>CM051273.1:28588430-28630930 GCA_027921565.1 Artemia sinica | reverse complement strand
CCAATATTGAGCTAGTGGATTTCCACCATTCAGGCTGGTGGACTAAGACCCCAATTCTGAGCTAGTGAATTTCCACCGTTCAGGCTGGTGGACTGGGACCCCAATACTGAGTTAGTGGATTTCCACCATTCGATCTGGTGGACTATGACCCCAATTTTCCAACTCTTGCATTTCATGACAGAAATTCAAAATGAACTTCGAAAAATCAAGAGAATGTAACTGTGAGAAGGTAAAGCACAACAAGTCACTACTGAAATATTCCAATTCTTGCATTTCACGATAGAAATTCAAAATGAAATTTGGAAAATTAAGACAATGTAACTGTGATATGGTAAGTGTGTAAGTTTGTGTGTGTGTGTAAGTTTTGGTGTGTGTGTGTGTGTGTAAGTTTTCGTGTGTGTGTGTGTAAGTTTTCGTGTGTGTGTGTTGTAAGTTTTTGTGTGTGTGTGTAAGTTTTGTGTGTGTGTGTGTGTGCGTAAGTTTTTGTGCATGTGTGTGGGAGTTTTTGTTGTGTGTAAGTTTTTTTTTTGTGTGTGTGTGTGTGTGTAAGTTTTTGTGTGTGTGTAAGTTTTGGCGTGTGTGTGTGTAAGTTTTCGTGTGTGTGTGTGAGTTGTGTGTGTGTGTGTGTGTGTGTAAGTTTTTGTGTGTGTAAGTTTTGGCGTGTGTGTGTAAGTTTTCGTGTGTGTGTGTGTGTGTAAGTTTTTGTGTGTGTGTGTGTGTGTGTGTGTAAGTTTTGGTGTGTGTGTGTGTGAGTTTTCGTGTGTGTGTGTGTGTGTGTGTAAGTTTTGTGTGTGTGTGTGTGTGTGTGTGTGTGTGTGTAAGTTTTGGCGTGTGTGTGTAAGTTTTGGCGTGTGTGTGTGTGTGTGTGAGTGTGTGTGTGTAAGTTTTGGCGTGTGTGTGTGTGTGTAAGTTTTCGTGTGTGTGTGTGTGTAAGTTTTCGTGTGCATGTGTAAGTTTTTGTGTGTGTAAGTTTTGGCGTGTGTGTGTAAGTTTTCGTGTGTGTGTGTGTAAGTTTTGTGAGTGTGTGTGTGTGTAAGTTTTTGTGCGTGTGTGTGTGAGTTTTTTTGTGTTCATGTGTAAGTTTTTGTGTGTGTGTGTGTGTGTGTGTGTGTGTGTAAGTTTTTGTGTGTGTGTGTAAGTTTTGACGTGTGTGTGTGAGTTTTCGTGTGTGTGTGTGTGTGTGTAAGTTTTTGTGTGCATGTAAGTTTTTGTGTGCATGTAAGTTTTTGTGTGCATGTAAGTTTTCGTGTGCATGTGTAATCCCAAATCATAGGTTTCAGATAGCATTCACCAACGAAATACTAGGAAACCTTATCTCAGAAAAGTCTGAAATAGCAAACTATTCATCCCAAACTAGAAGTTTCAGTCAACAAATGCCTATGAGAGATTAAGAATCATAACTCTGAAAAGTCCAAAAAGCAAACTACACCTCCCAAATCATGATTTTCTGACAACACACACCTATGAAAGGCTAAGAAATCTAGCTCAGAAAAGTCAAAAATAGCAAATTAACCATCCCAAATCATAGGTTTCAGTCAACACACACCTACGAATGGCTAAGAAACCTAGCTCAGAAAAGTCAAAAAATAGCAACCCACACATCCCAAATCATAGGTTTCAGACACCACACACCTATGAGAGACTAAGAAATCTGGTTATGAAAAGTCAGAAATAGTAATTTACATATCCCAAATCATAAGTTTCAGACAACACTCACCTATGAACGGCTAAGAAACCTAGCTCAGAAAAGTCAAAAATAGCAAACTAGTCATCCCAAACTATAGGTTTCAGACAACAAACACCTATGAGTGACTAAGAAATTCAGCTCAGAAAAGTCAAAGGTAGCAATCCACCCATCCCAAATCATAGGTTTCAGACAACACATACCTATGAAAGACTAAGAAATCCAGCTCAGAAAAGTCAAAAATAGCAAACTACATATCCCAAATCATAGGTTTCAGTCAACACACTCCAACGAAAGACTAAGAAACCTAGCTCAGAAAAGTCAAAAATAGCAAACTACTCATCCCAAACTATTGGTTTCAGACAACATTCACCTACGAAATACTAGAAAACCTTAGCTCAGAAAAGCCTGAAATAGCAAATTAACCATCCCAAATCATAGGTTTCAGTCAACACATACCTATGAAAGGCTAAGAAACCTAGCTCAGAAAAGTCGAAAATAGCAAACTACTCATCCCAAACTATTGGTTTCAGACACCACACACCTATGAAAGACTAAGAAATCCAACTCAAAAAAGCCCGAAATAGTAATTTACATATCCCAAATCATAAGTTTCAGACAGCATTCACCTACGAAATACTAAGAAACCTAGCTCAGAAAAGTCGAAAATAGCAAACTACACATCCCAAATCATAGGTTTCAGACACCACACACCTATGAAAGACTAAGAAATCCAACTCAGAAAAGTCAAAAATAGCAAACTACATATCCCATATCATAAGTTTCAGTCACCACACACCTATGAAAGACTAAGAAATCCAACTCAAAAAAGCCCGAAATAGTAATTTACATATCCCAAATCATAAGTTTCAGACAGCATTCACCTACGAAATACTAAGAAACCTTAGCTCAGAAAAGTCTGAAATAGCCAACTACTCATCCCAAACTATTGGTTTCAGACAACATTCACCTATGAGTGACTATGAATCCTAGCTCTGAAAAGTCCAAAAAGCAAACTACACCTCCCAAATCATAATTTTCAGAAAGGACACACCTATGAAAGGCTAAGAAATCTAGCTCAGAAAAGTCAAAAATAGCAAATTAACCATCCCAAATCATAAGTTTCAGTCAACACACACCAACGAAAGACTAAGAAACCTAGCTCAGAAAAGTCAAAAATAGCAAACTACTCATCCCAAACTATTGGTTTCAGACAACATTCACCTACGAAATACTAGAAAACTTTAGCTCAGAAAAGCCTGAAATAGCAAACTAAACATCCCAAATCATAAGTTTCAGTCAACACACACCAACGAAAGGCTAAGAAACCTAGCTCATAAAAGCCTGAAAAAGCAAACTACTCATCCCAAACTATTGGTTTCAGACAACATTCACCTAGGAAATACTAGGAAACCTTAGCTCAGAAAAGCCTGAAGTAGCAAACTAAACATCCCAAATCATAATTTTCTAACAACACATATCTATGAAAGGCTAAGAAACCTAGCTCAGAAAAGTCGAAAATAGCAAACTACACATCCCAAATCATAGGTTTCAGACACCACACACCTATGAAAGACTAAGAAATCCAACTCAGAAAAGTCAAAAATAGCAAACTACATATCCCAAATCATAAGTTTCAGTCAACACACACCAACGAAAGGCTAAGAAACCTAGCTCATAAAAGCCTGAAAAAGCAAACTACTCATCCCAAACTATTGGTTTCAGACAACATTCACCTAGGAAATACTAGGAAACCTTAGCTCAGAAAAGCCTGAAGTAGCAAACTACACATCCCAAATCATAGGTTTCAGACAACACACATCAACGAACGACGGGGGACCGGGGGAGGACCTTTGGGACCCAGGGAGGACGTTTGGGGGTCCGGGGGGGGGGGCAGTTGGGGACCGGTGGAGGGCCTTTGGGACCCCGTTGGTTCTTTGGGATCTCGATGGGCCTTTGGGGGCTGGTGGGCCCTTGAGGACCAGGGGAGGGCCTTTGAGGGTCTGAGGAGGGCGTTTGGGGGGCTGGGGCTCTTTGGGAGCTTGGGGGGAACTTTGAGTACCGGTGCTTCCTTCGGGGTTGGGGTAGGAGGATCGGAACCCTTTGGGGTTGGGTTAGAGGACCTCACAACACTGTTCAAATGAAACTTGTGTATTATAACGTCCATAGAGTTTCACCATTAATTTCTCTTCTAAAATCTCTTCAAAAATCATCTTTTAAAATGTCTCTATGTGTTTCGCCCAAATAATCCCATAACCTCTCTAAAACGGTTTCGCCCAAATAATCCCTAAACGTAATTCAGCGTATTCCTTTTGTTTGGCATCTCTGCGCTAATGCATTTCAAATTAATAAGAAACCTGATTCCCGCGCTAAAACAATTCATCGCTAAGATGTTTCTTGGAGAATGGTTTCCATGGCCTTTGGCTATTAATATCCTTTGGAGTTCGACCAAAAGAGTTGTTTCCGAGGTAAAGACATTAATGACTTGGATCTATTCCTGGAGAATTGTTTCTAGGCGAAAATTTTTAAAGTCTGACAGATGATGTCATTGGTTGATTGATCTGTCAAGAAAGGGGAATTAATTTGTTGTTTCTAAGGGGAATTATTGATTCACGATAGGTGAATTGAGGTCGACAGCACAGGTGTTCCAAATTCCCAATCGCTTTAATTAACCACGTGTTCTCCCAAATGACTCTATCGCGTGCCCAAAACAACAACAACATTGACCCCATTAACCACGTGTTCCCTTATGACTCTATCGCGTGCCCAAAACAACAACAAGAAGGAAGTGACAAAGTTCCTGTTTTTCCATTCTCACTGACAAAATCCATAAAACCGTCAAATAATCAACACACATAACCATCCATGAAAACAGACATAAATGTGACAAAATTCCTGTTTTTCCATTCTCACTGAAAAAATCCATAAAACCATCAAATAATCAACACACATAACCATCAATGAAAACAACCATAAATGTGAGAAAATTCCTGTTTTTTCATTCTCACTGAGAAAGTCCATAAAACCATCCATAAATGTGACAAAATTCCTGTTTTTCAAATTCTCACTGACAAAAACCATAAACCACGTGGTAATCGTGGGAGTAGCACCTCCCCTTCTACTTATATGCCCATTGGGCATAAATTACAACCCTTTCCCTGAGGGCTGTGGGGGGAGTGTCATCCTCAAAAATATAATTTCCAGACTTTTGACTACGTAGAATAAAATGGCTATCTCAAAATTTTGATTGGACGTGTTTTGGGAAATGGTGGGTGTGAGAGGAGTGTTAGTTATCCTCCAATTACTTTCGACTATTAAAAAGGGCTCAAGCCCTTCTAATTTCCAAGCCAATAAGCCCTTTTGAAGTTTCTATAACATCACTATCTATAAAAAGCCTTATATGCCGTCAGGACATAACTTACAACCCTTGCTCCGAGGGCTCTGAGTGGGTTATCATCCTCAAAGACCTAATTTCTAAGACTTGTAACTAGGTTGAACAAAATGGCTATCTAAAAATTTTTATTGGATGTGTTTGGGGAAAAGGTGGGCGTGAGAGGGGTGTTAGTTCCCCTGAAATCACTTTTGACTATTAAGAAGGGCACTAGCCTTTTTGAATTGCCCCCTTTAGAATAAAACCTTATATGTCCCCAGGGCATAACTTACAACCCTCAATCTGAGGGCTGTGGGGGGAGTGTGATCCTCAAAAACCTAATTTCCAGAACTTTCAACTACATTGAACAAAATGAATATCTTAAAATTTTGATTGGACGTCTTTCGATGAATGGTGAGCGTGAAAGGGGTGCTAGTTGCCTTCCAATCACTTTCGACTATAAAAAAGAGCACTAGCCATTTCAATTTCCAATCAAATGAGCCCTTTATGAAGTCTCTACGACAACGCTTTCTATAAAAAAAAAACTTATATGCCCCCCAGGGCATAACTTCAACTCTTGCCCTGAGGGCTGTGGGGGGGTTGTCATCCTCAAAGACCTAATTTCCTCAAAGAACTTTAAACTACGTTAAACAAAATGGTTATCTCAAAATTTTAATTGGAGGTGTTTGGGGAAAAGGTGGGCGTGAGAGGGGGGTTATTTGACCTCCAATCACTTTCGACTATTAAAAAGGGCACTAGCCCTTTGAATTTCCAATCGAACAAGCCTTTTTTGAAGTTTCTACGACAACGCTTTCTGTAAAAACCTTATATGCCCACAGGGCATAACTTACATCCCTTGCCCTGAGGGCTGTTGGGGAGTGTCCTCCTCAAAAACAAAATTTTTATCTGGAAATCAATTACGCTGAACAAAATGGCTATCTCAAAATTTTGATTGGATGTGTTTGGGGAAATGGTGGGCGTGGAAGGGGTATTAGTTGCCTTACAATCACTTTCGACTATTAAAAAGAGCACAAGCCACTCCAATTTCCAATCGAATGAGTCCATGAGCCCTTTTCAAAGTTTCTACGACAACTCCTTTGATACGAAGTGCCCTGGTCTAAGACCAAGAACCAAAAAAAAATAATAATAATAATACATTGTGCCAACATCGTTCTTTACTTAGGCAGCGCTATCGCGCTGCCTATGATCATATCCTAAATTCAATAAAGAACTTAAATAAACTGACTCGTGACATTTTTCAATATGTTTAGAACCATACAAGCAGTGGTTTGCTAAAAACTTCGCTTTTTTGCTTGAGCTTTTAAAAGAACTAATTTAAAAAAAAAAAGATTTTTTAACTTAAAGTAAGGAGCGACATTAAAACTTAAAACGAACAGAAATTGTTCTGTATATGATTCGTATATTTTTATTACGCATATGAGGGAGTTCGCCCACTCGTCAATACATCGCTCTTTGCGCTAAAGTTCAAATTTTGTTCCAATTCTTTAAGAATGACCCCTGAACCACAAAGGATTTAATTAGAATAAATAGCTCTTATGAAAGTACTAAAAAAAACTTTAGCTTAAAGAGCGAGCTGCCCCTTCTCAACGTCCTGTTCTTTACGGTAAAGTTTTTTTACTGTTTTAAAAAGTAGAGTTGTGAGAAAGAGTCAAACTTTAGCTTAAAGAGCGGGACGTTAAGTAGGGGACAGCCCCATTCGTATACGGAATAATTTTGTTCGTTTTAAATTTTAATGTCGCTCCTTACTTTCAGTTTAAAAAACTTGTTTTTTTAATTTAATTTCTAAACGTCTTTGAATTAATGCAGGTTTTAAATTTGGCTCACCGTAAATGAATAGTTGAAACAAAATTTGCATACTAATTTTACTTTTTTTTTATAAATAATAACCTCATAGTAACCTAAGTTTTATTTTTGTTCCAGTTATTTAAGAATGACTCCTGAATCACAAAGTTTGTTTAATTAGAATAAGAACCTCTTTTAAAAGTAAAAAAAAACTTTAGCGTAAGAGCGAGCTATTGAGGAGAGGCAACCTCGTCAAATACGTAATATTTTCTGTTCTTATTAAGTTTATTACCGCGTATTAAGCTGTTTGAGATAAAATTAAATGCCAAGATTGGCCAAAAAATAACACAAACAAATTATTGTTTATATCCGTCATTATTTAACAAAATTCGAACTTTAGCGTAAAGAGCGATGTATTGACGAGGGGCAAACACCCCATATACGTAATTTGAGGGGGTTCGCCCCTTCGTTAATCCCTCACTCTTTACGCTAAAGTTCGAATTTTGTTCCAATTCTTTAAGAATGACCCCTGTATCACAAACGCCGTTTAATTAAAATAAACAGCTCTTTTGAAATTACTAAAATACTTTAGCGTAAAGAGCGAGGTACTGAGGAGGGAATGAACCCCCTGACTTAGGTAATAATTTCTGTTCGTTTTAAGTTTTAATGTTGCTCCTCGCTTTCAGTTGAAAAAAAATTGCTTTTATTATTCAATTTCTGATTGTTTTTTAAATAGTACTGGAAAATCCATGGAAATATCCTCCCACGTAACCCCCTTCCCCTTACCCCCCCCCACCAGAAAAAATTCCCCCTGAAAACGTCTGTACACTTCCCAATAACCAATACTATATGTAAACAATGGGCAAAGTTCATAGCTTGCAGCCCTTCCCCGGGGAATGTGGGCGATTAAGTCGTCCTCAAAGACATAACTATCAGATTTTTCGACTATGCTGAACAAAATGGCTATCTCAGAATTTTGATCCGGAGACGTTGGGAAAAATGAACGTGGGAGGAGGCCTAGTTGCCTTCCAATTTTTTGGTCACTTAAAAAGGACACTAGAACTTTTAATTTCCGTTCAAATGAGCCTCTCGTGATATTCTAGAACCAATGGGTTGATATGATCACCCCTGGGAAAAAGAAAAAAAACAACAAATAAACACGCATCCGTGATCTTTCTTCTGGCAAAAAATACAAAATTCCACATTTTTTTCAGATAAGAGCTTGGAACATCAACAGTAGGGTTCTATGATACGCTGAATCTGATAGTGTGATTTTCATTAAAATTCTGTGACTTTTGGGGGGTTTTCCCCCTTTTTTGAAAATAAGGCAAATTTTCTCAGGCTTGTAGCTTTTGATGGGTAAGACTAAACTCGATGAAACTTGTATATTTAAAATCAGCATTAAAACCCATTTTTTAAAATGTATCTATTGGTATCAAAATTCCGTTTTTTAGAGTTTCGGTTACTGTTGAGCCGGGTCATTCCTTACTTACTGTTCGTTACCACGAACTGTTTGATTATAATTGTAGACTAATAGTTATTAATATCATTGTCGGCGAAAGAGTATTAAGAGACTTTAGCTTAGTCTTTAATTTTCTGCAGATTATTGATAGAATTTTGTGATCCTAAGGAAATTTCTGTTTTTTTTATTAGATTGAAACTTTTTTAATTAATTCTTTTTACAAAAATCCCTACTTCCGCTTCACCCTTCACACGCACTATCCACCGGCCTCGTTCCGCCTATTTTCGAATCTGACTAGAATATGACATATAGTCTGCTAGGATATGAAAAAAGCGCTTAATGTTTGTTTAAAATACAAAAATTAAATTTATATGTATATTTCATTATTTTTAGCGGAATTTGCCCCCTGTGTTCTTTTTGTATTGGTGCACTTACTAAAACCCCATCACGGTTTAGTGACATATTAGCAATAGCATGGATTCTCATTGAAGGTAAAAGTACATATTAAAATGGTAAAAGGCGAAGAATAGTGTTGTCTATATTCATTTCCGGTTGTTTTTTAACGTATTTCAGAACTATTTTAAGGGGGAGCTTGCGTTTACCCCCTCCCCCCGTGGAAAATACCCACCTGTAAAATACTCCCCCCACAGAAAATACCCCCCTCCCCCGACAAAACTTAAAAAAATGTATCAACAATATGAAATTGATATTTAATCCCTCTCGATTTCCGGATATTTTTCTGGTCTACACTAATATTATGAAAGTAAAGAGTAACATTTAACCCCAAACTGAGCAGAATTTATTCCGCTTAGGAGTGGTACTATCCCTTTATCATCCCTACCTTTGCCTCATGGTCGTAGAAACTTTGGAGGATGCTCATTCGATCAGAAACTGAGAGTTCTGGTCCTTTTTTTATAAGTCGAAAGTCGTTGGAGACCAACCAGCCGCGGGGGAAGGGTGTTTTCTGGGGGTGGGGATATTTTCTGGGGGGCAAAGGTCTAGCTCCATTTGAAGGGTGCCTACTGCTGCATCCTTCACATTCACTATCCATCGGCATGGTTATGCCTCTATTTGGCTCTGACTAGAAAACAACGTATAGTTTTTCAACTTCTTTCTCTTGTCTGTTACAAATCTTGTGACATCTTTTCAACCATGTTTGGTTCTTTTACTTTTCCTTGCTGCCTCTTTTGTTGTCCTATCGTTCTTAAGACTTTCAGGAACTGTCTCCAACCAAATAAACAGAAGGCAAATGTTATTTCAATCGAAGGAAACCAGAGTCGACATAATAATTCCTTTTCTCTTAAAATATGTATTTGGACTCCCTCCGTGTATAATTAAAGTTTCCGCGTCAAGGGACCAAAACTTTTCTTCCAAAGCGGATTGGCCAATCTACTCCAATAGAATAAGGGGTTCCTCCCATTTTCTAGTTAGATTCAACATTCTACTGATTTTTCTAAGGACTTGCGCCTCTCTAAACTAGATTACTGAGGCGTTCCTAACAGAAGATACACTTATCTTTTCGATGTTTATTGAATTAAGTTTGATCACTTTTCGTTTGTTCCAGCTGAAGTCTGGACTCTAAATAATATTACTCTATAATTGTCATAATTTGATCGAGGTCTTGATTTAATTAGTTCTTGGTTCTCAAAAAACCTAGCCAAGAGTTTTGCGACGAAGTGAAATAATCTAATTACCAAGAACTTGATTTGAGACAATCAAATTAGTGACGAGTTTAGAAGGAGTGACCTTATTCCACCTGCGTTTTTAGTTCTTGTGATTTAATTAGGGAAGAAAAATGGATTATTCCACTTACATGGCTCATCATAGTGGTGTCTCAACTGGAGCAACGACATCATCGGCATCATTAACTACTAATGTGGCTGGATTTGAAAGCAACTGCTCAATATCTGGGCTTGATGTGCAAATGCCATGTTCTTATACAGATTTAGCTTCATGTGGACAGGTAGGAATCGTACACGAAATGCCGTTATCTTTTAATAGTATGAATAAGATGTTATGGCACCCAAGGGGGGGGGGGGTCCAAGACCGCCGAGATTGGTGTTCGCACCGAGCGGTTAGGATTGAGCTGTCCTACACGACATAGTATTTCTCCAATCCAAAAATTGCTGCAGTTGTTTATTTTCTGCCTTGATATTTGACAATATAAATTGTGTTATGTAATTTTTAACACTTTGCCCACAAGATCCACCAAAATCTCATTCAGACCGTTGATCAGGCCCTTATTAAGCCTCAAACCTAGGGATATTATTCCATCCAGCTAGTATCGTCAGGAATGAAGACAGGAAATAGGGGGGGGGGGTAAAATGTATCGTGTGAACTCTTCAACAAGAGGTCTGCTATTAAAGCTGAGATGAAATTATTCTTAGAAGGGGATGAGAAGTCTAATCTCACCCTATGATACTAGAAGCAAAAACAAAATATTTCTTTTACAGTTGCTTATTTTGCGAAAAATTATTGATCCCTGAACTCTATAGGCTAATGACCCATGGCACTTCCCATAATAACACCTCCAGAAAAAAAATTGTTTTATGCGGCAAAAAAAATCGTATATGAATTGTATACTTTAAGCTTAATATGGACAAGCTAGGAACTTGGATAGTTTATCTTGTTTCAAATATTTTTCATTAAAGACAGTGAGTTTCAAAATTATGTTTTTACCTTCATGGATAACTTTTCAAGGAATTTTGAAGTGCCAGTCCATCAAGTGCTCAACACCCCACTAATCTCTTACCCTGTCTACTATGAAGGTTTCATACGTCAGTTGAACCTTCACTCTGGGGAATCAACAGATGGCTTTGGTGGGATAAGACACTCGGCCATACTGTTTGTTATACAGACTCTAAATTTACCGACTTAATTAGTTAATTAAGACCTATGCTAAGGAATTAATCATAATATTACTATTAACGCCGATAAAGCAGTATGAAAAACACGAATTTATTGTTAAGGGATTGTTTCCCATCTTAGATACAGGTGCTTCAAACGGATTTTGATAAATAATTAAATAAAAAAAACAAGCTTTTCAACTGAAAGTAAGGAGCAAACATTAAAACGTAAAACGAACAGAAATTATTACGTATATAAAGGGGTTTCCCCCTCCTCAACACCGCGCTCTTCACGCTAAAGTTTTTTAGTACTTTTAAAGAAGCGTCTTATTGTTCTAATTAAACGGCCCTTGTGTTTCAGGCGTCATTATTAAAGAATTGGGACAAAATATAAACTTTAGCGTAAAGAGCGAGGTGTTGAAGAGGGGGCAACCCCCTTTATATACGTAATAATTTCTGTTCGTTTTAACTTTAATGTTGCTCCTTACTTTCAGTTGAAAAACTTGTTTTTTATTTACTTTCTGATAGTTTTTTAAATAATGCCAGGAAATCTGCCTCACCTCCACGGAGAAAACCCCTCCCCACGGAAATATCTTCTAGTAAAATTCAATCCCGGTGAAAATTTACCCGCGGCAATTACTCTTAACCACTCTGCGCGTAAAATTGAGACGGAAAAGAGAAAGCAAGACACATAAAAAGAATTCTGTATAAGAGTTCTGGCAAATTCCCCTGTGTATTATTTCCCCTGACAAGTTCACTCCTGGAAACTTCCCTCCCATGGAAAATTACCCGTGGATAAAGCCCCAGCAGAAAATTTACCCCCCTCCCACCTGAAAATGTATGCCTAAATCCCCAATAACAAATACTATGCGCAAACAATGGGCAACTTTATAGCTTAAAGAACTTTCCCCTGGGGCTCTGTCGGGTTCATGTTATAACCCAAAGGAACAGTTATTGAGCCTTTCAACTATGATGAACAAAATGGCTATCTCAAAATTTGATCGGACGATTTGGGAAAAAGGGGGGCGGAGAGGGGGCCTAGTTGCCCTCTAATTTTTTGGTCACTTAAAAAGTGCACTAGAACTTTAATTTTTCCGTTCGAATGAGCCCTCTCTTCGATATTCTAGGACCACTGGGTCAATATGCTCACCCCTGGAAAAAATAATAATAAATAAATAAACACACATCCGTGATCTTTCTTCATGCAAAAAATTCAAAATTCCACATGTTTGCAGATAAAAGCTTGAAGCCTATGCAGTAGAGTTCTCTGATACGCTGAATCTGATGGTGTGATTTTCATTGAGATCACTTGGCTTTAGGGGATATTTTGCCCTTTTTTCAAAAATCTGGAACATTTTCTCAGGCTCGTAACCTTTGATGGGTAAGACTAAACTTAACGAAATTTATATATTTGAAATCAACATAAAAATCCGATTATTTTATATATCTATTGGGATCAAAATTCCGTTTTTTAGAGTTTCGGTTACTATTGAGCCGGGTCGCTCCTTACTTACAGTTTGTTACCCCGAACTGTTTGTAATGAGTTAGATATACCTAATTTCTAACCCATTTCTGAGATTTATAACCTAACCTGTCACCATCAAACCTTGCAAAAGACTGACAAAGCTGACTGGTCACCGAACACGTCGTCGCTTGGTGTATGTCCAAAATGTTCATCAAATATCCTTATTTTGGCTTTCACTGGTGAGAATGTCGTCATTCACCAAATTTCGGTCTTTCACGGTAATATATCTATGCTCCTAAGCTATTTTTATCTAATATTTGCGAGGGTTACATGAAAGTTGCACACAATATGACCAATGCAATTACTTGGCTCATTTTAGCTCAAGGTTTGGTCTCAAAATGCAAATGGCTGAATCATTAAATTAGCTCTAAAGTCAGTTCAATCAATCGCTGAATTGCTTTTGCGTCCAAAAAGACGAAATCAAGTCCTATAAAATCCTCACCTATTTGGTCATTTACATAAATTCCATATTTCACTGGGTAAGGACAGTACAAAACAGAAGCCCAAAATTTCACCGGGCTAATTTTTATCCAATATGTTTTAGAGGGTAGACTTTTGATATGTATATTGGATTGGGCAGTAATCTGAGCCAAGTCTATTTATTGGTCGTTTCCACAGTACTAACAGCCTATTAAAGATGAAGATTCGACTTCTGTTTATTTGCATTTTCAGTGACTGCTATCGTCTAGTCGAATGGTTTTGAATGGTTTGCCCAGGGATTATCTTTTTTGGAAGGGGAAAAATCACGCTTTCCACTGATAAACATGAAAAAACCGGAAATTCAAATTTTGTAAGTGACTTCTCACATGTCCCGCACTCCATGAGCTAAAGGCTGCACATACTTTGCAACTTTTAGTCTTATTTTTCATGAAGCCATCATGATAACATGTAAGACTTATATAGTTTTCTTTAATCAGTTATAAACCATCTATAACCTTATTTCAGCATACTGCGGTAAGTTCTCGAAAAAGTTGTATGGTCTACCATATTCAACCAACAACTCCTTCTTTCAACCCAAACACACCTAATTCTCTCTCCAATTTCAAAATCACGCTTACAAGCTTTAGTAGAGTTCTGAGAAGTCCTCAGTCCTCAGCCTTCTTTTTGAATTCCAGTCATTTCAAGTATATCATATTGACAATCTCTAAGGCTTTATTAAAATTTTAATTCATTGTTAGTTCAACGCAACCTAATACATTGAAAATGCTTAGGCAAAAAAGAGGAGGACTGCCAAAAACACAAGAAAAAGTGTAAAAAAAAAACTTGGAAAGCCAGACAAAGGGTACCCCTTAAAGAGGGTGTTTATCCCGTTTTCTTAAAAAACTCGAATTTTATAAATATCGTAACTTTTTATGAGGGATTTTAAAATTAATGAATTTTATATATCTGAAATCAACATAAAAAGGAGATTATTTTAATATCCTTAGTTTCATAATAATCTTTTTTACAGTTTCAGTTGCCGTGGATACATGCTGCTTGCTCCCTACAGTTCCTTACCACGGACAGTTTCATGCGAATCAATTCTCAATAAGAGTAAGATTCTTCATCTAAACAACGAAATAAGCCAGAAAACTGATTTAGATAACATTTCACTTTGGATTGTCGTAAACTGAGTTTCCAAAACCAGAATTTCCTATTATGTTTAGCTGACCTGCGTTTTTGTTGTAATTCAAAAAAATGTCTGGGCAACGAATGGATTTTTTATTAGGGAATAAGGAGGATATGCTCTATGATTTTTATACACCTGAGAAAAAATTAGGAAAATATGAAAATGAAAATACGTCTTTATGCAAAGTGTGGTAGTATAGGCAAATTGATTAATAGCAGTGAGGGCACTAATAATCTCTAAATAGGTCCACTCGTGCCAATGAGCCCTAATATGATTTCACAAATGAACGCCAGTCACACTCAATAAAATATACGTTTTGATACCTTTTTAAGTAGGTTTAATATTTGTTATGTGTTTCAGGTTTCACAGTACCGAGGATGTTACACCCCATGCAAAGTCGGGCATATATTGGTTCCGGTCAGTGCGGACCCTTAGGAGCCCAGAGGTCCAGTACCAATCATGGTATCCAAGCCGCAGCCGACCTAGTGGGAAGAAATGGCATATTTGGAGCAAGTGCGATGCACGGTTAGTGATTCAATGTTATTATGCGTTTAACCATATACATTAGATGAATAATATTTATAAGGAATTGAGAGACTCATTTCAAGAGCTACAGAGCTTAAGTTTACGCCAAGTTTAAATCTATAGCAGTCTTATATTACAATTCTTTTCCACCATCTACAGTTACAAGCACTAAAGAGTGGCACACCATCCCAAACCTTGAAGGCATACTTTGTCAGGGTTGCCACCAAACCCAAAAAAACATCAACGTCCCAACGAACAAATCACCAAAAAAATCGGGGGTCAATAATGATAGGCTATGCACCAATAAGACGTGTTAAGCACCTTGAGGCAAGACACTATGTTTTTCAAACCTAAGCTGAAATATCAGACAAAAGTAATAAATCTTATTCCCCTGGTTTCTATGATGAAACCCCTGATCTGGCGTGGTCTTAAATGCTGTGTTTTGGAGGTATCATGCAAAAAAAAAGTATCTTGGCAACAAACGCAAGAGCCATAGAGCACTAATTCTACCAGCCAGCAGAAACAGATGTCATCATTACCTTTTTGTAAAATATTGATACAAAAATATAATTGATACAAAAAATATATTCAATATATATATCAATAATATATCAATAAAAAATATTGATACAAAAAATAGTAAGTTATAAAAACCACCCCGCCATAAAAAAAAAGCTGTTTACCATCTATAAAAAAATATGAAATTTAATATTTTCTGCATAATTTTTCGCCTTGCAGTTCTGAACACTATAGCGAGTGAGTTAAACTTTGTATGGTAAAAAAAAAATGGTCTTGACCATCTTTTGGGGTCATTCGTTCATTAAGACTATTTTATAGGTCAAACCATGTAGCATGTCGCCTAACTTTATGGCATCGCTTAGTAATTATGATAGCAATGAAGAGTAAGAAATGACGATTAAGTTATAACTTATATATTCGTAAAAGATGTATTAAAAATTAAATACTAGTTCGTTTAGGGGTTCAGCAAGAAAAATTGAACAAAGAGATAGAAATACATAGAATACATTTAAAACGAGTGTTTTAAGTATAGGCAATCAAGGATTAATTAATCATTATTTAAAAAAAATAGAGTTTTAATAAACAGTGTCAACTTTGACGAATCTAAAAAAATTACTAATCAAAATTTCACTTTTCATAACAACATCTTTCCATTTTTAAAAGTTTGATATATTTAGTTTAAATTATAGAATTCACAATTTTATAAGAAAAAGTCTATTTCTTTATTTCTACTCTCGTCATATCTATTTATTGCACGGTCGATGTCTACCTCAATATTTTGGTGAAAGTTTATAACGGATATCCTGTCAGTTAGAGTCGTGTCAGTTTAGAGCTCTTCGTTAGTATTTCCTCTTCTATTCATCCTAAGATATTCGAATAAAGACCAAAATCGTCAGAAAAATAGGAACTCTAATAAAGATGAACGTAAGTATGTGCTTCAAACTAAGTATAGGAGTCGAAATATTCTTTAAAAAACAAATAAGTATGTTCTTTTTTTGTGAATTTAAGTTCTCAGGGTTTCAAGCTGCGGCAGATTTCGAAGTAATTTTGTTATAATCTTGAGATTTTCGTATATTCAATTCAAACGTTTAAATTTCGATATGTCGGTTGAGCACAAAAATACAAAAGTAAAATTCTTTTAGCATTAAGCATTAAGAAATTATTTTAGAAAGAAACTCTTTCATTAGAAATTCTTTTAGCATTTGGCATTAAGTAAATTTTGATTTATAAACAACTAATCGTGGAAACGTGATTGGATGGCATCTATCAAGATAAATATAAACATCCTGAGCGGTATATATTGCAGTTTATACAGTTTTATGGATAAATGTATGCAACCCCTATACAAAACATAACTATATTTTATGACTGGATGGTACTGAGAAGGTGAGAAATTGTGAAGTAATATTCTAGTTGCATTCCGTTTCCGTGGTTAATTCAAGTGGTGTGAATTTCCTCTTATTTTCAACATTTCGTTAGTAAATGTTTAAAAAAAATTTATGCTATTCTGCTCATTCAAATTGAGAATTCAGAGACCCATCTATACCGGCTAGATAAAAAAAAAATAAACACATAATTATTTGCCTTCTTTTATAAACAATTTTTTAAAAAGCTGTTTACCTTAAATGATTGCTCTGACCTTTAAAGATGAATTTTGACTCATATACTTAGTTTTAAGTGTATACTTATATGGACCTTAATTAAACTTCAGATATTTTTAAAATGTTTGGCCTTTATTCTAATGTTTTAGGATGAACAGAGGAGGTGATATGTCATATAACGCAAAATTTTAATTAGATGGAAATAGGCAGTAAAGTGGCCACCATTTGCTCACTGAAATCCAAGATTTAAATTAATAATATCTTTACACTTTTCATACATTTATTTTGTATTATATAAATCCCCTAGAAAACAACAATGTTCTTAAAATCACCCCGCTTCGCAAAAAAAGCAAACCCAAATTTTATGACAGCCAAAAAAAGTAATGATATCAATTTCTTCGCTTTGAGCCATAGAAAGACTCGAAAACAAATTTGACAATAAAAACAAGTTTTAAATATTAAGTTTTTCAGTCTCGTTGTGACAGCACAATCCTGAAATATCATTTCGATAGCCTAAAGAAGTTAGAATTTTAAATTTCCCCTACTTGTTATTACGAAATGAAGATTTTCGCCTCCCAGTTGGCTTTTTCGGTAATATGAACAGATTCCCTTGATAAATCCATATTTAATTAAATACTTTTAGGCAATATGCGTCATCAGTAAAATCTAACAGAGACCACACAAAGTAACTGAAACTTTGTTTCAAACTTGTTTGCAACAGTCTTAACAAATAAAACTTATTAATAATTCAACTATTAAAGACCAAATACAAAAAAAATAATTTTTGTCCCAACGCCAACCAGAGCAAGCGGTCCCATCCCCAAATCTGCCACTACGTTAGGAAGGGGTGCGCGCCCTCCACGCCCCACCTGGATCTGCCACTGTAGCAGGGTTCCACCCTCTCTACTACTTTCATCTTCAGTACCTCCGTTAATTATTTGTCAGCTCCTGACCTCAGGAATGGACTCCCAAGACAAACGTTGAATCTTTCAAAAATTTTAGGTCTAATGCTACAATTTATCTTTAAGCTAGATAAGCGAAGAAAAAAGCGTTAAAAAAAAAGATAAGCGTTAAAAAAAAAAGAAAAAAAGGAATACTGATAGTATCTAAATAGCCATTTGTGGTAAAATTCTACTTTAGCTACCTTTCGCCATCTTGTAAAGGGGTTAGGTTAAGAAAATTGAACTTTCACTAATGAATCCATGGTCAAAAACACACTCTGCGAAGTTCTTCCCAAGCTTCTATGTTAACCCTTTTCTGATTTCTAAAGTCTTAGAAATTTGCCTACTGAACAGACAAAGGTCAGGGCCCTCTAGAAGGAGAAGTAGTTGAGGTGGGTACTTCAAAAAACCTTCCTGAGGCACACTTTAGTCTGTAGACCCATCCACGGAAGTTTGTTCCTAACCTAATCCTTTTCAAGATAGCAAAAAGTAGCTAAACTCGAATTTAACCACCATTTGTTATTCCTGTCGTCAAATTGGAAGTGAGAAGGGTGAACTGAGACTAAGACAAACTATTTGAAATAAAGAGCACCGTTTACTTAGGATAAATTGGTTTCGTAAAATGCAGAAATTAATGTTCTTTAATTAAGCATCCTTTCTACTACAGTTTGTCCAAATCCTTACCTTGATCATTTACTTTTTCTAAATGACAGTGCAAATTACATATATGGAAACGTTAAAATTTTGATAAAATGCACTCTCAAAACAACTTTGACTCGGAAATATATACGAACCCAAAGTATTCACTTATCTCAATACAAACACGTTCGAAAATGGCAGTATATCATCCTCATTTCTCCAAACCAGTCGCGTCATTTCTCCCCAAAACTAAGGGGGGGTATTCAGACGATGAGATTTTCAATATTCATATTTGGCTTTTAAAAACATATTTCAGAAGTGCAAATGACTTAAAAGCTAATGTTTTGCTGTGAAAGGTAATATTTTATTGAACATTATTAGGAAACTTTATTTTATTTATTTGCTAAGAAACGAAGTGGTTCAATATTCTGAAACATAATTTTTTAGCGGAAAACCCTGTAAAATCTTAGAATCTACCTCTAAACCAGGCACTTGGTTGTTTATCTACCACTTATATTTTATGGTTACGTTGAAAAACATAAAATATAAGTGGTAAAAACATAAATTATAAGTGGTAAAAACATAAATTATAAGTGGTAAAAACATAAATTATAAGTGGTAAAAACATAAATTATAAGTGGTAAAAACATAAATTATAAGTGGTAAAAACATAAATTATAAGTGGTAAAAACATAAATTATAAGTGGTAAAAACATAAATTATAAGTGGTAAAAACATAAATTGTAAGTGGTAAAAACATAAATTATAAGTGGTAAAAACATAAATTATAAGTGGTAAAAACATAAATTATAAGTGGTAAAAACATAAATTATAAGTGGTAAAAACATAAATTATAAGTGGTAAAAACATAAATTATAAGTGGTAAAACATAAAATATGTTTACGGTGTTTTTGTTGAATATGTGCGGCTTCTATCATAACTTGGCAAATTATAAATTTGTACGCAGACAAAAGTTTAAAAACAGAATTTATATAACGGAATATTCATTGTAAGTTAAGTAGTTTAAACTAGTAAGTTATCTTGCTATATATTCGAATTCAATAATCAAAATAAATAAGTTTAACTGGGAGAAATGTGTAATTCAATCAAAACAAAAAAAAAATATTTAGAATAGATTCAGTGAATGAATCGAATAAAGGAGGACAAATTAAATTGATATAGGAGTTTGAATTAGAAGTAATCGCTTAGATTAACGAATCACAAAAAAGTTCATTATAGAGTCTTTAGACGTTCACTTTAGACGTTCGTTATTGAGCTTATATCTCTTACAGCAGTAAATTTTGCGTAGAAAAGTCGTCATTTACTAGCTTCTCTGTTAATTATAATAAATGTGAAGGAGAAGTTGGAAAATACAGAAAAGAAACATAAAATGCAACCTTCTCGTCTCTATAAATTTTCATTTCCAACAACTAATAAATCCAAATGTGTGAAAAATGCATGATTCGCAGCATCTATATATACATTAGACATAAAACAATTATATCAAACACCTTAATTATCCCTTCAGAGGCATTAAAGTTTCACATAAGAAAAATGGATACGTGCGAAAATGCCAAACGATGTAAAAAGTCTTAAAGCTCAACTGTTTTTAGTTAAAAGGTTAAGTTTGTAACAAAATGAGAAATCATAGTAAGTCCCTTTTTTCTTGCATTATGCAAATTATAACCGCAGAATATTACGTTGGTACAGTCAGAGTTTACGCATTAGTGTTGCCTTGGAATGAAGAAAGTGTCCTTTCTACCCCCAGCCACCCCCAAAACTGCCCATGCCATCGAAGGAAATTTTAGAAAGCTTTTTTTTCCTCAAAATAGTCAGTAAGTCCAATAAGTATGCCTCTGGGTATAACATTAAATAAAAAAAACAAGTTTTTTAAACTGAAAGTAAGGAGCGACAATAAAAACTTAAAACGAACAGAAATTATTCTGTATATGAAAGAGATTGTCCCCTCCTCAACGCCTCGCTCTTTACGCTAAAGTTTTTTATTGTTTTAAAAAATAAAGTTGTGAGACAGAGTCAAACTTTAGCGTAAAGAGCGAGGCGTTGAGGAGGGGACAATCTCTTTCGTATACAGAATAATTTCTGTTCGTTTTAAGTTTTATTGTCGCTCCTTACTTTCAGTTTAAAAAACTTGTTTTTTTTATTTAATTTTTGAACGTTTTTGAATAAATGCAGGTTTTGATCTTTGCTCACCGTACATGAATAATTAAAACAAAATTTTCATATTAATTTACTTTTATTTAGTTAAATGACTTTCTCGAAACTTGTTTAATTTTATTTACGAACGTTTTTATTAGTAATAAATATACGTAACTTACGAATTAACTTACGTAACGAACTTCTATATTCATATATTTTTAATACATTTATTAGGGGGTTCGCCCCCTAGTCAATACCTTGCTCTTTAAGCGAAAGTTCAAATTTTGTTCCAATTCTTTAGAAATGACCGCTTAATCACAAAGGCCGTTAATTAGAATAAATAGCTCTTATGAAAGTACTAAAAAATCTTTGGCTTAAAGAGCGAGGCATTGACTACGGGGTGAACCCAATTATATATGTAATATTTTCTGTTCGTTTAAAGTTTCGATCCCTTCCCCCATGAAAACTTCCTTCATGGAAAGATCCTCCCACATAACCCCTGACCCACCCCCCCCCCCCCCCACTACCAGGAAAAATCTCCCCTGAAAACGTCTGTATACTTCCAAATAACCAATACTATATGTTAACATTGGGTAAAGTTCATAACTTTCAGCCCTCCCCCCGGGAAGTTCGGGGGATTAAGTCATCCTAAAAGACATACTTATAATATTTTCGAACATGCTGAACAAAATGGCTATCTCAAAATTTTGATCAGGTGACTTTGGGAAAAAAATGAGCGTGGGAGGGGGCCTAGTTGCCCTCCATTTTTTTGGTCACTTAAAAAGGGCACTAGAACTTTCAATTTCCATTCCAATGAGCCCTTCCACGATATTCTAGGACAACTGGTTCGATACGATCACCCCTGGGAAAAAAAAAAAAAAAAACAAACAAACAAATAAACACGCACCCGTGATCTTTCTTCTGGCAAAAAATGCAAAATTCCACATTTTTGTAGATGGGAGCTTGAAACCTCTACAGTAGGGTTCTCTGATACGCGGAATATGATGGTGTGATTTTCATTAAGGTTCTATAACTTTTAGGGGGGTCTTTCCCCCCTTTTTCGAAAATCAGCCAAATTTTCTCAGGCGCCTAACTTTTGATGAGTAGGATTAAACTTGATGAAACTTATATATTTGAAATCAGCATTAAAATGTGATTCTTTTGATGTATCTATTTGTATCAAAATACCGTTTTCTAGAGTTTCGGTTACCATTGAGCCGGGTAGCTCCTTACTTACAGTTCGTTACCACGAACTGTTTGATAACCTACATAGACCTAGGAAAAGAATCTTAAACTATGCCAATTGCCCACTGTTTACAGATTGCTTGCCTGATCTTGGCTATCGGGTTGGCTTGAAACTTTCAGGAATCATTCCTTTGGCTAAGGAGATCACAAGCTTTATTGGGAGGGAGAAGCTGTTAAGGGGCCCGAAAAAGACCAAAAAATACCCTGTCTCTGATTAGATTGATACTTATAGCTTTAATTCCCCAAACAGGGGGGGGGGTGTAATGTATAGACAATAAAATCACTTTTTGGACATGTGCCCCCCTCCGAAGAGATGGGGCCCAAAAGGGCCAAAAAAGTTTTTTCTAATCAACATGAAACTTATGTCCTTAGTTCTTTCAGCCAAGGATCCACTATACATAAGAAAAAGTAATAAAAATAATTATTCTCTTAAAAGTAGAGTTAAACCAGCTTAAAATCTAAGTTGTTTTTAATGAATAGCTAAAAACCTACAACCGCTTGCATTTGGGTCAAAGGAGCCCTAATGTACAACAAAATATGGATTGGAGGCACGGGCCTCGAAAATGGATCCCAAAGAAGGGCCAAATAAAAATTTGTTTCCGGGTCAGCTTGAAACTCATATTCTTAGGTCCATGAGACAAGGGAACCCTAGTGCACAAGAAAAAATTTTGGTTTGGGGCACTGGTCCCCGAAAACGGAATCTGAAAAAAGGATCGGAAAGGCTTTTGTACCAGCGACTTGAAAGTTACATCCGTGAGCTCCTGGGCTAAGGTACTCTTTATTGAAAAACAAATGTTGGGAGGAAGGGGCCCCCAAGGGAATCCCAATGCACAGAAAAATAAATGGATTTCTCGGAAAACAGGGTCTGAAAACTCTGCTTTTTGGACGGCTTGAAATTTTTAATCGTAAGTCGCTAGACAAAGGAGCCCTAATGAGCAGTAAAAATGGATTTTGTCAAAGTCCCTTGAAATGGGTCCTATAACTGGAGTTTTTTTTTCAATTGACTTGTAACTTATGGCCGTAAAACACTGGGCCACATAAAACCTTATACAAAACAAACCTAAGAAATTATGGTTGGCTCGATAACAGGGGCTCACAACAAATTTTCTCAATTTGCTTGAAACCTAAGTGGGTTATTATTTATATTGGAAAGGAATTTATATTTTTAAATGAAAGTTAATTGTAAGAAATGTTTTGAAAAATTTCATGTTGCCTGAAAATTAGACCCGAAAAGGAGCCACAATTCTTTTTTTTTTTTATCCGAGTGGCATAAAATTTGTAAACCTATGTCTTTGGGCGAAAAGACACTAATGAACGCAACAAATTTTAATTTGTGGTATGGGCTTGCCAAAAAAAGGGCATACAATTTTTTTCCGTCCTGCTTAAAATTTATACCCTTAAGACTTTGGACCAAGGGACCAAATTGTTCAAGAAAAAAAGTAAAAACTGCAAAGGGGATTTCCTTTTGTCTTGAAATTGGTCCCGAAAAAGGTCTAACCACTATTTTTCCAAACGGTTAGTCCCTGGGACAAGAGGTTCCCAAATTAAATTATTATTAAGGATGGGCGTAAAGACCACCGAAAACAGGGATGAAAAATAGATTAGAAAAAAATTCCAATCAGCTTATAGCTTTAAGTGATCGTTTCTACATTTTTGGGCAAAGGAAAGGATTTTGGCTTTGATCAGTTTAAACTCACATCCGTAATTCTTAGGGCTAAAGGGACTGGAGTTGGCAAAGATATCAAAAGACATGCTGGTCTGGGGTCTGGAAGACGGGCCAAAAACTTTTTTCATAATTGACCTGAAATATACGCGCATAATTGCCAGAGCCAAAGGAACGCTAGTGCAACCACATTTTTTTTTGGTTTTAGGCACAAAACTCCCCCCACATAGCAGATTTTCCAAACAGAGTGAAACAATTGTTCTTCAATCAGCTTAAAAAAAATCGAGTTAAAGTTTCATTTTTATCACCGAGAAATCTAAAACAACATCTTATTTTTCTTTCGCAATTAGATATCAGTGGGAGAACTGTTTTTTAGTACGAACTTTGTTAGAGCAGACTCCATTCCATATGTCATTCACAAAGCAATTCGTGCAAGTTTACAGAGTCGCTTCGTTAAGCTTAAAACTTCCTTAATTCGATTTAGTTCCATGCCCCATAGCATTTAGGGATTTAAAAAAGGGAATGGAGACAAGGGAGGATTTTTGTTTGGTAAATTTGGGCAAGGATTTAAAGTCATGATGTTCATGAATTAGTTTGCATTTTCAGATGCATATATAAGTCTTCAGACTTCGCCCTTTAGCTAATATTTATTTAAGGTGACAAAATAAAGAAAGAACTACAAAGCCAAAATATCAATAAAATAAAGTAAACAGAAGAGACAACCTTTTCTTGCCTCAGTGATTAGTGAAATTGAGACTTTCAAGTGATCACTGCTCAGACATTTGCCCGGGGGTCTTAAAGTTTGAACCCAAGTTCTCCCTGAACGCTCTCGATTTCTTCCATGGTCTCATGGTTTCTTGTGGTTAGCGCTCCGGACTTGAAATCCTGAGGTCAGGGGATCGAGTCCTGATGTTGCTGGTTATTTGGTTTGGAACGGGGGTCAATGGTGTGACCCAGTAAGCTCAGCCCGAGTCGACCCAGCTCTAAATGGGCAGCTGGAGAAATCTGGGGAAAAAAACACTGTATGATGTACCAGATACACCCTTTATTTATGATTTTGACGACTTTGACCCTCTCCCCTCCAATCTTTTTTAAGTCCATGAGCTGCAGAGTAATATTCAATATCACTGGCAATCAGTATCAATATCTTAATATATTTTCTTAATTTTAGTTGTCATTATTTGGGTATTCTTTGCCACCTGTGATGTTGCAGGAAAGTTCTTAGAACGAGCCCCTTTCTCTCAGTTGTCACGATTTTTAGAATTTGTTCCATGTTTTCAAAGAAAATGTTTCTGTTTCAGTATTTTGACGAATTTGTCTCTCACCCCTAAAGTAAATGTCTGCGTATCTGCTGGACGTGGAAACGGTTCAGTGAAAATAAATTTATTTTGAGGGTCCTAAATTTCTAAGACATTTCTACACGACTTCTAACCTCAACCTTGGTAATTTATCCACCTTGCACTGGTGCTTAAAAAGAGGCGTTAATAAAAAGTCTTTTTGCCAATATTGTTTTCTTTTCTGTAACTCAAGAAGACTTGAACTCTAGTAATTCCTTTTGTATACTAATAATCTATTGATTTGAAAATCTTTATTTTAAGGTGGTATATCATATCACAAGATGTTCCAAGCCACAACTGATATGGCGGCTATGCACAGCATGAGCAGCCTTAGCTCTGCAGTAATGCATGGACATTCCCCTTTAAGTCTGGGTACAATGGGAGAAAAACGAAAGCAGAGAAGAATACGAACAACCTTCACATCAGCCCAGCTCAAGGTAAGTTGAACGTTGTAAGAATGATTCAGATAGTTCTTCTATTATTAAAAATCTAGGACTTTATAAATGACATGTTGGAACCATAATTTACAACGAAAAAATTTAAGAACTTATAAAATGAACAATAGAATATACTTTACTAATGCAATAAAAATTACATCCATATTCCAATGGATGTTTACTCTGTTTCTGGTTCTCACTTAAGTCGGGTCTTCGGTACCCCGACCGGTGCTCCCTGTGATCTAAAATTAGAGTAACAGTTTGCTAATTTTCGATCCAAAAGGTATCTAAAGTCGGGTTAACAGCTTGGTGATTCCAGTGCCCTAGAAAATTCAGTAAATAAAAAAGATGACATGATAACATTTTTATTCATATAAGGAGCCCTGTGTACTTGTGAACTGTGACAGTAAAATAGTTTTTCAGTTCTGGCGGGTTTCCAATGGTGCACTGGGGATGTTACTCTGAGAAGTATTTAACCGGTCTAATGGTCTTTCTCCATGGCTTTTGTTTTTTTTTTTTTTTTTTTTTGTCAGTTTTATTCTGCACTGAGGATGGTCAAGCGGAGGTCTTGACCGAAATATTTGCATGTTTTTTTACTTTTTCACTGGCTGTTATTGTTCTCGTTTACTCTCTTCTTCGCGATTTTATGTTTTTATTATGATGTTATAATATTTTAGGAATTGGAAAGAGCCTTTCAAGAAACTCACTATCCGGACATATACACAAGGGAAGAAATCGCTATGAAATCGACCTCACAGAAGCCAGAGTTCAGGTACGAATTTGCATTTCAATAGACTAAACAAAGTATTTACATTACATTGATAGCTGGATAACCCGAATCTTTATAGTTCAAGTCTTAAAGTACCAAGGACATCAAAATGAAAATATGTATTGCCCCTGGCTCCGTCTTAGGTCTATGCCTGAAAACCAGGATTGTCTACGATTTTTCAGTACTTTGGCACTATATGGACCTTTACAAGGAAACCAGTCATGAAAAACCCGTTTTTGACGGGTTAATTCAGGAGACCGCTATAGAGTAATGCAATGCATAGCATGGTTTTCAATGCGTTTAATATATGTAAATTGTTGTTTTTTGGGGGTTAGGGGGAGAAAAAGGTATCTAGGTTAGGTTAGGTTGCGTATCTAATATATGCTATGCTTTACCCCCACCCTCCGCCCCCTAATGTGCAAATGTATATCCCAAATTTGTTTATAAACTATTATATATTCATCCTATTTTATTTTATTTCATTAGCATTAACCAAACTTAACTTTTTAGAAAGCCCCATTTAATGCTCAAGTAACGATTTTTTTTTTTTTTTTGAGAAATCAGAAACAAGCGGAAACTTTTCTTATTTACAAACAGGCCCAACTAGATGGGCTTAATGCCCAATTATCAGCATCTAACCGTCGAGCAATACAACGATCATTAGGTTGGTACAACCGTTATCTTCAAGAGGGCTATTGAACAAATATTGGCTATTTGGAGTATGTTAAAATTAAGTAATAATAGTCATTATTTTAGAATCAGAAGAAAATATGGACTCTGTTGATCCGTCAATAGTCAACTAAAGGGGTAAATATATTATAATAGTATAGCCTAATTGGTCTTTCCAAAAAGATGCGGTTGTACGTATGTCAATTAACTAATAATGTGAAGTGTCAGTTCTTGAATAATTTCAATATTGTCCATATTAATGCATAGCCTTGACTGATGGCAGAGTTTTTATTTGCTATAACAATCACAAAAGTGACAGTTTCTAGAGCTCCATGACGATATATTTCATGTTATATTTTCGTTCATTTTCTGCTGATTTTTCACACAAGTACCTTGTTTTCAAGCTTGGTGCCTGTTAAACATAAAACTACGTAACTATTGATGTTTTTTCATTAAAAATTGAATTCCCGGGTTTTTTCTATTTTTTTAAGACGTAGATAGTTGTGTAAATTTCTACTTTATCAATTTCAATAATCAGATTTTATTTTTAGTGTCCTTGGTACTTTACCGACTTGATTCTCTGAAACCCTTTTAATAATTAAACTCTGAGAATTGAAAATCAAAATAATGAATTATGCGGTAAATCGAACACTTTTCCAGTTCCATTAAGATTTAGAGTTTTTAAGGTTCGACTAGGGAGAAGTTTGCACCCTCCACCCCTCCAAAAAAACAAAGAAAAACCAAAAAAAAAAACACAAAAGCCGACGGAGCCCCTAACATTGAATTCGATTGACGAATGTTTTGCTATCTACGGAATTTAACTTAAACCTAATCCACACTTGAATTCTATTTTTTCGTGATTATAAGTATCTTTTTTATAAATATGTATCAAATAGAGACTAGATTACGAAACACGAGCCTTTACTCGAGATTGCTTAAAATAAAGCTTTAAGTCGTGTTTACAAAGACCAATACCAACAGGTGTCGGTTTTCCAATCATTACCATAAACTGTTTTATTGAATATATGCTAGCTTTTCTGTTATGATTAGCATTGCATAGTTGCGCACCAGCTACTAGAAGAGGGAATCAAGTGCATCTTATTTTGAAATTGGAAGGGTGCCTGAAGCTTTAGAAAAGTATTTTTGGCCAGAGTTTTCCAACCTCCGTCAGTAGCCTTTGACAGGAGGATCAGTTGCATTTTAACTCTATTCGGGCCACATTTGCTGTGTTGAGGATCGTAATTGCAGGAAATGACGCTGTGTATGGCAGGGTCTTGTTTGCTACTTAAAATGGACAGCATAATTTTGAAGTTCATTTTTAAATAAAACTTACCCCGATGATGTACGGCTTTTATTGGACACGTCCAGGATTGCCACCCGGTGAGAAAAACATCACTGGATTTCAGTGATTTTTTTGGTTGATTTAGCAATTCTCTTCAATAATCAAGTGATTTATGTGCTGATTTAGTGTTTTTCGTTTAGTCAATATAAGAAATCGCTAGAGATAGTGATAAATCACTAGGGTGGCAAGTTCTTAAGCATTTTGAATCTCATTAGGAAATATAATTTTTATTGAGATAACTCTTTTTTGGAAGGTGATCTTCCCCCTTTTAAATCCAAACAAGTTATCTCACGCCAATAAATTTTTGTGGTAAATTTAAACTGGTTGATCTTCAGCATTTAGGAACAGCACGAAAAGAATATCATTTTGATGCATATTATGCATTCAAACTTCCGTTTTTTTTTAAGTTTGATACTTACTTAAAATCATTTTCTGTTGCACTGGCTAGCCAGTATCTCAACTATAACTGCTAAATTGGCAAGAGTAGCTTCGGATCCTCAAATAATTGATAGCACCACTTATATTAGTATATAGTATATTATATTAGCATAAAAAGATGTTATGGAAAATATATATTTCTGCTTTCATTTGTATATCAAATAAACTTGCTGGGTATTATGATTATCTGGTTCAACCACAAACATAACACAAACTTTCTATCGCCACTAGCTCCGAGACACTATTTCTCGGAATAACGAAAAACTTCCTCCTCAACTTTTGCTTTGGGACTCCTGAGTTGTCTGGAAATAACCTACGACTCCTAATTACCGTAGGTCTATTTCTATTTCCTAGGAAATTCCCCGTGAGAGTAATATTTATGCACATAAGTTTATATAAAGAGTCAATAGGTCGCTTGATAAATTCTCAACTATCTTTACATTGATATTCCCTTGTAACTCAAAGTCTTTTAGAATGTGTGGAAATCCCCTAAAGCTGTAGAGGATTACAGAGTTTTTCCCATGACCTGTACCCAATTGAATCAAATCTAGAACGCCCATAGAATTATTTCTCGGACAACTAAACAATTCGATATGGACCAGCTTTGACATATCAAATGTAAGGGAGCCCTTGGAGAATGTTTGAACGGATAGATGGAATGAATAAATAAGTTATATTTATTTCAAGTGAATAAACTTCAGATAATTTCTGCTTGGTTGCTCGAAGAATATAATAACAACTACGATTACTCATTCCATAACCAAACCTTATTCATGAATTAAAAGCTTAATGAAAACTCTAAAAATAACTACTGAGTCTATTATCATTGGCGTGGGCATTTCATCTCTCAATAGGGTACAACATTTACTTGAACTTCAAATTATAAAACCCCTGGCAGAGTTTATCAAAATCAAGCATTATATCGGTAAGCCCCCCCCCCCTCATGAAATATAATTCTGGATCCCCTTGCACACCCCCAAAGAATAAAAAAAAGAAAAAAAATAGTTACCGGAAACAAAACTTATTCAATCAATGGTGTCTCTAAGGCCAAGAAGATGTAAAAACAACTTTTTGGGAGAGCCCTCCCGTCCAAAAGTAAAAACCAAGGGCTACAAAAGCCAACGATTTTTCTAAATAAAATCTTAAAGTGTTGGTCTGGTCAGATCTAAGATCTGACAAGTCAAAAAGTGCTTGATAATTCTTCGAGTAATAAACCCTTCAGGATTAGCTTAGCGCTGGAGTAAAGTAAGGAAAAGTTTTTTGGAGGAGTGAACCAATAAAGAAGAGATGTTCTCTTTGTGATGCATATTTTTTTAACCAGGGCCATCCTAGAATTCGATTTTCAATGAAATTGAAAAGGAGCTCAGGTCTCTCACTTTGTAGCCAAGAGGTTGGAAACCGAGGCCGTAACCAGGAAGGGGTGTTACTGGGTCTGAAAACCCCTCCTCCCAGAAAAATATAATTGCCGGACTCTAAAAGAGTAATAGAAATGTATATCAATAAATTTTTGATGCGTTTTGTAAAGTTTTTTTTGCAGAACCCCTCTGTATAGAAATCCTGGATACGGCGTTGTTTGAACACCTTGGTTACTTTTTCGCACTGAACTTCATCGTTTACAGATATTTTATCAAGATTAGTGTACTCGTACCAAAGTTTTGCATAGTATTAATTTTCGGAAGATAAATAAATGTGTTGAACATGATTCATTAGTCCCATTCGTGTTGCACATCAGTCTCGCTGTTTTGGATAATTAGCACCAGCAAAATGGCACCGGAGTTACCAGTTTCAGAAACTGTGTCACAATTCTGAAATTTGAACCAATAGTTTCTTAAAATTTAGATTTTTTGGGTAAATATACATAGTTTTTCTTACTTTGTTCTGCTAATTCTACATATTTTCTGAGACTCAAAGGGTGAATTTCTATTTCTTCTGTCTGTTTTCTGTCCTTTAAGCAGATTTAAGCAGGTATTGTCAGCCTTATTATTTAGTCATTCTATATTTACTCCTACTATATATTTACCTGCTAACATTTCAATCAATCAATCATTTATTACCCACAACTACAAGACAACAAGTAGTACAAGTGGAGTATAAACATAATAATAAAAACTAAGAAAAGAACTGTAAAAGACCGTGGTTGGGCCAATATTACAAAATGCATCTGCAGAAAGCTTTTTGTGTAGGTCACCGAGCTTTTGAGTTACATCCGTAACATAGAAATTTTTAACTAGATACCGATTTCTAGTCCATGGCGGGAGAGAAAGAAGAAATTTGCAAAATTTGAAATATGTAACTTTAATCTTTTTTTAAATCCTTTAGCTTAAGAACAGAATGAACACCCGAAAAAATAAAGCACAGAATGATCAGAAAAAGTCAAATTTCAAATTAGCTTCCGCTCACAGACATGAATGAAACCTCTGAAGAAATTCTGCCTATTCAATCAAGCCTTTTCTTTACATTTTTATCTTCTGCTTCCATATGCCTAAAGTTCAATGGGTTTATTAAAGTTCATTGGGTTTATTAACAGATAAAAATAATAAATCACACATAATCAAAATACTCAGTCCATTCATGGACGCCGAGAACCAAAATCATTACAATTTAACATAATACGCAGAATGGTCACCGCCCCTAATCTCAGACACAACCATACCCCTCATTTACCAAATAACTAAAACTATTACCTTCCCGTTCCTCACCCTCAGGGGAAACCACCCCGTCATATTTAAAAATCATACATTTGTAATCTAAATTTACTACTTACATTTAATTCTATTTTTTTTTTTTTTTTTTTTTTAATATATGCTTGTTTATTCATAACATTCCAATTTAAAAACAGCTAAACCTAAAGCCATATTAGTATATCTGTAAAAAGACATGCTTTCATCCTATCTAAAAACAAAGCAGCATTCAAAAGTATCAAGAACTGGTAGAGAAAAGCAAGAAAAAGTTAAAAAATAGTAAGAAAATGAAAAAAATAACAATGTTAGAATGTCAAAAAAGTCATAAATTGATATAAACATAAATGAGGCTGCTGGCCCCTTCGACTCCCAGACCTTTAACTAAAGTTTAATTTGGACTTTACTGATAGTAAATACCAATCCAGCAAATATTTCTGATTGGTAATTTCAAGTGATTCCTTTAACGATTGATATGAAAATTTTATTTTATAAATGAAGTACACTTTTCATATCATACTTTTCATCCCAAAGAGCTGTGAAAATAAAGTCAAACTTTAGCATTGAGAAGGGCGGCAGCCTTCTTCATATCTTGGAACATCTTTTTTTAAGGTCATAACGCCACTCTTTATTTTTGTTTGGCAAAATTTGTTTATTTTATTTTATTGTTAAATTCATTCATCTTGCTTGAACAGCATATATGGTTAATAAATAGCAAAATTGAAACTTAAAATGAATAAAAATAATTGCTTAAGCAACATATATCTAAAACTTAATATATGTAAAGAAACTGATGATATTTATTTATGTTTATAGATTATGGAAAATGAGTCTCTACTGAAAATATAGAACTATATAGAATTTTTGATTAGAGATGAAGCCTGAAGCCGTTTAGGATTTTTTTTTTTTTTTTTTTTTTTTTACTATGAGAAAATAAAATATTTTCTTCTCTTATACGTGGGTCTTGTATTCAAAGAATTTGTGGTAGTGAACGGATAAGGGGCTGCCCCCTCCTCGATATCTCGTTCTTTACGTTAAAGATTGATTTTGTCCCAATGGTTTAAGAACGACTCCTGAAACACAAAGACCGTTTAATTAGAATTAGAAGCTTTCTTAAAGTACTAAATAACTATAGCATAAAGAGTGAGGTATTGAGCACGAAGCAGCCCCTTATATATGGAATAAATTTTGTTAGTTTTAAGCTTTAATGTTGCTCCTTACTTTCAGTTGAAAAAACTTCTTTCTTCATTTAAGCTCAATAATGCACTAATTGCGTATAGTACTACGAACATACTAAAATATCATGAGTGGGTATATTGCACTATTTTCTTAGGCATATATTGCATAGGGCTCCGATGCATTAATTTGTGTTACTAATATCATTATATTATAAGTGCACTATCGCAATTTTAATACTAATGCTCATCAAGATGGATATATCACTGCAAATAAATAAATCCTCAATTCGGGATCAGTCAAAACAAATTTTCAAGGATCTATAGCAATAATATTAGCAGGAAAACAAAGTAATTTCCTTAAAATAAAATGATGGAATAATCCCTCTGTTTAATAATAAGTTAATATTCACCGTCAAAAAACTTCTCAAAAAGCGCTTCAGTTTCCTATAGAAGTGCAACCAGCCATTTTATGTTCATTCTATTGGAACGACGGTTGGTCACGTGGCTATCAGCGGTTAGGACAAAAGCAACTTCTTCACAGGACAGTGTTATTGTTGTTAAATGTATTTCCAAGCCCCCCTTTTCTTTCGTTTAGTGGATTGATTCCGATTAGATCGTCACTTGACATGCCAGATTCTGTCTCACTTCTATTTGTATTTAATTACTGTAATGTGCAAGAATTTATATATACATTTCGTATATACATTATATATATATATGTATATATATATATATATATATATATATATATATATATATATAGATATATATATATATATATATATATATATATATATATATATATATATATATATATATATATATATATATATATATATATATATATATATATTATATATATATATATATATATATATATATATATATATATATATATAACTCAAAGTTCACCTCACTAGGCTAGGATGAGATTATAAAAAGAAATAAAGAAATTGACGTTTCTGGGGATTTCCTGATGAGAGGTGGTTAATGCAGATCGTTCATAAGAAAATGTTTACGGATCAGGGGAGAGACTGAGGGGTGAATGTGGACGTTTCATATTGAAGAATAAAAGGATTTAGTATTTTTATAATATTTGATATTATTTTGTAGAGCGAAACAAGAATAACATGTAAATATTAAAAAAACATTAATTTTGCAAAACCTTACTAGTTTTTGTTATGCGAATTCCTGGTTTTGATGTTAGACGTATAATAGAATGTCTGATACACATTCAATGGAATGGATGACTGAAGTCATCTGCGACGCCTCGCTCTTTACGCTAAAGTTTTTTTTATCATTTTAAAAAGTAGAGTCATGACAAAGAGTGAAACTTTAGCCTAAAGAGCGAGGCCTATCATATACGGAATACTTTCTGTTCGTTTTAAGTTCTAATGTCGCTCCTTACTTTCTTAAAAAAAAACTTGTTTTTTTTTATTTAATTTCTGAGAGTTTTCAACTAATTCAGGCTCGAATTTGGCTCAGCGTGCATGAAAAATTACGCTAAAGCTGTTAGTACATTTGAAAAAAACTTCCTATTCTAATTAAACGGCCCCCGTATTTTAGTAGCCGTTTTTTTTTAAACTGGGACACACAGTCAAACTTTAGCGTAAAGAGCAACTATTGAGGAGGGGGCAAACCTTCGTATGTGGAATAATTTCTTTTCGCTTTGAGCTTTAATGTTGCTCCTTACTTTCAGTTAAAAAAAACTTGTTTTTTTTTTATTTAATTTCTAATCGTTTTCAAATAATCAATTGGAAATTGAAAGGGCTAGTGCCCTTTTTAATTGTCTAAAGTAATTGGAGGGTAACTAACCCCTCTAAAGCCCACCATTTCCCCAAACACATCCAATGAGATAGCTATTTTGTTCAACGTAGTTGAAAGTTCTGGAAATTAGATCTTTGGGGATGACGACCAGCCCACAGCCCTCAGGGTAAGGGTTGTAATTTATGCCCTGGGGGCATATAAATTTCTTATAGAAAGGGTTGTCGTAGAAACTTCAAAAAGGGCTCATTCGATTGTAAATTGAAAGGCCTAGTGCCCTTTTAAATAGTAGAAAGTGATTAGAGGGCATTTAACCACCATCTCACGCCCACAATTTCCCCAAAAACATCCAGTCAAAATTTTGAGATAGCCCTTTTTTTCAAAGTAGCTGAAAGTTCTAAAATTATTTCTTTGAGGATGGAACCTCCTTCCTCAGAGCCCTTAGGATAAGGGTTGTAAGTTATAACTTGGGGGCATATAAGGTTTTATAGAAAGCGCTGTTGTTGAAACTTCAAAAAGGGCTCATTCGATTGGAAATTGAAAGGGCTAGTGCCCTTTTTAATAGTCGAAAGTGATCGGAGGGCAGCTAAGCCCCCCTCTCATGTCCACCATTTCCCGAAAAACATCCGATCAAAATTTTGAGATAGCCAATTTGTTCAACGTAGTTGAAAGTTCTGGAAATTATGTCTTTGAAGATGACAGACCCACTACACCCTCAGGGCAAGGATTGTAAGTTATATCCTGGGGCCATATAAAGTTTGTATTGATGGCATTGTCGTAGAAACTTCAAAAAGGGCTCATTCAATTGGAAAATGATAGGGCTAGTGCCCTTTTTAATAGCCAAAAGTGATTGAAGGGCAACTCTTGCGCCCACAATTTTCCCAAACACATCCGATCAAAATTTTGAGATAGCCATTTGTTCAACGTAGTTTAAATTTCTGGAAATTAGATCTTTGAGGACGACATCCCCCCCTCAACCTCAGGGCAAGGGTTGTAAGTTTATGCCCTGGGGGCATATAAGCTTTTTATAGAAAGTGTTGTCGTAGAAACTTCAAAAAAGGTTCATTCGAATGGAAATTAAAAGGGCTAGTGTCCTTTTTAATAGTCAAAAGTGATTGGGGGGGGGGGCAACTAACCTCCCTCTGACATCCACCATTTCCCCGAACACATTCAATAAAAATTTTGAGATAGCCATTTTGTTCAACGTAGTTGAAAGGTCCGGAAATTATGTCTTTGAGGATGACAACCCCCCTCCCACAGCATCCAGGGTAAAATTTTTAAGTTTTGCCCTAGGGGCATATAAGGTTTATATAGAAAGCGTTCTTGTAGAAACTTCAAAAAGGGAATTGAAAAAAGGAAACTTCAGTTGGGAATTGAGAGGGCTAGTACCCTTATTAATGGTCAAAAGCGATCAGAGGGTGCATGAACCCCCCCCCCCCCCCATGCCCATCATTCCCCAAACTCTTCCAATCAACACTTTGATATAGCCATTTCGTTGAACGAACGTAGTTGAAGGGTCTGAAAACTATGTCTTTGAGTATGACAACCCCCCCCCACAGCCCTCAGGGCTAAGTTTGCAAGTTATGCCCTGGGGGTATATAAGGTTTTTATAGAAAGCGTTGTCGCAAAAACTTCAAAAAGGGCTCATTCGATTGGAAATTGAGAGGGCTATGGCCCTTTTTAATATTGGAAGAAAGTAATCGGAGGGAGACCCCCCCCACCCCATCATTTCATCAAAATTTGCGATTATTATTTTGATATGACCTTTTTGTTCAACGTAGTTGAAAGGTTTGGAAATTATGTCTTTGAGGATGACAACCCTCCCCACATAGCCCCAGGACAAGGGTCGTAAGTTATGCCCTTGGGGCATATATGTTTTGTCGTAGAAGCTTCAAAAAGGGCTCATTCAATTGGAAATTGAGAGGACTAGTGCCTTTCTTATTAGTCAAAAGTAATCAGAGGGCAAATGCCCCCACCCCCATCATTTTCCCAATCATTTTCAATCAAAATTTTGAGATAGCCAAATTTTTCAACGTATTTGAAAGGTCTGGAAATTATGTCTTTGAGGATAACGAATCTCCCCAGTCCTCAGGGAAAGGGTTTTAAGTTATGCCCTGTGGCATATAAAGCTTTTATAGAAAGCATGGTCACATAAACTTCGGAGGGGGCTCTTTGGATTGGTAGTCAGACGCTCTAGTGCTATTTTTAAGAGTCAAAGTGATCGGAGGCCAGCTACCCCCCCCCCCCTCACACACGCACATACACGTCGTATTGTCCCGAAATGCATCTAATAGAAATTTTGAGATAGCCCATTCTATACAAAATAGTATAAATATCATATAACACGGCTTTTGGGGTTGAAGCAAACCCCTGAGATTAAGGGCAAGGGTTATAAGTCATGCCCAGGGTGTATTTAAGTTTCATATGGAAGGGATGGTTGTTTAACTTTAGAAGAGGCTCAGTCTTTTTCCCTGAAAAGACTATGTCAATATAAAACGAACAGAAATTAATTAAAAAAAAAACTTTTTCCACAAATAAGTTTTTCTAAAAAAAAAGTAAAGAACTCCATTAAACCAAAAATGAACAAAAATAGAATCAAATAATCTACCAAGCATACAACTACCACAAATCAATATCAATAAATAAGTGAAACCCAAAACAAACTGAAAATAAATAAATAACAGAGCCAAACTCAAACGAGCAGAAATTAATACGAGTAGAGTTTCTAAGACCCTATCTTTTTAAAGCCAGAATATAATTTGCACTTTACTGAAAAAATTCTTTTAAATGTTTTCATTTTTATAACTTTAAGAAATCAAAAATTAATTAAGATTTTAAGGAATAAGTATCAGAATATGTATATTAAACTGACAATGCTCATTTTATTTTCAGTAAATTCATTTGAATTTTTTTCAGTAAAGTACAAATTATATTCTGGCTTTTAGAAAGTATAGGGTTTTAGAACCATACTCATATTAATTTCTGCTCGTTTTGAGTTTGACTCTGTTATTTATTTTTAATTTCTGTTTGCATTGGGTTTCATTTATTTATTGATACTGATTTGTGGTAGTTGTATGCTAGGTAGATTATTTGATTCTATTTTTGTTCATTTTTGGTTTAATGGAGTTCTTTAGTTTTTTTTTGAAAAACTTATTTTGTGGGAAAAGTTTTTTTTTTTTAATTAAACTCTCAACTAACACTCAGGTGATACTTGCGTAAAATTTTTCCACGTTCGCCCACAAGTTTTGAAATATGCAGAACTCTGAATTTCCTTTAATATTGTTTCTATAAAATATTCCTAATCGTCGAAACAATTCTATCATACGGTATTATTTTGAAATAAAATAACATTACTTTTAAGCTTCTACTTGTTATGCAACTATACTCTTTACTTGGAATGCTGACAAGTCTAATTACCGATATACTAATTTGCTTTCAATATGAGTAATCACTTGTATGTTCTTTGTGAATGAGGTCAACTCAATACAAATCCTCATAATTCTGAACTTCCCTAATCTATGAACCCAATAACAGAGGAAAATTAAATTTTAAATTGTGTTTGAACTGTTGTATCGAATTGATCTCTTCTGACTGATTTGTTACTTGAACTTATGCGTATATCTTCCTACTGATTAAATAGTTGGAAAAATTCAGATTGGAATCTTAGCGCTGATACAATATTCACTAAAATATTTGAAAACGGCTTCCTATTTTACTATTTGTGAGTTTTCTTAGCATAAAATATTAAAATAGATTAAAAAAAACGGTATTAAAACATATATGACGACGCATAAGAAGAAAATGCAAATTTATCTCATAAAAACGAACATTTTTTCGTATGTGAAAATCAGTAAAACAAGAAAAAATTCAATGCTGCACTGAAGTTAAAAAAAATTACTTTTACACTTGCTTTTCTTTTTAGGATTTGTGAAAAATAAGACTTGTCTATCGCCAAGACCGACTGCTGGTGTATTGCTCTTTTTGCCTACTATCCCTAACACAGCAGGATAATTTGAGGTTTATTTCTGCTTTACCTTAAGAGGCTTATCCTCTCATGTCTTTACCTAGTAAATGCTTAAGCACTTCTCTTCAAGTACTATTTAATCTTCATAAAGAAAATATTCCTCTACACTCAGTAAAAACATACCACATAAGAAACAAGAGATGAAGAGTGTTTGACGAGATAACGCTAACGAAACAAGAAAGGTGAGGATTATTTAGGGGGGAACTCAAGGGGTCCAGCCTTTTTTAGCATTAAAATCGCTAGAAATCGTTTACAGAATGATAGTGCTATGTATTTCCTGGAACATTTAAGAGGCAAGACTCTCAGGTGAAAAATTCATTAATGATCCCCCCCCTTCTCTCTTAGGATTTTCTATAAAAAATTTGTGGAGAAATGTAGGTGTTTGTTGGAAGTGTAATAGACTATTTTGCTTAGGAGACTAATGCGGTAGGTGGGATTTGCAAATGTATTACTTAAAATTGCATGTTTATGTCATCAGTAATGTTTTCCCATTTGTATTTACTTTGTTTGTTCAGTAACTTGTATAAAAATAAGTGAAACCTCATGCTAAGCAGATGAAAACCCCCTTCCCTATCCCCTATCCCCAAGAACGGAATCTTGAGTCTTAGACAGGACCGGTTCAAAGAATAAGCCTCATTTAAATAACTTCTAGATCAAAATATAACCCCCATGCCCCTTTTCCCCTAAAGACATCTGATCAAATTTTTTAGAAGGACATTGCATTCAACCTAGTTGAAAGTCCGATAAATATGCCTTGGGGATGACATGACCCCCATAGTCTTAGGAAAGGGCTGTAAGTTGCGCAATTTGCCTACTGTTCACTTATAGTATTTGTTATTGGGAAATATACGAAAATATTTTGGGGAGGAATTTTCGCGGGGAGGAAAATTTTCAGGGGAATTTTTACAAGGGGAGAGGGAAGGGGATTTCAGGGCATGATTTGGAAAGCGGTCAGAAATTAAATTAAAAGAAACAAGTTTTTTTTTCAACTGAAAGTAAGGAGTAACATTAAAATTTAAAATGAACAGAAATTATTCCGCACATGAGTGGTGATACCCCTTTGGCAACCCTCGCTCATCAAGCTAAAGCTTGAATTTTTGTCATAATTCTTTAAGAACAAACTACTCAAATACAGGGGCGGTTGAATTTGAATGAGAAGTATTTTTAAAGAACTGTAATAAAAAGTCAAGCTTTAGCGTAAAGATGTGGCGCAAAGGTGAAGCATGGTGGGTCTGCACGCAAAATGTGTTAGGTACAATTATTCTGCATATTATGAAGTAAGAATTGTTTTCTAACTTCAGACTATCCAATACTTTACCCCACCCTCCTAATGTGCAAATATATAGCCCAGATTCTGTCACTTGTCTTTGCCTTGTCTCACGCCAAGCTGAAAGAAAATAACAAAGAAACCGGTTTTTTCTTGAGTATTACACAGTGTAAATTTGAGTAGCGTACAATATGCAAGTACCTAAAAGCTAATTATCAAGCTATTAAGTTGACATATCCCCAAAAAAGGTTCTGTCGACAGGAAGGAGCAGCCCCCCTCATATGCAGAATAATTTCTGTTCGTTTTAGTTTTTAATGTTGCTTCTTACTTTCAGTTGAAAAAACTTGTTTATTTTATTCAATAAAAGATAAAGGGGAAGATCACTGCCCTACATTTTTATGTTTAAAAGTTTGCTTTATTTTTATTGTATTATTTTTGTGACCTCAACTGGCACTGTTTTAGCCAATCACATAATTTCTTAAGCCCATATCAGAAAGGAAAGAAATAACCCCGCATTTTTAGCCGTTGCTGTATTTACCTTTGTTGCTATGCTAAATTTCGAGTCAGTAGAACAAACCCAAAGAGTGATTGGTTCTTTTTTACGAATTTTAAGCAAGTAAAAAAGGGGGCTTGTTTGGTTGCACTTTTTTAACAACTAAACTCTCGTTGTTTCTGTGACTGTACTCTAAGAAATATCCTTTTTAAGGATTTTATCCAGCTCCATTTCATTATATAATAAATGTGTGTTCACTGTCCTGCAAACACTTGCTTCAAGAGGGTTCTAAGGATCTTTTCAATTGAATTATGATTGCTTTCCTTTATATTTAGAAATTTCATTCCTTCTTTCCATTCTTACTCAAGTTAGACTCAATTTTGCCTCTACACATAACCTTGTCTCTTGCTTTTGATGTATTCATGCCAGTCCTCACTTTAACAATTAAAACGAACATGGGGCGCCCATAAGCTGAATTCCAGGGGGGGGGGGAACCTCGTATAATTGGCACTTTTAATACTATGTAATAGAAATCTCAGAACAAAAATATAAAAATAAGGCAGCATCATTCAGCCAGGGGGGGGGGGGCCATGAAAACGAAACTACAATGACTTTTATAGACCAAATCAGAAACTGAACGACATAATTGAGTCAGACACAAACTATATTAGATCGTTAATAAGTTTTGCAACACTCGGGCAGTCGTGCAACAGTGGATAGTCAGGTCAAAACTAAGAGAGCCAAATAATTGAAGTCTTAGAACCTGGGGAGACCACAAAAGAACTGACAAGAATTGAAAAAAAGACAGAGAATACATCTCCTCTCTTTAAGACCATATCTGGTCTTAGATCTACTCTCCTTCCCCCTATTCAGACCTAATTTCTGGTACATCAATGGTTAAACCAATCAACGATTGGTATAACACGGTCAGTATTTGTCTCATATTTCGCATTTTTGCAAATTTGAATATTTGCATAGGTTACAAATCATGCATGACATTTAGAGCTAAGTAAAAATCTTGTTTTTAATTATCATACTTTGAATACGCAAATATTATGTTTTAATTCTGAACTGCTGATTAGCAGCTTCTTAGATGAGCTGCTTCATCCATCAGTTCAAAGGGAGTTGCAAGCTTTCTCAAAATCTTCAGGATTTAGTCACGTGCGGCTATCCTTTATGCCACAGGATACAGAAAGAAAAGTCATTCACTTCTGAAGCTACTTGCTTTCTAAACTGCAGTGTATTCCCAATGGATTTGTAGGATTTTACAGGGACAACTTTTTTCAATTGGCTAAGTTTATTCTCAAGGTAATAGAATGTGAGAAAGCTTACCCATGAAGCCTGCTAAAATAAATTTGTAACTATGATAGTTTGTATAATATGACGGAGGAGAATATTGGCAATTTAAGGAGAATTTGGCAATTTAAAGAAGACACAACTAATATTTTGAAACGATAAGTTGAAAGGTACATTTATCAAGGCCGTATCCAGGGGGGGTTACCCGGTTTGAACCCCCCCCCCCCCCCCCCCGAAATTTTTGACCGAGTCGAAAATAAGTTGAAAATTAGTAAAACCTAGGTAAAAATCAGTAAAATTAGTCGAAAACTGAGTCAAAAATTAGTAACCCCCCCCCCCGAAAAAGTCAAAATTAGTACCCCCACCCCCCCCCCCCCCCGAAAAAAAATCCTGGATCCGCCGTTGACATTTATACATTTTAAAAAACATACTCAACTTAAGAACGTTAAGGCTAATATTATAGCTTGAAGATAGACATTAGAGAAAAAGGAGCTCTTTAAGGCAGCGCCTTACCTTAAAAAATTGCCCAATCTTGTTCATTATAAACTTTTTAGTTTGTGTGGCAAAACTGTTTACAATTAATTGGTGTGATCTTGCAATAACTTGTAGAGCTTGGGTAAGAGATCTGAATAATCAATAAAGACTAAAAGTAGAATCCTAATTTCTTGGAAATTTTTTGAAATACCCTGTTTTTGTGCCGAAAATAGCAATATTTAGTTTTATTGCAACTTTCATCATCAGAAACTATAAATTTTGCTTTTCGATTAAACGAAGCAGAATTTTCTTTTTAAAGTTCAGAAAAGGACAGTCCCTAACATGTTCTAGCATACCTGTTCGGCAAACGGTAAAAATAAGTTAAAAGGAATTATCATTTGAGCAATTTGGCCGCTTTGGGAGTTCCCTGTGGTACCACCCGCTTTGATTGAAAACTCACCCACAAAAGGAAGTAATTCACTGTCTTTTTGATCAAATTTCACAGTCAAACCTAATTTTTGACAGCTTTGAAAATAGCTAGTCCTCTGGGAGAATTCTCTAACGGACCCTTTGTCTTTGAGACTGTCAGCCTACGCTGAGGTTCGCAAAATGTTTTTAAAGTATCGTATCCTCATAACCATTGGTCACTAGCAGTTTAATTTTTTGAATAGATAGTGTCTCAAAATTAAGTATAGCAAAGTTCAAACCATGCATTTCAGTATGTTCCAGTAGTGGCTGCTCTTCT
>CM051273.1:28547419-28578330 GCA_027921565.1 Artemia sinica | reverse complement strand
AGATATTTTTCTTTCGAAAAAGAGGTATTTCTGGCAAAGAAAAGGCAATGGCTTAATGTTCTGCTGCGAACGTTTACAACCCTCCCCTGTATTTTAGTAAATTAGACAAGATAAGATATAATTACGAAAAATGGCTGTCACAAGCCCAGAGGGGCTAATTCGCACCTCAGAGTCAATAAACAAAGCCAAAAAATAAACAAGATTGATCAGAAAGAAAGCTATTATGTTAAAGAGAATGAAAACAATTGAAACTCGCAGGCTTTATAAGGGAATTAAACTAAATAAAAACACAAAGCCAATTTAGTCTTGTGATTAAAAAGTACAAAGCAGGAGGTTCGTAGATAAAAGAAAAAAACTGTAAAAAGAAAATTCAAAATTTGTAAGATTTAAAGTTACCCAAAGAGCAATAAAAAGCGAGTTAAATGGGAGGGCTCACTTATTCAAGATACCAATTATTAAGGGAAAAAAATTCTATAACTTTATTTAGAAATTTTATCGGTTGTTGAATCTGAGCGAGGGAGGGAAGATTTATTGGAGGAAATGAACCAGGGAATACTGAAGATTGCCGAGGTTTGTGGAGAAGAGAGCTGGCAAATACAATGAAATTTGTGTTCCCTTGCCATGAGCGGACCGACCAAACTAAGTCGAAGCTCAGCAACATTGCTTCAGTTCTACTCTCCTTATCTTGAAGTTGACCAGATTGGCTCTCTGAAGAAGGAAGATTTAAGGGGCCGACAAATATTACGTACCTCTTTTGGACTGTCTCTATTCTGTCCGATAGTTCATTGGACAGGCCACGTGCCAGGATGCCAAACAGGACAGGCGTGCTCGAGGTTTGGGGCACACAAATGATAAGAAAAAATATCAAAACAACACTATTTGGGACCAGAGCCGTACAAAGGGGGGAGGATCGTATCAGTTGCCCCGGGTGCCGCAGCTAGGGGGGGGGGGGGGGAGCGCGTCTAGGGTTTTGCCCTCTTTGGTCAAATTTTTCACTTTGATTTGGTTTTTTTTTCGCTTACATTTGAGTCGGGTCGGGAGGGGTGCTGTAGTTAATTTTGCCGGGTTATCACCAGCCTTAGGAACGGCTCTATTTGGAACATTCAAATTTCTGAAGAAGCTCTAGAAAGAAAAATGTGGCATTTTGCACATTTTAAAATAACGTGAATGTGGTAATCCCATTTTTTTAAACGATTGGGATGGTAACATCCATTAATTTAATAGTAGTAACTGACATTTCGAGGGGATTGGGTGAGTGAAAGAAGGGGGCGGTTTTAAGGAAATATACCTTTAAAGCTGTTGACTTTAAAATACTAACTTCCGTATTATTAATAATAGTTCCGGATACCTATTGGGCTTCTTTTTAAATTTTTGTAACATGTCTGCTACGACAGTTGGATCTATCCGAGATTTCCAATTATCCGAGAATTTAACACGAAGGTTGTCTATCATTAAAAGGAGTAAAATTGAGCAAAAGAGTGTTTCCTGGAGCACACCATTGTAAATTGGGAGAGTATCAGAATATTAATTTAAGTATTTGAATACTTGTGTGTTGTTAGAGAGGAAAGGCGGAATTATTCTATTTAAAAGGGGGCAACCTGAAATTCATTTAACAGTTTTTCTATCAATGAATTATGATTGAGTAAACAAAACCTTTCGTGCTATATTCAGCAAGTATTAGGTTTTCCAAGTTTTTTACGTATGTGTCCATAAGACGATCAAGATAGTGGATGTAGAACGTAAGCTTCTAAGTTACCTATGGTCACATTCAGGACTATCTTTACTTTCAATCAAAAAAAGCTTGCATATAATTTGGAGAAAAAGGGAGTAAGAGCAGGGGCAAATCTCCAGCATTTTTATGGGGGGGCAGAGGGGCTCATATCCGGATATTCAAGGGCATGGGTTGTATAATATTTTTTCTCCAAATTATTGGGGGAGGACAACTACCCCCTTGTCGCACACTCCCCATTTCCCTACCCCCCAACGACGCCCCTGAGTAAGAGTAATGGGCTGGTCACCATCAAAATCTTGCTCACTGACTTTTTTGACAGAAGTAATGAAAACTAATTAGCAGCAATTGGGGAATTTATCAATAATTCGGTAAATTCGTTAGAAAGTGTGGAGAAAGGTTTTTGAATGATTGTCGGCAAAGGTTCTAATTAGTTCAATCGTAAAGTCAAGTGGGCAAGTGCTGCACTTTTTTGTGTTCTTATTTTGTCTTTACGTCTAAGGGTAAGATAACGAGAAAGCCGAGAGAGGCCAGATTATAAGGAGCGTCAAGAAATAATGGAGAAAGGCTTTGTGCTACGAAGGAAAGGAATTTGTTCAGCTCATTGGCTGTATCGGAGATAGTTAGTATCAGGGCTGTTCTCGGAGATTGAAATCAATCTTAGTTTGTGTTTTCTCATAAATATTTTTTATTTTATTATACCATCGTTTTGGCTTAATAGAAAACAATCCTTGACTTTAAGTTTGCAATATGAAGAAGCAGATTCACGCATTTCGTTTTTATGTGCTTACCTAGCGAGTTAGCTTTAGAAGTTTTACCATGATTAAATAGATTCATTTTAATTCTAATAAATGTTTTTAGTTGACACGCAATGTATACTTTGTCATTAGAAAAAGCTTTTACTTTTTTTCAGGGAAGAGGTTTATATATCTTGTTTTAATCAGATTTTTGGGGGGGGGGGGGGGAAAGTTTGGAATGCCTCTTAGTTTAAAACTATGGATGGGCCATACTTTAAGTTGTCAATGAAGGAAGAGTGCCTCTAGTTGGAACATACCCGAGTTTCTTTATACCAGTAAGCTCTAGTGACAAAACCGATGACATTTGTCGTTAGAAAGTAAAATAAGCCATTTTTTTTTAGGGAAGATCTGGTCATGAAGGAGAGGTTCAGAGATTTAAATATAGTTGAACATCTCAAAACCTTTAACCAGTAAGCTACCAGATCATGTGGAACACAAATCTGGTCATGAAGGAGAGGCTTAGATTTATATAGTGACATCTCAAAACGAGACCCAGATAAGGGAAAAACATGACGAGACCCATGAAAACAAGAAGATATGGCCAATTAACAATAATATTTAAAGATGTGAATTAAAAAGCATTTATGAAACTTTGATTAAAAATAAGGTTTTTTATGCAGTGTCTCCTCTCTTCCCTGTCAACTCCCTCCAAAAAACTTTGATAGAAGTCCACATGCCTCTAATAGAAGTTCACTGACTGGTTTCAGCTTTTTCTTTTGGTTCTTTTGTATCTTTTGATCAAATGATCAATAAGTGCAAGCGATTAATATTTTGAAGCAATGTTGGCAAAAATAGTTTATTTGAATATAGATTCTATTTTAGGTTTGGTTTCAAATCGAGAGCTAAATTTAGAAAGCAAGAAAGATTGAATCAACAGAAAACTAATGGAATAACTAATAACAACTCAACTCCGTCAGGAAGTAACAGGTAAGTTTTATGAAAACGCTGTATATTGTTGGCTATACTTGTTTTGACAAACAATCTGTTTTTATATTTTTCTGTGAATATTGAAACTTAACATATTGAAACCTCAAGAGTCACTAAAATATTAAAACCTCATAATTGCTTAATGCTGCCATTAATGAATCAAATACATGAGAACGCTGGAATAATAAAAGATATTCAGATTTTCTGAGACCCTCATTCCGAGAAAGAAAAATTTTAGGTACTTCTATGTACCCACTACCGCTCAAGTTGTTCACGCATTGACGCACTGTAAACCGGTTTCTTTCATTAGTTTTTTTTTTTTCACCTTAGCGTGAGAAAAGACAAAGAGAAGTGACAGAATAGATGGGAAATATATAGTTTGGGCTATATATTTGCACATTAGGGGTGGGGGAGGGTTGGTGGAAAAGTATTTGGATAGTGTGAAGTCAGAAAACAATTCTTACTTCATAATTTGCAGAATAATTGTAGCTAGCACATTTTGCATGCACACGCCGCTGTACTTTAGCCCCCCCTCCCCCTCTTCCTAATATGCAAATATATAGCCCAAATTTGTTTCTAAAGTACTATATTTTTTATCATACTTAGGTATATTTTATTAGGATTAACCTAACTTCACCTCTTGAGTGGTAGTGGGTATATCATACAAGTACCAAATTTTAGACGAATAAATGCTAGGAAATTTCAAACATAATTTAAATGAGTAACTTTCTTTTTTTTAGAGTTTTAACTCTACTACGACAGAAGAGTTAGAAGCGAGACTGTCAAAACCAGGGAAGGACTAGTTGTATTACTTATTTCTTATAAATCTAAAATACGGAGGGACCAAATCAAAACCTACGCGGGCTTGTAGTCAGGGGCATCATTTGGGGAGGGCAAGGGAGGGGGGCAGTTGTCCCCCCAATAATGTGGAGGAAAAATTATGTATCATCATATATCATTATATTATTATATATCCCATGCCCCTTCACTATCCGGATATGGAACCCTCTTGCCGCACCCTCCCCAATAAAATAGCTGGAGATCGCCCCTGCTTGTATTCAGACGAAGAAGAGAGCAATATATCATTCACATCGTGTCTATTGAGAATCAAATCCATTACCTGTGTAAAACATCCTAGGCAAGTGGTTAGCGCTCTTGATATGAACCCCGAGGTCAGGGGTTCGAGTCCTGGTGTCGCTGGTTATCTGGGTTGGAACGGGAGTCAATGGTGTGACTCTGTAAGCTCAGCCAGAGTTTGACCCCAGCTCTGACTTGGGTATATGGAGAAATCTGGTGAAAAAAACACGGGAAGCGTCAGATAATTTGCCCCCAGCCACGCATTGCACTCCCGGCCGAAGGCATTGAATCAGGAGATCGGTACCACGCAACGCAGACCATTGGTCTGCATGCGAAAAAGATTTTTTTTTAAGTTCAAGTTGTGTAAAAACGGGATTATGCTTTTTTATTGCCCCACGGATTTAAAAGGATTAACCATACCTGCTTTGTAGGTAAGGTTTTCACATTCTAATGCTCAGCACAAAAAATATCGAGTTTAGTTTTCATCAACTCAAAAAATCGAGATTTATCTTCAGTGCGTCAATGGGGAGACAGGGGAGGCATCTTCCCCAAGATTTTTTTAGCCCCTTATAAGTTTTAAAAAATACCCCTTTTGAATATTTTCTTCAAAATGCCATTTTTTCGGTATTTTTTCGGTATTAATCTTCATTGAGAAGATTAAAAAAAAATCCCCCCCTCTCTCCTAGATTTTGAAAAATATAATATACCCCCCCCCCTCTACATTTTCATGAATTAAAGCAACTGAATACGCTCTTAGAGAATGGAGCGGAAAAAAGCATAGAGTTGACAGTCAATATAACCTAAATGTGTCTTAGGTACTTTTAAGCTTTCCTGTAGCTTTCTCATAATAGGAAAAACTGACAATCCTGATTCTTCGAGACGGAATACAGTTTTTATTTTTTTTTCCGCTGATTTGTTTTCTAGGTCACTTAGCCCCTCTAGTACTTCAGAAAATGGAGACGTACCTTCTCCTGGAGGATCACCGCCTAAAATTGAAACAAAGGACTCGAAAGTAAAGCAGCAGTTTTCTAGCTCCGAGTCGAAGTCCCAAACAGGTAACTAGTGGATAGCCTTGTACTATATTCGCTACCTTTTTCAATGTTTTTCGAAATATTTGCCCTTTTTTCGTCGACAGCCAATTTGCCCAATCTTAGCAAGTTGTAAAGGCTGGGAGCTGTCAGCCTGAAGTAATAACCCATCGTCCATCACCATGGCCATCGCCCTATGTTCAGTGTTGCCAAACATTAAAGAAAACACCCTTCGTCGATCGCCCAGTTTTTCATATTGATTATATTGTTGCCAAATTTTGCCTCCTATACCCTAAAGAATTATTAAAAATACTTTAACACAATTATTTTAGAACAGAGGAGATTCTAAGGGGTCAGCTATTTTTCAGGCTGGTTTATGTTACTTCAGAGCAGAGGAGATTCTAAGAGGTATTTGCAGCCGGTTTCAGGCTTATTTAAAACCAGCCTGAAGTAATAGCCCATCGCCCTGGCCATCGCCTTACGTTCAGTTCAGGCTGGTTATAAGGGATATAAAGTGTTTGTAAGTCATCAAAAGCATTTGTAAGTGATGTAGAGCATTTATAAGTGATCTAAAGCGTTTATAAGTCATTTAAAGTGTTCATAAGTGATCTAAAAAACGTTTACAATTGATCAAAAGTGCTTATATCTTTTCTAAAGCATTTCTAAGTGTTCACAAGCGTTCAAAGTAATCAAAATGTGTTTAAAATAATTTTGGTTGTTTGTAAGTAATCTAGAGCGTTTATAAGTATAAAAGCGATCTAGAGCCTTTATAAAGATTTTTTAGTGTGTATAAGTGTTCGAAGCCTTTATAAGTGTTCTAGAGCATTTATAAGCTGTCCAAAACGTTTTTTAAGTGAATAAAAAGCCTTTATAAGTGATCCAAAGCGTTTACAAGTTATCTAAAGAGATTATGAGTCATCTTAGGTGCTCTAAGGCAAATAAGTGATTTAAAGTGCTTATAAATGATCTAAAGCGTTTATAAGTGATCTAAAGCACTTTTAATTCATCTAAAGCGCTTATTAATGATCTAGAGCCTTTATAAGTGACCGAAATGTTTTTAAGTCATCTAAAGCGTTTTTAGCGATCAAAGTGTTAAAAGTGATCGAAAGCATTTTAAGTGAGTTAAAGTGTTTATAGGTCATTCCCAATTTCCCCAAACACGTCCAATCAAAATATTGAGATAGCCATTTTGTTTAGCGTAGTTGATTTCCAGATAGAAAATATCTTTTTGAGGAGGACACTCCCCCACAACCCTCGGGGCAAGGGTTTTAAGTTATGCCCTGAGGGCATATAAGATCAATGTTGACATGTACAGTTTTTTATTTTTTTTTTTTCTTTAAAGCAGGGCACTTCATATAGAAGGGGTCGTTGTAGAGACTTCAAAAGGGGCTCATTTGATTAGAAATCGAGAGTTCTAGTGCCCTTTTGAATAGTCGAAAGTGATTGTAGGGCAACTAGCCCCCCCCCCCCCCCCCCCCACCGCAATCATTCCCCCCCCAAACACATCCCATCGAAATTTTGCGATAGCCATTTTGTTCAGCGTATTTGATTTCCGATAGAAAATATGTTTTTGAGGAGGAAACTCACCCACAACCCTCAGGGCAGGGTTTTAAGTTATGCCCTGGGGGCATATAAGGGTTTTTATAGAAATCGTTGTCGGAGAAACTTCCAACCAGAGGCTCCTTCGATTGGAAATTTCAAAGGACCAGTGCCCTTTTTAATAGTCGAAAGTGATGGAGGGCAACTAGCCCCCCCCCCCACGCCCATCATTCCCCCAAACAGATCCATCAAAATTTTGAGATAGCCGGACCCCATTTGTTCAGCGTAGTTGATTTCAAGATAGAAAATATGTTTTTGAGGAGGACACTCCCCACCAACCCTCAGGGCAAGGGTTTTAAGTTGTATGCCCTGGTTTATAAGGTTTTTGGAAGAGTAAGGCGTTGTCGTGAGAAAACTTCGCCAAAAAGGCTCATTCCTGAGGGGGAAAAGGGCATTTAAGGTGGCAGGATAGTGCCCTTCTTAATATCGAAAGTGATTGGAGGGCAACTAGCCCCCCCCCCCCCACGCCCATCTTTGAACAGGGGCGGGGCATCCAATCAAAATGGGGCGGCGAGATAGCCATTTTGTTCATGGCGGCGTAGTTTGATTTCCAGATAGAAAATAGGTTTTTGAGGAGGACACTCCCCCACAACCCTCAGGGGCAAGGGTTTTAAGTTATGCCCGGGGCATATATAAGGTTTAAATAGAAGGCGTTGTCGTAGAAACTTCAAAACAGTCTCATTCGATTGGAAATTCAAAGGCCGTAGTGCCCTTTTTGATCAGGCAAGTCGAAAGTGATTGGAGGGCAAAGGGCTAGTTGCCCTATAGTCCTCACCCCCCCCCGCCTCACCCATCATTCCCCCAAACACATCCAATCAAAATTTTGAGATAGCCTTTTGTCAGCGTTAGTTGATTTCCAGATAGAAAATATCTTTTTGAGGAGGACACTCCCCCACAAACCTCGGAGCAAGGGTTTTAAGTTATGCCCTGGGGCATATAAGGTTTTTATAGAAGGCGTTGTCGTAGAAACTTCAAAACATGCTCATTCGATTGGAAATTCAAAGGCCGTTTGCCCTTTTTAATAGTCGAAAGTGATTGGAGGACAACTAGCCCCCCCCCCCCTCACGGCAATCATTCCCCCTAAACAAATCCAATCAAAATTGTGAGATAGCCATTTTGTTCAGCGTAGTTGATTTCCAGATAGAAAATATATTTTGAGGAGGACACTCCCCCCGCAACCCTCAGGGCAAAGGTTTTAAGTTACGCCCTGGGGGCATATAAGGTTTTTTATAGAAGGCGTTGTTGTAGAAACTTCAAAACAGGCTCATTCGATTTGAAATTCAAGGGTGTTTGCCCTTTTTAATAGTCGAAAGTGATTGGAGGGCAACTAGCCCCCCCCCCACGCCCACCATTCCCCTAAACACATTCAATCAACATTATTGAGATAACCATTTTGTTCAGCGTAGTTGATTTCCGGATAGAAAAATATTTTTTGAGGAGGACACCTCCCCCGCAACCCTTAGGGCAAAGGTTTTAGTTACGCCCTGGTGGCATATAAGGTTTTTTATAGAAGGCGCTGTCGTAGAAACTTCAAAACAGGTTCATTCAATTGGGAATTCAAAGGGCTAGTGCACCTTTTTAATAGTCGAAAGAGATTGGAGGGCAACTAGCCCCCCCCCACGCCCGTTATTCCCCAAACACGTCCAATAAAAATTTTGAGATAGCCATTTTGTTCAGCGTAGTTGATTTTACAGATAGAAAATATGTCTTTGAGGAGGGACACTCCCCACAACTCTCAGGGCAAAGGTTTTAAGTTATGCCCTGGGGGCATATAAGGTTTTTATAGAAGGTTTTGTCACATAAACTTCAAAACAGGCTCATTCGATTGGGAATTCAAAGGGCTAGCGCCCTTTTAATAGTTGAAAGTGATTGGAGGGCAACTAGCCCCCCACGCCCATCATTCCCAAACACATCCAATCAAAATTTTGAGATAGGCATTTTGTCAGCGTAGCTGATTTCCAGAGAGAAAATATCTTTTTTAGGAGGACACTCCCCCACAAACCTCTCAAGGTTTTTATAGAAGGCGTTGTCATAGAAACTTCAAAAGGGCTCGTTTGATTGAAAATTCAAAGGGCTAGTACCCTTTTTGATAGTCGAACTGATTGAAGGGCAACTAGCTCCCCCACGTCCGTCATTCACCCAAACACATCCAATCAAAATTTTGAGATAGCCATTTTGTTTAGCGTAGGCTAGTTGATCTCCAGATAAAAAAATACGTTTTTAAGAAGGTCACTCCCCCACAACTCTCAGGACAAGGGTTTTAAGTTATGCCCTGGCGCATATAACGTTTTTATAGAAGGCGTTGTCGTAGAAACTTCAAAAAAGGCTAATTCGATTGGAAATTCAGAGGCTAGTGCCCTTTTTAATAGTCGAAAGTGATTAGTAATATTTTTTTTGTTGTTGTTGTTTAGACCAGGGCACTTCGTATAGAAGGAGTTTGTCGTGGGAACTTCGAAAGGGGCTCATTCGATTGAAAATAGAAAGGGTTGATGCCCTTTTTAATAGTCGAAAGTGATTAGACGGCAACTAATCCCCCTTCCACTCCCACCCTCCCATTTGCCCATTATGCTCAAAAACTAAATGTTGCCGTAAGATTAAATCAAAATGCACTGTGATAATGATAATTCCCAATAAGGCATCTCAGCAGTATCCCCAGAACGACTGAGGGTATTATGTTCAAACTTTCGAGGCTACTTCTGCTCTTAAAATTTAACCAAATCAAAATAGTTTAAGTGTATCCAAGCCATCAAATAGATACAAATGAATATGAAACTGAAAAAATACAAATGAATATGCATTGTCAGTTTAATATACATATACTGATATGTAGTAATCAAAATGTTAAAATTAATTGATTTGTTAAAGTTATAAAAGTAAAAACATTTATATTTTTCTGTAAAGTGCAAATTTTGTTCTGGCCTTGGGAAGGCATAGGGGTTTTGCGCTCAACTTATGTTAATTTCTGCTCGTTTTGAGTTTGACTCGGTTATTTATTGTAATTTCTGTTCGTTTTGGGTTTCATTTATTTATCGATGCTTATTTGTGGTAGTTTCGAGCTTGGTAGATTATTTGATTTTATTTTGGCTCATTTTTTTGTTTTATGGTGTTCTTTACTTTTCTTTGAAAACTTATTTTGTGGAAAAGTTTTTTTTAATTAATTACTTACAACAACCAAAATCATTTTAAACACTTCTGATCACTTGTAAACGCTTTTTGAACACTTATAAATGCTTAGATAAATTATAAGCTCTTTTTATTAATTGTAAACGTTTCAGAACACTTGTGAACACTTTAGATAACTTATAAACGCTATAGATCACTTATAAATGCTCTACATCACTTAAAAATGCTTTTGATGACTCACAAACACTTTATATCCCTTAAAAACCAGGCTGAAATGAAATAGAGCGATGGCCAGGGATGGGCTATTACTTCAGGCTGGTTAACCACCCTGAAGTAATACCCCTAAGAATCTCCTCTGCTCTGAAGTAATACAAACCAGCCTGACAGCTGACCCCTTAGAATCTACTCTGCTGTCAAGTAATTGTGTTAATAGTTTTTAATAGTTTTTTTTTTTGGGTTATGGGCGACAACCTTGGTAACACTGTAATCAATCTCAAAGATTGGGCGATCGGCACAAAGGGTGTCTTCTTCAAAATTTGGCAGCACTGAACATGGGACGATGGCCAGGGCGATGGGCTATTACTTCAGGCTGGTAGATTACTATCCTACCCCGCGTACTGCTGAACAACGATGAACAATGGGAATCGAGAATATATGGATATAAGCTCTCAATAGACACAACCAGCATTTCTTGGGGTAAATTATGGTACTCTTCTTGTCCAATCTTAGCAAGTTGTGAAAGCTGGGAGCTAAGTAGGATGGTAAAAGATAGATTACTATCATAATTACAGATGAAAATTTTGATTATCTGATTATCTGGAAGACAGACTAGTTAAATGTCATTATTTAATGACCCGTCATTATTGTTACTTTTGGGTGTTAATTGTTATGTTTAGTTATATTATGTTACGTTATGCTTCCTTATAGACATGCGAAGTAATGCTGATTATTGGTTTTATATTATTAAGTTTATAGATTAGTCAATCAAGTGATTTGAAACGAAAATTTGAAAAAATAATCAAGCAGATTTTTAGAATTTGGCTCCTGAACGGGAAACATATTTGTTGGATTCTTATGCTCTGTATTATCAAGATATTAGCACTATTATTCAGGTTCAATTATTAAGCACTATTATGGTTCATTAAATCAAGAGCATTAAAGTTACAAAAATGGATCGATAAAGTTTTGGGCTGTATTGTTGCGTTACAGTCAAGACCGTATCCAGCAGGAAGTTTGGGGTCTGAACCTCCCTCCTCTCCAAATGTTTGTCCGACTCGTAAAAACGTAATAAAAATGCATAAAACACATTTCTGATGGGTTTTTTTTAAGTTTTTTTTTGTAGACCCCCCAAACAAAAATACTGGATACGGTCTTGATTACAATTAGGAATTTAAACTATCTAGAAACTTTAAATTTTGGTTCCTACTGTTTCTGCGAGCAAAAAAGGAGAAAAGGTATTTTAGAAAAGCCAAAAAACAAACTAGCATCTCTAAGACAAATGAAAAGGTTGAGAGTGTTATGAGCAATTATTCCAGCTGCAGCAGCTGAGGCTGGTGGCACGTACATTACAATTTAAATGAAAATGTCACGTAGCACCTTTTGAATTACTGTGGCAAATTAAAATCCACAGTACCAAATTAAAAAAAAAGTATTCTCTTGCCCCAATTGAGGCGACCGAAAGAAAGTTGCTAGCAAATACAGATCAATCGTAACTTTATTGGCTATGGAATCAGTATATTATAGTGCTTTTCATAACACCCCTCTAGCTGCAACAAGTGTTTTTTTCAATAGCGAGCCCTCCATCTGCCTTCATTACTCGGTTTTTTGTCAATTTTCAAAATGATACCAGATCCTCATAAGTTATACGCTGCCCGCTTTTCACAAAATAAAAAACTAGTCATTCATCAAACGCCTGTTTATTACTATACTCCATCGACTGTCATGTGGGAACATTATGACTTTATATAATTTCAATCAAGCTAAGTGCAACACATGAAATCCCAAGTGTTTTGATTACTTTTTCCTTGGACGCTTCCCCTTCGGTTAGGGAAATGTACAAGATCCCGGGGATTGTCCCTGATAATTTGTTGTTAATTGGGATAAGAATGGATAGGACCTGTCTAAAAGTCAAAGGGTCTTGGACAATGTTAGCAATTTAATTCGTCACAGAGAACTGCAAGGGAGGTATATGTGTCTTCTTTTTGTTGTACTTGAATATAATCTGTCTTGTACTGTCTTCATTAGATCCATGGGGAACACACTTTTTCTCTCGATAAATATTGGATAGTTGCATCTCAGCCAATACGTTCTGTTCTCCTTGAGCTAGAATTCCGTAAGTGCAACAACATTATAATAATACATAATACTCTGAAATTTTGTTTTCCTGTAGTTTTCACAATCGAAAACATAAACAACAAATTTGTTTAGTCCATCCTTGGGAGAGGGTCACGGGCTCATCCCTCTCCCCCCCTCAAACACCACCAAATCCTTCTGTTAATTCTTTCATTTTTTAGAATTTAAGCCGCCTGTTTTGGGATTTTTTTCTTCAAGTAAAGATTATCTAAATATGCCTCCTCCCTCTCCCCCCCCCCCCAAAAAAAAAGAAAAAAATACTGCGTTCATGTCTGGCAAGGTGCGAGGGATAAAAGAGGAGCATAGTTGTATATCATAGAACAAAACAATATTTTGATGAAACTTGTGCAATTAGTTATAACGACAAGTAAATGGAAATTAAAAATAAACGAATTGAAATTAACAATGAAAATCTCACGCATAGTTCTCATATCTTGTTTAGTTTTCAAATCCAAAAATTAGAATCTACAGGCTTTTGTTTTGACAGGGTAGCAACTGCTTCAATAGGGACTACCAGGGCTGACGATTCAGGCAAGGATTAAATAATTGTATTAAAGGGTCAAGTTAAGTCATAATTTTCCCAAGTCTCCTTTCTGACTTCCCGGTTGACCTTAGGGAGATGAATTTCCACAGTATCTTTCTATTTGCAGGTATTTTTATGTTTAGTTTAATTGTAAACAGGGTTGTCGGTGAAACAAACCTTTTTATGCAGGGAAATTTAGGGGAAAATTTAAGGGATCTTTTAAATCGATAAAATATTTCAAGAGTTATTTCTAGTTATTTTTTTTTTTAATGTTCTGCTGTGTATCAGAGCTGCCGCTTCTTGGAAAATTGTTTCAGTCTTAAGCTTATCTCTTTAAACGAGTAATAATTGTTTATTTATGGAAATATGTATATATCTATTTTTCTCAAAACCACTCCATATGTTTTTTTTAAGATTTGCGCCCTGGCATTTCCTGGCCTGAAAAAAATGATGTAAGTAGGTCAAAAGTTTGACAAAAATCGTTTAGAGCCTTAATTTTGGGAAAAAAATTCATCTGAGTGCCGTCATATTTATGAGTGCATTTTAAGAGCATAAATTACATCATTTCAGCCCCAGGAGTGGTTGGATCGTTTTTAGTATCTAGAACGCATGCAAAATTATACCAGATGACAAACTGCTTTGCAGAAAATTGCAATTGAATAAGGAAAGTGTTGTTTTAGCGTCCGTAAAGGATAGTAGAAGGGAGGACGAATTGAATTAATGACAGAATTTCTCAATTCAATAGAAAGAAGTCGGAAGTAATGATGCACGAAAACCAAGCGCAAGCGAGATCTGTGGCTAGAAGACATTTGACAAACAGTACCACAACAAATACATCGAATCGTAAATGGAATCTGCGGTTAGAAGAGAAGCCATAGTAAGAATCATAACGAGTTCCAGAAGAAAACCAATCCTATGAAATGCACGATTCTTTGAATGCATTAACAGGAAGGAGGAATTGAATTTACGCCAGACTTTCTTAACTCAATTGTTACAAATAATTTCCGAAACCACACTGGCTAATCAAGATAAAACATAAAATCGCGAAGAAAGGAAGAAAACGAAGACAATTAACAGCCAGTGAAATTTTTTTTGAAAAATTATGCAAATATTTCGGTCAAGACCTCCGCTTGACCGTCTTCAGTGCAGAATAAAAAATGATACAAATATAAAAACCAAACCTTAAAATAAAAACACAAAAAAAATTGGACGACCCTTTCTTAGTAACGGTGAAAGGGACACCTTTCACCGTTACTAAGAAAGGGTCGTCCAATTTTAGTTTTGTGTTTTTATTTTAAGGTTTGGTTTTTATATTTGTATCAGTTTTATTCTGCACTGAAGACGGTCAAGCGGAGGTCTTGACCGAAATCTTTGCATAATTCTTCAAAAGTTTTTCCACTGGCTGTCAATTGTCCTCGTTTTCTTCTTTTCTTCGCGATTTTATGTTTTCTCAATTGTTACTGCTTATTTGACACCTCATGACTTAAAAAAAAGGAATAAAGAATATACATACTCTTTAAATGAGCAACTGTGTATTTATTTAAAATATCTTTTTATTAGAACTATATACCTTTTTAGTATTTTTCGCAGGGTAGTTGCGTCGTACCTAACCTGACGCTATGACATCAAGAAAGAGTTCACATATCACATTATCTGCAGTTACAAGACAAGCGACAACGAAAATCGATATATACACGCCTTTCGCGCACCAAGTGCCGCGGCCCAGGCTTGAAATCAGCTACATAGTTTTTTTTTTCTTAAAAACTGGCATATTAACAATTCTGACTGCAAAAACGATCGAAAAAGGTCACAACTTTAATGACGAATTGGTATTTTTCCCAGGGTGGTTATACCGAACATATGGTGACGCCGTTACATCAACGGCGTCTTTCTCCCCAATCTCTCTCCCCATTTCAACGTTCAATGTTCTCTAGCTTCCCCCTTAAAGGTTCATCTTCATATCCCAACGTAGGCTATTCCAGAGATGATGCAGATACACCAGTTTTTATCAACGATACATTACCTGATCAGTCTCCTCGATACTGTATATAAACTATTTGACGAGCCATATACCTGGCTCAATCACCTTTGAATTGACCTCCAAAAGGCTTTTGATCTGGTGTAGTCATAATATTTTAGTTGAAAAAATTGCTGAGCGAATTTAATGTACCTCATTTTCTAGTCAATATTATTGCATCTTTTTCTGTCAAATAGGATTCAAGTTGTCAAGTACAAAAATGTTTATTCTGATTCCCTATTTCTTGTGGAGTTCCTGCTAGGTACACTTTTAGGTCCCTTCTTGTGGGACCATTTCTTGTGGAGTTCCTGCTAGGTACGCTTTTAGGTCCCTTGCTATATTTGGTAATGATTAACAATCTTGCTATTGAATCAGTCGATCGATGGAAGTTTGTGGATGACATGTCATTGCTCGAAAAGTTCAGAAGAAATATTAAGAGCAGTGCAATGGAAATTCTCGAAGACGTTGCAAGTGAAGCAGCCAAGTCAAAAATGAAAGTGAATTGCCATAAATTTAACATCATGGCCCTTATTTTTCTTAAGTCAAAGCCAACGTTTACAACCCCAATACCTAATGAAATAATCACAACAAAAACTAAACTCGTAAGGACCGCACTGACTTGCGATTTGAAAAGAAAGGCCCACAATTGCTCTATTGTTAAACAGGCAAGTGCATCTATGTCTCTCCTTAAGCTGTTTACTAAATTGTTATGCCCAAAAGCACATATCCTCCGCCTTTACATATCTCTAATCCGTCCACTGCTTGAGTGTTCTTGCTCGGTGTGGCATTTTGGACTTACGGTGGATCAGTCTGATAGGCTATAGATTATTGAGAAGAGAATTATTTACGAAGATCCCTTATTGAGAAGAGCCCTGAGAATTATTTACGGTCAGGGCAAGGTACCTTACATTCTCCTCCTCAAGGAATTCCGCCTCCCTACCTGGCAGCCTGACGTGTTACTCTTTGTACTAATTTCGAAAAAATTCTGCGTTGTAATCCATGCTTTCACTGTATACTCCCAGCCGCTTATTTCCCTCCAAAGCACCGTTTACCTCGATCAAAAGCGCAAAAAATCCTGCTTCTAAATCCTATTAATTAAAAAAAAAGTTTTTTCGAGGGAAGTAAAGAGTCAAGTTGAAACTTTAAACGAACGAACATTATTACTTCACAGTCTATCTAACATATATCAATGAAACTAATGCAAATGAATCAATTGGTTACATTTCCCTATGTTTGTAGGATTACAGAAAACTAGCGCTTTACTGAAAACACAAAAGCCAAGTATAAAAAACAAGAATATTGATTTAGGAGTCAAAAGTAAATACGTAGCCACACAACAACATACTAATGTATGGAGCTTTTCATAGTTCTACAGGGGCTGTGATATCAGTAACTTTCAGTATACAATTAAAATTATCTTAAAAACTTAGGCATAAAAATAATAAGCTTAAAGTCAGTACACAGCATATAAAATAATAGATTGATTTATTAGGTAATATCTTGGTCTCACCTAGTATTACTCGAAATGAAGAACATATCAACCGTAAAATGAGCTCCGGAAATCCAGATATTTCTCTCTATAAAACGGAGAAATTGTGATACAAATCCTAAAGCGAGGCTGTAGTCCTAATACTAATAAGATTCCTTCACATCGAACTTGTCTAAAAAATAATCAGGAAATGTCTTTTACAGATCAAAAACGACAGTCAATCATTGAACTGAGCTCATTGTGCAGAAGTGATGCCAAATTAAGCGAAAAAAAAAAATAAAGCAAACAACTCCTATATTGTTTTGTGTTTTCAGTAAAGGGCTAGTTTTCTGTAATCCTACAAACAGAGGAAAGATCACCAGTTGATTTATTTGCATTAGTTTTACTGATATATGTTAGATAGGCTGTGAAATAATATTTTTTGTTCGTTTTAAGTTTCAACTTCGCTCTGTACTTCCCTCGGAAAAACTTAGTTTTTTTTAATAATCTATGCTCGTTTTTGATTAAAATTTAATTTAGAAACAACACTGCTATGACCTATTTTATTTTTTTCAAAATTTTTTTCAATTTCAATTCAATTTCAATTTATTCGAATAAAAACATAACACAAACATCAATAACAATAAAGGTCCTAGAGGATAACTTGTTAAGGACCAAAAAAAAAAAAAAAAAAAAAAAATTAAAGTAACACTGAAAAAAAAAGATTGAAGAATAAAACATGGGTAATTAAAGCAAATTGGTTAAAAATTGAAAGATTAAATTATATTATCAAGTTTTGTTACATTTTTATACAGCTTGCAAAAACTTGTGGCTAGTTCAACACTGGAGGGTATGCTCGACACTGCAGGGTATGTTCCACACTGGAGGGTATTTTTCAGTAGGTAGTTTTTTTCTAAAGGCGTTTTTTCAACTTTTGGTTACTATGGACTGTGGTTCGCTCTTTACTAGGTTGCAGCTACCGCTGCAACCATGATTATTGCAAGAACTGAGCGTTTAGAAAGAGTTTTGTGCCAGCGTTCGTTGAAGTCATAAATAAATGAAAATTGTAATGTATCATTTAGTGTGTCATGTGTATTTCTAATGTCTTAGTTTGTTTGTTTCATTTTTATTTGACGGGCCAGTTGGGTTCATCGCTGTATGTTTTTATAATGTACTTTTGTTTGTTCTTATGTTGTACTTATATACTCATTTTTTTCATTTTGTTGATTGTATTTTTTCTATTTGACAGGCCAGTTGGGTTCATCTCTGTATGTTTTTTATATTGTACTTCTGTTGTACTTACGTACTTATGTTTTTTTTTTATATACAATGTAGGCTAGCTGACAGAAAGCAACAAGTTCAGCAATTTATGTTGTGAGAGTTTGTTTGTTAATAAAGTATCATTCATTCACCATTTTGGTAATGTGGGAACCAACGGTATCTTTTGATTTTCCTTGCTACCTTGCTATGCATAGATTCTACACAGCAAAAGTGCAACTATAGAGCTTATAGTGCAAAAATATTTTAGTGGATCAGAAACTAAAATTGTTTACCCTTACGCCTTACCCCTCCCCTAAAATAAGATTTTAAATCCCCTTGTCTAACCTTCTTCCTTTGTCTTCCAAGTAGTGCCTGAATGCGTCAACCTCATCCCCCAATTCATTGCTTGGATACACATAGTCTCTTGTAGTCTACCTGTCCACCTACCCAGATCAAAACTTGAGATCTACTTGACCTCCCCCCCAACGCTACCTCAAGATTCAACTTGTTCCTCAATACCTAAACGTTGCAGATAATTTTGAAAACTCGGGTACATATAGAATCTTTTCATTTACTAAGGTACCCATGTCGTTCCTGGATTATACCCTTGGGAAAATCTGGGGATCTAAACCAAACAACCAACCTCAAGGAGCTTCTCTACCAAAACCTTTCTGTGAACAATGGTTACCATATTTTAGGGCTGTTGCCCCTGGGACTGTGGAGGCTATCTTGACCCTAGATAAATACCCATTAGACCTTTCAAAAGTTTCTGAACACAAAAGACTATTTCAACATTTTGTTTCAATATAGGTATGTGGTCTTATGCATATTTACTGGACTTACAAGGGAGCAGTTTGCACAAAAGGGCACGGGGGTAACTCTCGGTCCTTGAAAACTGCACTAGAGTATTCAATTTCTAATCGAAACCACCACCCTCTATTACTTCTCTCATGAAAAGCAATAGGGGATAATTTTTGGCCGTTTTCTGGCCCATGTTATGTCGTTTTTTTGTTTTTTGGGGGGAGGGGTTTTGTCCCTTATTTTCTGCTACTGGGTTGCTCTTGGCCCAGGGACTTAGCATCGGGGTTTCAATCAGAGAATAAAAATATTTTTAGCCCATTTTCAGGCTCCTTAACCCCCTTCCCTCCCACAAAATGTTGGAAATTACCCTCACCACCAAGGCAGTGTCAGTCATATTATTCCTGACTGTAGATTTACTGGACCTTTCAACTATTTTGGACAAAATAGCTACCACAAAAATTTGTTCGGATGGACGTCTTTGGAGGGGGGAGGGTTTCACGGAGCAAACCGGGTTGCAAAGAAGGGAATGGGAGGAGGGCTGTTTGCCCTCCAATCACTTTTGATTCTTAAAAAAGGGCACTAGAACTTTCAACTTCAAATCGAATGAGCTCCCTCCGAATTTCTACAACCATTTTTTCCATATGAAGTAGCCGAAAAAAAAAAATAATAATAATAAATAATACGGTGAAGGCTCTGTAATGGCTCTTTAATTCAACAGTCTTATCATGTTCCGCATGATGGACATCATCTTTTACACACATGCTCCATTCAAAAGGAAAATTCAGCATTCTCTCTTCAGAAAGAGCCTTATCAAACAGTACGTGGTAACGAACTGCAAGTAAGAAGCGATGCGGCTCTATAGTAACCAAAACTCTAAGAGACAGAGTCTTGACAACAATAGATACATCAAAAGAATCTAATTTTGATGCTTATTCAAAATATGTAAGATTCATCAAGTTTAATTTTAACCATCAAAAGTTACGGTCCTGGGAAAACTTGCCCAATTTTCGAAAAAAGGGGAAACATCCCCAAAATATCAAGTGGGTCTTAATGAAAATCACACCATCGGATTCAGCATATCAGAAAACCCTACTGTAGATGTTTTCAAGCTCCTATCTACAAAAATGTGGAATTTTGCATTTTTTGCAGAAGAAAGATCACGAATTTTTTTTTTTTTTTTTTTTTTTTTTTTTTTTTTTTTTTTTTTTTTTTTTTTTTTTTTTTTTTTTTTTTTTTTCAGAGGCGATCGTATCGAATCAATGATCCAAGAGGATTCGAAAAAGGGCTCATTTGTTCTAATGCCCCTTTTTAAGTGACCAAAAATATTGGAGGGCAGCTAGCCCCTGCCACGCCCCTTTTCCCCCCAAAGTGCCTGATCAAAATTTTGATCTGTTAGGGGTTAGTGCGGGTTTACGTGGGAGGATCTTCTATGGAAGAATTTTTTGTGGGGGAAGAAATTTCCCATGGAGGGGGAGCCGGGTTTTCGGGCATTATTTAAAAACGATAAGAAATTAGATAAAAAAAAAACAGTGTTTTTTTCAACCGAAAGTAAGAAGCACCATTAAAACTTAAAAAAACAGAAATTATTAAGTAAATGACGGGTTGTCCCCTCCTCAATACATCGCTATTTACGCTTAAGTTTGACTTTTTTTTCGCTAATTTAAGAATGACTCCTGAAACACAAGGGCCATTTAATTAGAATAACAAGCATTTTTAAAAGTAATAAGCTAATGTATGTAATAATTTCTGTTCGTTCTAAGTTTTAATGTTGCTCCTTACTTTCAGTTGAAACAAAAAACTTGTTTTTTTTGTCTAATTTCATATAAGAGCCTCATTTCATTGCAAACGGATGAAAAGCACATCTCTGCTGCATGCATGAAAAGAGGGTGAAATACGCAGGATATATTTGATCAGTATAGAGTTAATATAGTGTCAATATAGAGTTTGATCATTGATATTTGACAACATCAATGTCATGTGCTTAAGCTCTACTCTGTATCATAATATAAGAAAAGGCTTTTTGAATAAAATATAACGATCCTTTGAAAGTGTGCCAGATAAGCAGGCATTTTACATTGGAAGTTTACTGCAAACTTTTGATTTCTAGCCTCTAAAAGAGGTATGAATGATCACGCTGACAAGGCACGTGCCCGAGGTTTTGTTTCGAGGGAAAAGCGACATTTTGGGATGTCTTTTTGTTCTTGTTTTCTTCACAAGAACCATGCACGAGTGCTGAAGGAGCCTCTAGACACACCCCTCCCCTAAAAACAATCCAAGGATTTTATGTTTTTTCCATCCCTTCCAAAATATTCATATACTTTGCCAGCTGAGCAGGGCACATGCCTAGAAAAAACTGATGATATTTTATAAGCTGATTCTTTGCTATTATTAATGGAGTACGTGGGACCAATTGAAAATTTATTTTCTTAGGGTGCAGACTATCAATTTCACATGTCATCAATTGAAGCGCAGCCTCTCGACTTCTTAAATTCTTCTGGAGCTGTTAAAGCTTTTTCTTTTCAGGTTCACCATCCCAGCCAAACAGATGGCAAAATGGGTCAAGTCTTTCAGTTCCTGAAAACAAGCACGTTCCAGGTCCACTTGCCCAAGCTAGTGGCTATAATACATCCTTTGCCAGTTCTTCTTACCCGTTAATTGGAATGCATCCACAAAGTTTTCTAATGGCTGGTGTGGGCGATCAGAAAGTTCAGAGCTTGTATTAGTCTTTTTCTCGACCAGTGATTTTTAAAGGTGTTTTTAAGTGACACTACTTCTAAAATATGCACCAAGATGACTTAGTTTAAACATATAGGTTCCAATATGAAAAGCAAACTGGGGCAGCACGGTGATGAACGTGCATTTTGACATTTTGACACAGAAAACGAACGTTTTTATCTGTAGACACACATTTTTTTTTTCCATGGGTAGACATTTTCATTGGTATTTACGCATTTTAGTTAGATAAAAATATGTTTATGGGGGCGGGGAAAATATAGCTGATTGATCAACAGAAATGATTGAAAACAGACTTTACTCAAATGTTTACTGTACTTAAAACCTATGTTATTAATGTGACTTTAACATAGTATGTTAAAAATAGGGCTTCCAAATCAGTCTGATTTCAATTCAATAAAATAGCCTAAGTTAGCTTTTGAAAAAAATTATATGAATTATTAAAATGTAATAAACTTTGCTCAGAAAATAGTCCAAAGAGTCTAAACATTCGAACGGTAGATTATACACTCTTTTCATAATTAACCCGTATTTAAAACTAATATCAGAGAAATAAAGTACAAATCTATTTGCAAGCAAATCTTCACTGGTTCATACGAAGACAAAACAATCTAGAAATCTGCTCCCTATTCAGCACAGTAGACAGAATATACCAGTATAATCATTCTCTATCTCACCCATTATAAAAACCTGGACCGGGGTGCGAGTGCTCCGGAGAACGTTTTTGCAGATATAAACATAGGCGAAGTCAGATTAGCGGGAATGCAGGTTAGTCTGTTTTCCGTCTGTTTCCATCAAAGTGCATTGAAACAACCGAAACAGACGGAAACAGACTAACCTGCATTCCCGCTAATGCAGAAATAAGTGGGAGGAGCTTTTGTGAACGAAGACCAGAAATGATCTGCGATAAGCTTACTGGTATATATTCTGTCTACTGTGCTATTCAGTCTCAAACTCTTTTTCTTTTCTTTTTAGCTGTTTAGAATTTTCTTTTTTGGAAGAAGAAATTCAGAACAGTAATTGTTTTTCTCCCAGGATACAGATAAAAGAAATTATCGGCAAAGTTAAAGTCAAGTCTTAAGTTCAAAAACTAGGGCAATTCATAGACGTTTCAAACAAATAAGGTAGCAGACCATTACCATACTTAAATGTAATTATGTGGTGCTATCTATCGTTCCTCTGCAATATTTATCACAGTAATATTTAAATGATTTGACAATTTCATCTCCATCGAGGAAATATTTTCCGGTATTTATTTAAGATATTTTTTATATTACGGAACATTTTAATAATATTTACATATATTTTATTAAAAGTCATATGAAGGAGCACTATATGGCTGAAAAACGTGACAAAAACTGGGCCCCAAATCTTCAATCTGAATGAAACATGATTAATTTAAGATGAATCATAAGACAGCGTACATCTAACCTTAGAAAAAGAAATATGATAAGTCAATGTGAAAACGATTACAGTATCCTCAAAACAGAACTGTTTGTTTTTCAAAAACTTCATTTCTAGTCAATTAATTTTCCTAGTCTTTATGTAACTTCGAATATATATTAATAAATGTTTGTTTTCGTGTATATTCCTAATTTGTCTAGGTCTTCATGAAAAAGCGCTTTCAAATGAATGACGACGGTTGTGCTCAACAGAAACTGCCACCAACGACAGGTAGCAGCGTAACAAGAGTTTGAAAGTAGGAAGTAAAACTGGAAGAACGGGGGTAGAGAGCACAAAATATCGAAAAGTAATCTTCGTAAATATTTTTTTTTTTTACTTGGTATATTTTAGATATTCAATTTAAGATAATAATAAAATAAATCCTACAAATCAGTGCTTCCTGATATACAGACTTTTTATCAGGGGTGCCAATTCACGAAAATATAGGGGTGGTCAATGGTGGCAATTAGGACGGGAAAAGCTGGGGTTGTCTCCACCCTAAATTTTTGCCTCCCCCCCCCCCTATATTTTGAAAAATGCCTTTTCTGAGTCATTGAAAAACGACTTTTTCCAGTATCTCTACTAAAAAAAACGATAAACTTGCCCCTCCCTAAGTATTGAAAGATACATTTATCCCTCTACATTTCCGCGTATTGACGCCACCACTGGGATGGGACGGCCAGGATTTTTTCATGAAGATACAAAAAGGGACATTTTTCCAAATCAAGGTTTTTTATTGTTCTCGACTTTTTAAATAGAAATGCTGAAAAAAGTCATTTTTCGAAATCTAAGGAAGGGGAGGGGGGTAATTGCCTCTACCCTCCACAGTTGGTGCCCCTGTGTTGTAAGTCTTGGGGAAATAAGTAATTCTAGTTTCTAGAACTACAGCTTAAAGACACAGGCTGAACCCAAATTTTCTCTTTCTAGCAGCAAGGTAAATTTGTGTAGTATCCTAGACAACTTGATTTTGCAAGAAAAACTACCCTTTCAATCAGAGTGTACGTATTTAGAGTTAAGTATTTAATAGAACATAATAAACTGTGATCTGCAATTATTCCACTTTCTGTATCATCTCTGTAGCTATCATCCACTTTGAGCTTCTGAAGGGAAATAATGAAAGTCCCTAATTAAATACGTAGTTGTTTAGTAAAGTGTGATTCAAAGCATCTATTAAAATGCTAATAAAAGTCTAGATGCTCCTGGCTGTATCTTCATTCAAATTAGGTTTTTTCCCCTTTCTTCTATTTAATTGTGCACTGAAAACCACAAATTTTTAAAACAATACTACACTATGTAGTGAAATATGAACATTCTCAGTAATTTCAACAAGGGGTGTTAATCGGTAAAGGGGGGAGGTCGTCCTCCTCTAGATCTCGGAAAATACCTTTCTATTTTTTTTTTCATTGAAAAATACTTTTTTTTTAGCATTTTCATGGTGTTATCTTTTTTTTGGCATTGTTTCCCCCATATTCAAAAATTGATTTTGCCCCTCCCCCTATACTTTTTTGTGAATTGACGCCCTGGAATTGCAAGCTTGCCAAAGAAAGTTACACTAACTTTTTACCCTAATAAAATTTCTTTGGTAAAAGGTGAGGGGGGGGGGAGAGAAGAACAATAGAGGCCTATAATTTATTTTACTTAATAGTACATGCTTGGTTTCAAATGCAATCCACAGTATATCCTGAACTTCAATATTATGTTTAAAACAAATAAATTTTAAGTGCTGGGAAGAGCGTTAAGATGTTGTAAACAATTGAAAAAAATTGTCGAAATAACGTGTGGAGAATAAAATCGATTGCGGAGCCTTTATTATATTTAAATTTCTGAACAACAAGCCTAGCGAAATGAGAGATAAAAAGGAGGTGGAAGTTGGTTGAAAAAAAAAAAAATATATATACCTGAAGATAAGTGGGCACAAAATGAGAAAATCATACAATGGATTTCACTAGACAATAAATAGAGCTCCATACCCTGTATTTTCACCAAGAAGGGGAGAAGATTAAAAGCAGTAAAACTAATTTTTCTTTGCTATACACTATACGCAACAGTAATGCGCGTAAGTGCGTTTTCATCAATGTCATATGCATATCCACAATTCCAGCCCGTGTAATTGAAACACATAAACTTGAAAACAAAACTAAAACTCAAGTTTTATAGATTCAGCTTACTAAAGCACTTTCAACATTTACTGAAATATTCTAGTGAATTACAGCTTTACCTCTAAATATTTGTGCAATAAGCACACTTCATAGCAAAACATTCTCCTTTTTATCATGATTCCATATTTGCAAAATGTATTGAGTTTAAAGCTATCCCTCCAAAGTTATTAGCATACAAAAATTTGGGTACTGTTCTATTAGCTGTAAAAACACACGAGAAGTGAAGTTTGGTTAATGCTAATGAAATAAAACAAAATAGGGTCAAAACATAATAGTTTAGAAACAAATTTCGGCTATATATTTGTACATCAGGGGGAGGGGCGGCTTGGGTTCGGGGGGGGGGGGGGTAGGAGTAAAGCATAGCATATATTAAATATGTAGTTTAACCTAACATAGTTGCCTTTTTTTGCCCTTTCAACCCCAAAAAACTAAAGTTTAAATAATTTAAAAGGAGTGAGAAACCACTGTTTGCAATGCTTGGCATAGGAATTCTCCGTTGAAAGAACCTGCTTGACTAGTTTCTTTTATCATGTTCGCTATACAAAATCTCGCGTGTTTTACAGCTAATAGAACAGTACCAAAAATTGTTTAACTCTAGAAAAAGAGATACTTCAACCCACTCCCCCTCCGCCGTCTATACGAAGTGATAACCAATAAAATTAAGCCGTTTATGAGGTTCAAAAGCCCTGTATCGTTCCTATACACAAAAACGCAATTTTTTCCGAGACAGTTAAGTTTTTTTTTTTTTTTTTTTCCCCGAGAAGGATGAATTATATATTCTTTCCCTTATATTTTAAGCTTTGTTATGTTTGTCGATTCATCTAATTTAAAACGTCTATACGCATTAGGTGAGATTCAACAGTAAGAGGAGAGGAGGGAGGTCACAAAAAACTTAACAAAACACATCAAACAAACTTTCATATGGATTTTTGTAAATTTTTTACAAGTCGGACAAAATTTCTGATAATTTATCCACCCCGAACAATATCTGGTATTTTTTATAGTTTTTTATGATTATTCATTTCAATTTAAATTCATTTTGTATTTTATTAATTCATTCATGGGTTCTGTTCGTTCTAAAATTGAAGTATTCTATGACTTTGTTTCTGTTTGTTTTAGATTTTTAATATGGCTCTTTAATTTTCTTTGAGAAACTTCTTTCTTGAAAAATATTTTTTTAATTATTTCTGTTTCGTATTTTAATTGACGCAGATTTTATCATTGGATAAATGCAGGAATATTGGTAATTTTTTTGTTTCTCCAGCTTAAGAACAAAAATATTGAATTGTAATTAAAATTCTAGCAAAGTTTGAATATTCAATCAAAATATTTGTGAAATAATTTTTCTTAATGATTCATTAACAATCAAATTTTGCATGGATGGGAGAACAATTTTATTTCATCTGGATTGAAAATTTGCATAATTTTTGGTGTTCTACAGAGCTAAGCCATCCTGTAGACGTCCACGAATATAAATGTATCTTAGTCCAACAGTTTATAAAAAAAAAGAATAGTTTCAAGTTCTATCTTGTTGCAGCTCTTTTTTTGTTTAATCCCTAAGGCACTGTTCTGTTGTCATAGAAAAAAAAAAAAATCAGATCTATCAAATCAATGCAACCAGATTTGTCTCCATAATTTTTCGTCTTAATGGAGGTTCCCATGACCCTGTCTACATGCCCTAAAATTTTTCAGACCAATAAGCGACAAAAAATCTAATTTTTTGCCCTAAGAATCAATACAACCAAATTATTCTTCCAGAGTTTATTGTCCTCATTAAGGTCGCTCTAATCCAGCCTATTTACCTTGAAAGTTTCATACCGATCGGAGAAAAACAATTTTTGGCTCATTTGTGGTGTCAAGAATCGATACAACCGAATTTTACTGAAATTAACCTCTCCTCATAGGTTCGATGTGCCCAGAGTGGAAAAGGCTTATGCCAGCTTTGCCTCTCGCTCAGATTATCTGTCTTGGCTTTTTTTTCCAATTAGACATGGCTCTCAACTTTTTTCATCACAGTTGACCAACTTGATTTTTATTCAAAAATCAAGCCCATAAGAAAAAAAAGAATTTGGGATTATTTTGGACGTAAATAATCAAAGTAAAAAACTGTTTTAAGTATTTTTTTTGTCTGCATTAATGCCCCTTGTCCTAGTCTACAAGCATTGCAAGATTAAGCCAAGCCGAAAAACAAAATTAGTTGGCTGAGTTTCAGGTATCACACATCGATTCAACCAAACTTCAAATGCTTTGTCATCCTTCCAGTCTACCCTGTATTTCTTGTAAGTTCGAAGCCTTTCTGAGAAGAAACAAATCTTAGGCCCATTTTAGGGATCACAAGGTTTCAAACTTTGTCTTTAAGTGTCTATTTTACTCAGGGACGAATCTCCAGCATTTTTATTGGGGGGGGGGGGCAAGAGGGGATCATATCAGGATAGTCCATGAGCATGGGATATATAATATTTTTTTCGCCAAATTCTGGGGGGGGGGGGGCTGCCTCCCCCCTTCCCCCTTCAATTCTGCATCTTTAGTAAATTCAGATTACTGCAGCTTGAACTTGAGTTATTTTTTACACCAATAGGGAATTTTTATAGCTTTCATTCCAGCGAACTTAGTCTAAAACATATTTCAAGAACAAGTCTTATTCGACCATACAACCGATATGCTATGTCGAGAGTTAGATTAGAGGGGGGGACACAAAAAATACTGCTTTATTTTCTGACGCCACGAATCAATGCAACCTAATTTTACAAAATTTTTTGTCTACAATAAATTTCTTTTGATCCTGTCGAATTTCTTAATAAGTTTTCAAACCAATCAAAATCAGCTTTTGGCTCATTTGGCTTCTTTTCCAAGTTTAATTATTTTTTTTTTTGTAAATTGGAGGCCCTTCACTTCAAATATTTCCGGGTGTATAAGTTCCAAGCCGTTCAGACGAAAAAGATAATATTTTTTGTTTCTGGGGGAGCTAATATTTTTTTGTCTTCTTTTCTTGTCTTGTGTATTTGGGTCTTCTTAGCCCAACGACTTAAGAATTTAAGGCTTGAAATGTTCAGAAAAAAACAAGTGTTGAGCTATTTCCGGGTCCCATTTTTGGGAGAGCCATGCCCCAAACTAACTTTTTATACCAGGTTACTCTTCGCTTGGAGACTTCCTATAGCAAGTTTCGAACTCTTCAGGTACAAAAAATTTGTTGGCCTATTTTCAGGACCCCTACCCCCTCCTTCAAAGGAAATGTACTGTCCGCTTAGCTAAGGCAACGTCAATGGAAGTTTTAGACTAATCATAAAATCGGCCCTCTTCCGGGAGTCTTTTGAGGAGGCTGATGCCTCAAACTAATTATTTTTTTCAACAAAACGGGTCCACTTTGCCAGTTACAGTTTTAAGCTTTGAGCCTTTCAAAACAATTAAATAAAAAAAACAAGTTTTTTAAACTGAAAGTAAGGAAGCGACATTTAAAACTTAAAACGAACCAGAAATTATTCTGTATATGAAAGAGACTGTCCCCTCCTCAACGCCTCGCTCTTTACGCTAAAGTTTTTTATTGTTTTAAAAAATAAAGTTGTGAGACAGAGTCAAACTTTAGCGTAAAGAGCGAGGCGTTGAGGAGGGACAGTCTCTTTCATATACAGAATAATTTTCTGTTCGTTTTAAGTTTTAATGTCGCTCCTTACTTTCAGTTTAAAAAACTTGTTTTTTTTATTTAATTTTTGAACGTTTTTGAATAAATGCAGGTTTTGATCTTGGCTCACCGTACATGAATAAATTAAAACAAAATTTTTCATATTAATTTTTACTTTTATTTAGTTAAATGGCTTTCTCGAACCTTGTTTAATTTTATTTACGAACGTTTTTATTAGTAATAAATTACGTAACTTACAGAATTAACTTACGTAACGAACTTCTATATTCATATATTTTTAATACATTTATTAGGGGGTTCGCACCCTAGTCAATGCCTTGCTCTTTAAGCGAAAGTTCAAATTTTGTTCCAATTCTTTAGAAATGACCGCGCTTAATCACAAAGGCCGTTAATTAGAATAAATAGCTCTTATGAAAGTACTAAAAAATCTTTGGCTTAAAGAGAGAGGCATTGTTTGACTACGGGGTGAACCCATTTATATATGTAATATTTTCTGTTCGTTTAAAGTTTCGATGTTGCTGCTGTTGCAGTTGAAATACTTGTTTTTTTTTTTTTTTATATTAAATTTATGATCTTTTTTTAAATAATGCTCGGGGAAGTTCCGGCGTCCCCTTCATAGCAATGTCCCCTTCCCCCATGAAAAAACTTCCTTCATGGAAAGATCCTCCCACATAACCCCTGACCCCCCCCCCCCACTACCAGGAAAAATCTCCCCTGAAAACGTCTGTATACTTCCAAATAACCATACTATATGTTAACATATTGGGTAAAGTTCATAACTTTCAGCCCTCCCCCCGGGAAGTTCGGGGGATTAATTAAGTCATCCTAAAAGACATACTTGTAATATTTTCGAACATGCTGAAACAAATTGGCTGTCTCAAAATTTGATCAGGTGACTTTGGATTTCAAAAAAAATGAGCGTGGGAGGGGGCCTAGTTGCCCTCCATTTTTTTTGGTCACTTAAAAAGGGCACTAGAACTTTCAATTTTTCCATTCCAATGAGCCCTTCCACGATATTCTAGGACAAACTGGTTCGATACGATCACCCCTGGGGAAAAAAAAAAAAAAAAAACAAAAAAAAAAAACAAAAAAAATAAACACGCACCCCGTGATCTTTCTTCTGGCAAAAAATGCAAAATTCCACATTTTGTAGATGAGAGCTTGAAACCTCTACAGTAGGGTTCTCCTGATACGCGGAATATGATGGTGTGATTTTCATTAAGGTTCTATAACTTTTAGGGGTTCTTTCCCCCCTTTTTCGAAAATCAGCCAATTTTCTCAGGCGCCTAACTTTTGATGGTAGGATTAAACTTGATGAAACTTATATATTTGAAAATCAGCATTAAAATTTGATTCTTTTGATGTATCTATTGTATCAAAATACCGTTTTTCTAGAGTTTTGGTTATCATTGAGCCGGCTCGCTCCTTACTTACAGTTCGTTACCACGAACTGTTTTGAAAATCTTACTAGCACCCTTTAAGGCCCCCGTTTTCCGGAGAACCAAAATGTGTTTTAATATTTTTTTTCTTTTTTTTTTACGAATTGGAGCCTCCTTAACCCAGATATTTTCGAGATCTAAGTTTCAAACCGATCGAAAGAAAACATTTTCTGGTTCGGGGTTTTGTGGGGGCCCGTGTCCCCAACCTAAATTATTTGTATGCATGAGGGTTCCTTTATTTTAGTAACCTATAGGTCCTAAGTTTCAAACCATTCAGAAAAAAAAGTTTTCTGGCTCTTTTTTAAGAGCAAAAAATGCTTCTCTCTCTCTCGCTCTCTCTCTCTCTCTCTCTCTCTCTCTCTCTTCTCTCATCTCTCTCTCTCTCTCTCTCATCTCTCTCTTCTCTCTCTCTCTCTCTCATCTCTCTCTCTCTCTCTCTCTCTCTCTCTCTCTCTCTCTCTCTTTCCTGTTGATTGGGTTCTCTTGACCCAAGGACTTAAGAATTTAGATTTTAATTTGGCCCTTCTTTGGCATCATCTTTTGGGAGACCACGCGCCCACACTTAGCCCGCGGACTTGCAGCTGCAAGTTTGAAAAAATGATTAGGGACTACAACTTTTTTTGCCCATTTCCGGGCCCCAAAATATCCCTCCAAACAACATATATGGTCTCTTTAGACCGGGCAATGATCCTTAAAATTTACAAGCCAATGGAAAAAATTGGCCCTTTTTGGGATACAGTTTTGAGGGAACCCCTGCCTCCAAACTAAGTTTTTCTTTAACGTTACGGTCCATTTG
>CM051273.1:28487419-28542419 GCA_027921565.1 Artemia sinica | reverse complement strand
ATGGATCTATATATCAAGCATGAACCACCAGTGATGGCACATTTTATAGATTCTTCTCCAAATATAGCTTAAAAGCTGTTTGCTTCGCAATGAGAACACGAAACCATCTATACAGTGCTTATTCAGCTTCGATAAAAAGAAACTCAGAGACAAACATAATAGCAATGAAAAATGCAATTTGGTCCTAAAAATTAAATTGGGGTCAGAATTTGTGGTGATTTAAAGATCATAGTCATAGAGATGGGGCTTCAAGGTGGGTTTACAGAATATTGCTGCTTTTTTCTGCTTGTGGGATAGCCGTGCAAAAGACATCATTTAAAAAAAAATTAAAAGCCAACAGAACCTCTTTTCAGCCTGAAATAGGCATATTTAAGTAAAGTCCCTCTCATTGAATCTTAAAATTTCTTCCTCGTCCACTTGACATTAAGTTAGGACTTCTGAAACATAATTGTGAAGGTTATGGACAAAGCAGAGTGGGTGATTCAGAATATTTAGTTAAAAGACTTGTTCCACAATCAGTTGAAGCTAAGCTTTGAAGAAGGCCTTTTATTGGACCTCAATATCAGAAAGTGATTTGCGACTCAAAACAAAAGTTATATCAAAAGGAAATTAGCACCTTGGAAATCATGTTATGAAGTGATAATGTTTAATTTTTAGAGCAACTACAGACGAAGACAAATATATAAATCTTGATAGAAGAGATTTTTAGGTCCTATCAGCCATGGGGTGTCACATGCCACTTTAATATATCTTTTTCATTCACACAATTGTGAATTTTTTGGACGGGGGGGGCAAAAATCCCTAATGGTTGGTGAAGAACAAGAGGAAAGTTCCCATTGCAGGAAATTAATGACTTAGAAACTTCCATATCAACGTGATTGAAACCAACCAATGCTGGGTGACTACTGGCTGGTTTCTAGAAGGAAGATTGTCAGGTCCTATAAAAGAACAAAGTAACAAAGTAATTGTTTTGATCTGGCTTTGTTACGATGGGTAAAAAAAAAAAAGTTCATCTCAAACACGAATGGGCATTATAAGTTGATGGAAATAATTTTAATTAAAAAATATACTTAAAAGCTTAATACTGCTATGTGGGATTTGATCCAAATGCTGGTGAAAATCATTGTTCTAAAAAAATGATTAAATTAAAAAGGTCCCTATACAAACACAGTAACATCTTTTCATTCCTGATAATCAGCCAATATTAAGTAAAGGTCCCTCTTCATTCGAATCATTAAATTAAAAATCCCCTTGAAATGGTATCCTTAAAGTTTATGGATGTTTTAAAACTATGGATTAGGTTAGGGCAATGCAGGTAAATAGTCATAACGAAATAAACTGTATGTGGGTACAGAATACTAGTCTTTTGGAATAAGCCTACACTGAAGGCAATGAGTTTGAGGAGCCAATTCCATTTTTGTTACAAAAAAGTATAAATTCGTACGACTGAGAATTACAAACAGTGATAATAGATTATTATTAGTCTTGGTAGTAATTCGCATACCTATCATTGGAAATCCGATTCAAATCAAAAACTAAACTACCAATCTGTTTGTATTTTTTACGACAAAAATTCTGTCGAAAACAAATAAGAGACTTTTATATTACTTGTAGAGCAGGGGGGTGTGACTGCGAACGTCTTCATTGGGCATAGGGAAGAAGAACTAGGGGCTAATGCTGGCTCAGGGCAGAAAAGTGCCATTTGGAATCAGCTCGTTGAAGTTGATTTTTTCCAAATCCGGACATTGCAGGATCAGCCCCAAACGGTTGGCATTTTTAGATTCTTCTTCTTCATTCCAGTTGCTACTGAGGTTGGCTGAAATGGATAAAAATATTAATCTACTTTTGGTGTAAAAACAGCCACAATACTAGATGAAGTCTGTCCGATAGATGGTAGCTCCCGATCCTATCCTGCATATATCAATAGGCAGTTAATTTTTTTTTTTTTTTTTGGGGGGGGGGGGTTCGGATCCTGAATCTAACAAGATTAAAAAACAGAACAAATTTATGGCTCCCGATTTGGACTTGTTCTCCGCCTTGGTGAAGTGCTTGGAGCTTTGTGCTTCCTAGATCCCACCCCCTCCAATTTTGAAAGCACCTTTTTTAAGAAGGTATTTTTCATTGAAAAATTTTTTTCTTGTATTTCCATTAAAAAATTGAAAAACGACAAATTTTCCCCGTACATTTTAACCCCCCCCCCCCCTAGATTTTCGTGAATTGACGTCACTGGCTGTTATCCAAAATTTATTGCTCGTCTATTGTACCTGGCAGATTTTCTGTGTGTGGTAAGATAACTTAGGTTCTAACATAAAGGTAAATCTCCCCCCAGTACGAATTTTTGTCATCGGGGCCACCGAAGGGGGGGGGGAATAAACATGCAAAAAGAACAGCTCAGAAGCCTCATGAGATTTGGGCTAAGACCTGGTATGAGCAGACGTACCAACTGGAGGGACAGGAGGACAGGAATTTCCCCTAGTCCCCCCTATATTTTGAAAAATACTTTTTTTTGCGTCTTCGTTTACAGAAAATTGATAAAAAATCCTCCCCTCCCTAATTTTTTGTTAATTGTTGATTTTGTGTTTTTATTCAAATTAAGATCGGTATTACTTCCAAAGTTGGAAAAATTACAAAATTGCACTTATAGTTTTGCTCAAAAAAAGTTTCTTAATGTTTGAAACAAAATATGAACAATTGGCATGGAAATGGTTCAAGGAAAGCATACAAGGCAGGGGAAGTCTTTGAAAGTCACCATTCTTTTTGTTCGTTTCCGTATTGTTCATTGTCAATCAAAGCTGTGTCCCCTTAAATGTCACCTCCAACGGTCATATCTTATCAAGCATGCATACAGAGGGACATTGGCCCCTTCCGAAATAATAAAAAAATAAAAAAATGCTACGATTTCCTGTGATGTGCTTTACACTTCGTATGATTAGTCTTTGTTTTACTCTCCTCCATTCCAAATGTGAGCCTTCTAAAATAAATTCCTGCACACGTGCCTGATACATACAACAGTTAAGATACATATTTGACAACAGCTGCATTGACAAAACTTCTTACAACAGGATTTTTTTACGCGCAAGTATGATCTAGAAAGGGCTAAAATACGATCTATCTTCACATGATCCTTGATTAGGGACTAAAAAGCCTCCAAATTCTTATATTATTTGTATTCATCAATATTCTAATGTTTCTTTAAAACAAAATAATCAAAAACAGGCATAATCAAGTAGCCTATCGTACAACATTACGGTAGACTCCCCCAACCTACACAGGGTGGTATTAGTTGGACAACCTGCTCGTGTTGCCCCCCTATTTCCATAAATCTTAGTCAACGAATGGAATGGTGGGTGGTGCCATGTATATGCTCTGCTCCAAACCGAACATAAGTTCAACCTATGCCGGGGCACCACCTTCAAAGCTGAGGATGGGTATTAAAAGGTGTTTCGGCTTCGTCCCGCATCCAATAATACACAGATCTTTGGATCTCATAGCCTTTGCTGGGCTAATCACCCGACAAGGTGTGTCTTTACCTGGTTACATTTCATCAAAATAAAGCCTTGGATCAAATTGACCTCTCGTCGACGATCTTTGGCACGCCCATGGATAATCTAATCGTACTTGTCCATGGTAGCCCACTGCAATATACGAGTTCTCAGAACTAGATTTGACCAGTTCCTATATTTGGTGAGCTCTGTCAAACCTTCTATTATGTGCATTACTGAGACCAATCTCAATAACGAGATAACGAGCATTAAGGCTGCCATTGAGGAATATATGGTCCTCAGGTGAGACCGAGTACGCACTGACGATGCGAAATATGGAGCAGGTGTTTCCGATTATATACAGAACCATATATCCTACTGATGTCTGAATCTCCCAACTCAGCAGCCCAAGCAGCTCTGTTCGTTAGGGTAACCCTTCCAAATAATTCTGTGATGACTGACCAGTCTGCCATCATTCTCCAAGAAGATTTTAACATCCACCATAGCTCCGTAGCAAAACAAACTGATGAGGGAGGGTCTGACCTGTATGATCTGTCTCTCTTTGTACGAGATTGAACCACTGTTGAATCTGATACCTACCATAGCCAAAAACAAATCCTCTTGTCTTGACCTCTTCCTTACGGATTACCCAGATTCCTTTAAGGTGACGCTCATGTCCTCAGTGACGCTCATGACGCTCATGACTACTCGGTCCTCAGGTGAGACCGAGTACGCACTGACGATGCGAAATATGGAGCAGGTGTTTCCGATTATATGCAGAACCATATATCCTACTGATGTCTGAATCTCCCAAACTCAGCAGCCCAAGCAGCTCTGTTCGTTAGGGTAACCCTTTTAAATAATTCTGTGATCACTGACCAGTCTGCCATCATTCTCCAAGAAGATTTTAACATCCACCATAGCTCCGTAGCAAACAAACTGATGAGGAGGGGTCTGACCTGTATGATCTGTCTCTTTTGTACGAGCTTGAACCACTGGTTGAATCTGATACCTACCATAGCCAAAACAAATCCTCTTGTTTTGACCTCTTCCTTACGGATTACCCAGATTCCTTTAAGGTTGACACTCATGGCTTCACAAGAGACCAAGTTACCGTCATGACGCTTGGAAATCTTCGTATTCCTCCCCCTATAAAGCCAAGAGCGACAAATATGGCAATAGAAAAAGAGGAGAACTAGGATGGCTGAAACGATACACTTGCTTCTCAGCAATGGAGAACCTTCCTCCGTGAAGGGCCTGAGACGCCTCGAAGGAAAACACTTGCAGACCATAGTCAGCTGTATCGCAAGTTATATCCCATCGAAACAAATCAAGGTGCCCAGCAAGGACAAACCTTGGTTCAACATCCATTGCAAAGAGGCTTATCCGAGAAAAAACAAAAGGCACACAAGCGATGGCTCTTCCCAAAGAGCGAAAAGAAGAGACTTGATTTCACAAAAGCCCGTAAAGACACAATTCACACGATTTCGGCAATCACGGGTTCAGTACAAAAATAAATTTGCTACCAAGCTCCAAATACCTCTGCTGAGAGCTGATGAAGAATTGCCAAAGAGGCTTTACCGTAATTTAAAGGAACTTCAATTCCTTCCCTATATATAAGAGACGGGACTACCGTTTAAGAGCCAAAGGCAAAAACCGAAGCTCTTGCCAAGGTGTTTGCCAAATTCTTAAATCTAGCTGACAACCGTAAAGACGTTCCCGATTTCCCTTATCGAACCGGTATTGAACTTGATCGTGTGAATTGTTCCACTCCTAAAGTCCTTCGCATTCTGAAAAGTCTTAATGTGACCGAATCTACGGGTCCTGACAGTATACCTAATGATGTCATGAAATCCTACAGTGCCAAATTGTCTGAACCTTTGTTATTGCTTTTACGGCTGTATTTTCCTCTGGAACCTTTCCACACATATGGAAATCTGCCTATGCTATTTCTATACATAAGCCAGATGGCAATCCAATAAGCGTAGGCTCATTGAGGCCTATTATGCTCCTCTCCTGCATCGGGAGAGTTTACGAGAGGGTTTTCCAATCATTCACATTATCGGTATCCGACGTGAAATGACTTTCTAGGGAACCACCAACATGGATTCTACTGGAAGCGTTCAAAGCTTGACTGTTTAATGGTCAAACACATTGAGTGGATAGAACTTCTAGCAAATGGATACTGCATCAGGTTAATCTCAGTCGAAATTACTAAAGCTTTCGATAGAGTATGGTATCATGGCCCACTGAAGAAACTTTACACGTATGGTGTCAGAGCGTGTCTGTTAAAGGTGATTGAGAGCTTTTTTCTGATCGTTAACTGCGGGGTTGTTCTTGGCGGGTTTACGCCCTTCGAATATCAGATAAAGGCAGGAGTACCCAAGAGTAGTATATTGGGAGGGACCTACGCTTTTCATTCTCTATATAAACGACATGGGATATAATCTTCAACGCCCTCTGCATCACTTTCCCGATAAAGCCACGACACATGGGGTAATCCCAATACGTAGAGGCCCAGTCCAATCCTTCCTGCTCCTACTGACGGGTGTTTTAAAATTGAAAAGTGGTCCGAAGCTTGGATGGGTAGTTTTCAATAAATCAAAAACAAAAGAGCTGATGACCTCTCGATCAAAGTGCCACACATACACCCCAGCTTCATCTTTATGAATAAAGCTATAAAGAAAGCTGACGAGCTTCATCACGTCTGAATCCATTTCTCTACAAATTTTCTTTTGAAAAACCCACCTCTATCGGGCGGAAAACCACCTGAGCAAGAAAGCTGGGGTTATCCTTCGCTGCAAAAGCCTACTACCGCTCAGCTCAATTATCTCCCTTTACAACTCTTTCATCAGACCCATCACCGAGTACGGATTGCCTGCTATTTGAAGGCGCTCAAAATACGTTGCTGGCACTACTCTAAAAGATCCAGAATAGGGCTAATAGAGCAGATTCAGTCGTTCCCCACGATTCTCTCCAGTCTATTAGTGAGAGGTTTGATGTAATATTGATGGCTGTTTTCTACAACTAAACAAATTCACCTCCTTCTCTAGAACTTTATCGTATCATACTCCCCATCGTCTAACCGACAAGACAAGCACGAACGCACATAGCTCGATCCAGTTATTCTTAAGGTTAGCACGCCCAGACCAAAGTATTTGAAGAAAAACTTCATTCCACGTTGCACTTTGATCCAATGCACAAACATAGTGCGCAAAGGGCACTAAAATTTCCTATGATTTCCTTTATTTCTCATATAGTTAAGCAGTTTTTGTTGTTTTATTGTTTTTTTTCTGCCTCTACCTCCATTCAAAATTGAGTCCTCTAAAATAAATACCTATATACAAACAAACAACAGTTAAAATATATATTTCATAGCAGCAGATTCAAACTTGGTATAACTAGATGTCATGCAGCAAATATGAACCAAAAAGGGGTAAAAATACGATAAATATTTTTTTTGTCAACGATTTGAGGCTATATCCAGCTTCTGATATCCAGATTCTATTCACTAGTATTCTATTTTTTTTTACACAAAATAAAATCATACATAATGAAAGATATTTCTTTTTTTTTACGAGATGAGCTATTTCACAAGACAGACCTTGACCATGGATAGAGGAAAAGAAGAGATAGAATCTTTATTTTCTTGAAAACTATGACAAGCGAAGTGTTTCATTAGCAAAAGCCTTTGGTAGTAATTTTGTGCTTTAGATAATGTTTTATCTCTGGTTTATCAGTAATGGCGTCGGTACATAATTTTTCAGATCTATTAATATCTCAGCCCTTCACAATAATTACAGTTTCATGTTCTATCACATAGCCACAAAAAAAAAAATAAAAAATGATATAATTCTTTTTTGTTTTGGCACCACTTTTAGGCAAGTCACAAAAATGATTTAAAAAAACTATGTTCTGTAGAAAAATGATATCTAAAGACCTCAATTTAATAGCAGTCCAAAAATCTGAAAACTGAAGCAGCTGTGGTTGTAGATCTTCCCTCTCCTTTTCTACATATCATGACAAATCAAGCACGCATGACGAAGGAGAGGCTCTTGTGAAACTACATTTTCCACAAATTCTCCAATTTTTGCAGTAGTTCGTACAATTTCTTACATGTTTTGTATAAATTGCCCAGTTTTCGTATTTTTCGAAGCTGTGATCCCCATCCCCCAAAAAGCTGTATTCGTATCTACCCATAACAGACCATTTATATTTGTTTGGACTACATGCCGTTCTTTCTATTTTGTTGGGCTCAAGTTCTCTGATGTATTATGTACAGTACCTTGGATATTAGTATTTTCTGTTTTAATATTTGAAAGCAGTCACTACCCTCCACACAAGCAGACTAGTTTAGTCTCTTAGTTTCACACCTAGGTTCTTAGGTTCTTAGGTAGTGACTTAGGTTCACTTTCGCTTTCAGTAGCCCGCTAGTTTTTCTCCATAGCTGTAAGGTCTCGATCCGTTCAGTCACAGACAATTTGAACCCAGCGATTTCAGTATCTTGTCATCTGTTAAAACACAAAGTTCGTGAATTGTGGTCGCAAACAAACATGGATATATTCCTGATCAGGAATAACAAGAAGCCGAATGATGGTACCCCAAACTCAGAACCTGCACCTAAGAAGAAGAAATATGACGAATCATGTTTCGGTCAAAGTGCGTCGATATTTGTCAGATACCTAGGGCTCGGATTTAGTGCGACTAAGTCTGATCCAGTGAATGCACAGTGCGTTCTTTGTGGCCAAGTCTTGGCCAACAGTTCCATGAAACCTGCGCATATGAACCAACATCTCAGTAATGTGCACCCTTCTCATGTCGGTAAGCCAATAGAGTTTTTCAAGCGTAAATAAGAAGCAGCATTCGTTATTAACTGTTTGGAAATTGCAAAAGTGGCATCGTTTTCTTCCAAGGCTCTCCAGACTTCATATGCTGTATCTTATTTAGTTGCGAAACAGAAAAAACCGCATTAAAAACCATTGCCGAAAGTCTGATATTACCAGCACTAGTGAAAGTCAGTGAAATAATGTTTGATACGAAAACTGCTACTGTCCTTCAGTCTATAGCTGTGTCGAACAATATTGTTTCAAGAAGGATAGAAGACATTGCAAGCGCTATTGTCATGCAGGTTGTTGAGCAAATAAAGGTGACGAGGATGTTTGCGTTACAGCTTGACGAAAGCACGGATGTGTCAGGGAGCCCAGATGATCGTCTTTGTCCGATATCAAGACTGTTCTGAAATAAGAGAAAATATTCTGTTTTGTCAAAACCTACAGTCACGAACAACAGGAGAAGAACTATTCAAGGTGATTGAAATATCTTCGCAGAAAGGGGCATCTCGTTGGACTGGTGTCTATCAGTTTTCAGTGATGGGGCTGCCGCCCTAACAGGGAAGAATAATGGGCTCATCGCCTGGATAAGGAAGAAAAATCCAAAGGTGAAGTGGTTGCACTGCATCATCCACAGACAAGCTCTTGCATCGAAAAGGATGAACGCACATCTGCACGAGACCCTCAATGAGGCTGTAAAAGGGATCAACTTCATCAAAGCCCGACCACTGAACTCAAACTGTTCAAGTTGCTCTGCCAAGAGATGGGTTCGGAACATCAACACTTACTTCTGCACATAGAAGTTCGCTGGTTGTCTCGTGGGAAGATATTAAACACACTTTTCAAGCTTCGACAAGAAGTTCATATGTTTCTTCTGGAGCAAAGTCAGCATTCAGTTTTCACTTTCTGAAAACCAGGACTGGGTCTATAGGCTGACCTATCTTGCGGATGTTTTCGACAAACTGAATGACTTGGATCTCTCAATGCAAGGTTTCCGGACGGGTGAACTCTCCTTGATTCGAAGATGTGTGCTTTCGTCAAGAAATTGGAGTTCTGGCTTAAAAAGGCTCAAAGAAACAGCGTTAGTGTCTTCCCGACCCTTGACAAGTTTTTTGCGGACGATAGTGAAATTGATAACCTCAAACACAATCTGTGGTTGTATTTGGGAGCATCTGACAAAGTTGCGAATATGTGTCATATTTCCCATCGATTATGACCCAAGATAGAACCCAGGATTGGATCAAATTTGTTGGAGACGTGACCTCAAGCTCCGGTCTTAGTGACAAGCTTACAGAGAATCTGATCGAACTTGCCAGTGATCGCGCCTTAGAACAGAAATTCCAAAATGTAACTGTTTCCCAGTTTTTGGTTAGAGGTGAAAGCAAAGCATAAGGAACTAAGTGAAATCGCCATGTCTGTTTTGTTGCCATTCAGATCCACTTATCTTTGTGAAGTGTCATTTTCGGCAATGTCATTGATCAAAACCAAACACAGAAACAGACTAAGTGTACAAAATGACCTTATAATTGCCGTTAGTGACATCGAGCCAAGATTTGATAATATTTTTAGCTAAAAAGCAGCCTCAAGTTTCTCATTGATTTTGTACGTACTTTTAAACATTTGTGCACCTTCATATATGACAATAAATCTCGTGTTTTTGAAAATCCAATTTTAGTTAAGAAACAAGTAAAACAACGATTCTCAAGAAAGGGGTACGCAACCTTTTTGGGTCTTGATTAGGGGTACCCGGAACGAAAAAGGTTGGAACCACTGCTCTAAAACCCACTTGTAGGTTGGAAAATTTGTGAAATACACAAGCTTAAATGTGTTTTAAACATATTTGAAAATTCTGATGATTCCGTTCCAAAATTTTATCCCCGTTAGTGTAGGGAAAAATCAATTCTCTTAGTTGATAGGAGGCTATCACAAATATGAGCCAAAGCTGAGGCTAAACCATTAATTGGATCGAGTTTGTTAATTAATTTGGCGAAATTTGAGCTGCTTTCACTGTTAAGATAGTTTTCACTTTTTGTTATTTTGTTACTATAAGAAAACGTAGATAGGAATGAAATAACTATTAAATACCTTCGTCTTCTTGTTCCACTATCTGTTGCTTTTAAAAGCTGATTCTGAGACAAATAAAGAAAGTAACGAACTCTTCCCTTCATTGGTTTTATTACCCTGCTCTAATTAAATAAAATTGAGACAAACATTATATTTTTAATAGCTTTATAAAACACATCAAAGTTGGGAGATGTACAAAGCTGATTGTTACGGAACTGGTTAAGGAACCGAAAGTTTTGCCATCTTACATCACTAAGCCTACGGACACGCTATTCTGAATTAATATTTTACAGAATATGCAGCAGCCCAGCTGTTCTGATCGTAGGACTACGTGTGCATGTGCTCTTTTACCTCATGGGGGAGATATACCTAGCGGTTAAAGTAAATATAACCCCTTCCATCCCTAATTCTTCAATAGACATTATTCTTCGAGCAATAACAAAGAAAAGTTACTATTTAGCAAAGACGTTACTCGGTTAAAATAAAAAACACTACAGAAAAAAACAAATAAACAATGCACACGCATCAAAAAAAAAACATAATTTAAGTAGTGGACTCAACTTTTTGCCAAGACTGTCAGCAGTGAGTTGCAGCAGACGACAGTACTGTACTGTCGTACTGTACAGTACTGTACTGTACTGTACAGTACTGTACTGTACCAAACAAGCTTTTGGGTGGGTGGTGGCGATCTAATAATCTCAGTTTTTTGCTAGCTTTACCGTTCATATTAAAGTACATACCTCCGTTTCACTACCTAATCTCGTAGTTGAACTATGCACTATTCCAACAACCCGTGTATTGTATCATTCAGCTGCATTTGATTTGAAAATGATGTCTTAGCAAATCAAAAAAAGTACACCCTTTAAATTTCTTTTAAATATTAGACTCGATAAGGCCGTCATAAAGTGCCACATGAGATACACTAAAAGCGCAATTTTGGTGACATTTTTTGGAATGGAGAGGCTGAACCGGCACGTGCACATCATTGAGAACTAGTTATAAACTATGAACTAATTTTTATATTTAATTGGTCTTTATAAATTTAAATTAATAAGGCAATCATAAAGTACCAAATGGCATCCAAAATGTCCACTTTGGATTGTTTCTTCATTTTTTTCAAAATAAAAAATAACAAAAAGGGTGTTATCCAATGAAAAAACTTGGCGGACAAATTTCCACCACCCGTGGGGGAAATTCTTCTCTATGGAGAATCCCCCCTGGAAATTTTGCTTACATTTGAAATTGTGACAGTATTTTTAATTTGAAGTATGAAAAAAAATATAGAATTTTTAACTTGCTCGTTGAGCATTGTTTGATTAAGAATTTCCAGAAAATCTGAACATTTCTTGGTAGCATTGCGATAGAAACTTTACATAAATTAAAACTTGCCAGGGATGCCAATGAGATGACAAAAATTGGCACCTAGAGTTTGAAAATTACCTTCCTTTTTGAAGAAATATTTTAGAAAAGCAAAAATGGCAAAAAGTCAGCATGATATTGTACGTAGAGGCAGTTGAATATTTATGGGTTGTATTTGAATCCAGAACGCAAGGAATAGGACGTTATCAGCACTTATTAGGCGTTTCAATTACAAATAAGAGAACTTGGAGGTTATATTGGAGTTCTGATCTAAATATTGGAAGTAAAAAACTAAAACATTTAAATGATTCCTAGAGATGATCCCCTCCCCTACTAACTTGTATGACTAAACTACAACTGATTTGACCTATATAGCTAAAGTACGAATATTATTATAAAAAGCGCTAAGTCTTATTTTCCTTTTCGATGATTTTTTTTTCATGTTTTTTAATGAAAAAAATTCCTCGCTTTCAATGATTTCTTGTTTTTCAGTTGATTCCATTTCTGTCCTATTTGCAGATATAGAGGGTGTATTCATATCCTTGTTTAAAAGTTTTAAAACAAGAAAATCTTATCTTGAAGTGATAGATATTAGGAAGTACAGGAAACCCTTAACTATTCGAGGAAAAAATTTGAATTGAGAAAACGTGGCGGAAAAGAAACTACAGTACATATTCACACTTTTCCATTAACTAGGCTCACGTACTTAACTAATGATAGGGTTTCGAAGGCGCTATATTTGTATAAATGTTAATGTTGAACATATTAGGAAGTGTAATGGACCCCCGTTTTTGCGTTTTTTTATATTTAAAACGAGGAGGGAATAATTCAAAAAACATTTCTGCTCAAAGTAAAGAACGAAGTTGAAACTTAGAACGAGCAACAGTTTTAAAGCTAATTAATTTTTTTTTCTCAAATTATTGGGGAGGCAACTGCCCCCCCCTTACTCCTCCAAAACGAAGCCACTGGTGTCATGCCGAGCCAGAAAAGATGGGGGGGGGAAAATAGGGGCTGGGGAGGAAAAATGTCTTAATTCAAATAACTTTAAAATCTGAACAAAATACGACAAAAAATAATTTCAAAATTCAACACATTTTAATCTTTTCGAACTTCCAAAGTACCATAAAAAAGCAAGTCAACTTTGACAAAAAATTGATTAACAAAATTTCGCTTTTCTTTCTAGAATCGTATCTGGTTGTTAGAGATCTAATCTCAGAGCTTTTAGGAGTGGTATCCTATTCGCAGATCAGTTGAACACCTCTAAGACGTAAGACAGAATGAAAACCAATCTAACAGAAATTTTACAGAATCCCAAAAAGCCATCTACCGATTTTCTACGGAATATTGCCAAGATCTTACAGATTGTTTGAAAAGAGAAGTGGAAACACTGATTATCAGGCAAATCTAAATAAATAACTAAGCATTTGTTAGTTTTCTCAAATGCTGAAAAACTTCCCAAGGTTCTTAAGGTTAAACCGTACTTTTATCATGAATCCGTCCAAGCATCTAATTTAAAAAAAAGAAACAAAACTAGCGTCAACAAGCTATATGGCTGGAATATAAGAATTTAGCTGCTGAGGGATCACAGTCGAAAAAAGTGCATCTTGCTACCAGGGGCGTAATCTGCTGTAGGCCAGTTTGCCGCCCCCCCTCTATCCCCAGTTGATATTTAGTTTTTTTTTTTTTCAAATAGCTTGTTAATAGCTTGTATAACCTGCATAATTTAAGCATCTGCAGAAACAGGTCGGTTTTCTTTAGTATGCCTTTATGGTACTATATGGGCTTATTTTTCAGTCTTCATTGATTTTGGAAAATTCGCCCCAACATTGGAGTGAATTTGGAACGAACTTTGGAGCAAAAATCCCCCCAGGGATCTGGACGAAATTACGCCACTGCCTTCTACTATGATAGCTGTTGCAAAAACATTCTTCACGTTGAATTGAGTTGCATCTATTTTTTTCGTTGGAGTCGTACAGTTGTTACACCAGTGTTTCTTATTTGTTGAAAAAAGCTAAATTGGAAAATTACTGAACTCTCGAATAGTACTCGATTAGTAACTAGGCACGTTGTACTGGGTGGAGTCGTTTGCCCTTCCCCTAATCCTTTTTTAACATATTCTTGCTATAATTTCTTATATTTCTCGTGCAATTAGCCTATTTTCTGTTTTTCCAAATTGTGCCCCAAGAACATGATGGAACATGGACGTGCACAGGGGCCACGGGGGAGACAGGGCGTGGATATTAGGGCCTACTTTTCCCCTGAAAAGCTGCATTTTTACCAAAATTCTGGGCATTTTCAATTCAAGCTACGAAATAAAAATTGTCATCCCAGGTCGACCTTCCTACGCTTTCTCCTTCGTGCAGTTTCATCCTTGATTAATGCTTTTGACTAAATTACCTCATGAAATCTCCTTGCCTCGGTAAAAAAAAGAGCTTAAATAGTGTTAACAACCTAGTTGGACGAACTATGCTAATTTCTGACAGATCAGAGCCAAAAAAAGAAGATAATCTTCCACTTAAGAGCGTGTTCTATCGTGCAATAACCGTATAAAAACCAAAAAGCGTCGTAAATTTTAAATCATGCATTATTACTCATCAGGCCTTCCCTAACCAGGCAGATTAGAGACGGTACAGCTCTTTAACAAGAAACTTTGCCAAAAATAGATATTTATAGAGAATAATACCTGAATTAAGAACAAGTTGCAAATATTGGTTCCAAGCTTCTATGTAGATTGGACTAGCCCACAAAGTTGGTACCATTGATAGATAGGTAAGGCAGTCTTCAAGTAATGATACCTAAAATTAATTATAAAAATTAATCCATAGAAACCTGATTTTATATTTTATTGGAAAATACATTCTAAGACCACACTGGCTATACATGACATATGAAACTAAGAGAGGAAAGAACATAATAAATGAAAAATAAAATAAAAAAAAGGTGAGAAAACGAGGATTTTGTCAGCCAGTGGCAAAACATGAAGACGAAGAAACAAGTAAATATTTCGACAAGGACCTCCGCCAAGTCGTCCTCAGTGCTAAACAAAAAGGAAGAAAAAAAAAAAACAAAAAAACAACGAAAATCTAACCTTTCGAAGTTTACCCGACAGAACAGACACTCCTGTTACCCACGACAGTGTCTGTTCTGTCGTTGTCGGGTAAACTTCGAAAGGCTAGATTTTCATTGTTTTTTTTTTGTTTTTTTTTCTTCTTTTTTGTTTAGCACTGAGGACGACTTGGCGGAGGTCCTTGTCGAAATATTTACTTGTTCTTCGTCTTCATGTTTTGCCACTGGCTGACAAAATCCTCGTTTTCTCACTTTTTTTATTTTATTTTTCATTTATTATTTTCTTTCTTCTCTTAGTTTCATATGATATTTTATTGACTTTCCTTGTATGATCGATCCTTAATTTTGAACAGCACAACATAAAGATTATATGGCGTCCTCTGGAACACCTTACATTTCTTCTAAAACATGGCACAAATTAATTCAAAATATTTTTCGGTGAAGAAGAAAATACATCGATGGAGCCGTGCTAAATTAGATCATATACACAGGGAAAAAATAGCACAAAAATTAATACAATTTATCGGCACCGGAAGAAAATCATATGTGCAGAGTGCATTACAGAAAATGACGAATAGCGATTTCATTAAAAGGGGATGGTATGTTACAGCCGGATGATCTAAGGAAAAATGAATAGTAAAAAATTACAGAATTTCAAGGGATTTAAGAGAATCTCAATATCTTGTCGGTAGTCTGCCCCTTAGATAGACAAGCCGAAAGACCGGTTCATATAGAATCGATAGAGAACAATTTATATGATTGTCTAATTGATATTGGAGCTGGCTAAAAAAGCTTGCATACGAGCAAGGCTTGTAATCGATATAAAAATTCGAATTAAAGATGTACACCGGGGGGGGGGGGCTCTGAAGGCAGTGTTTAGACCAATTTTAAGAAGTTTCATTTACCATGAAAATCAAAACCTTCGTTCCTAAAAAACAACCGAAGTTAAACTTGGCCCACACTTCCTAGCCTCTTCTCAAACCGGGCTCTAAGAGGCTCCCAGTATAAGGCAGCGCTATCTATATAGCTGCAATACTTCAGTCGAATCAACGCTGTGTAGTTTTGAACTAACGCAGCAACGAATCTATCTGGAATTGGCAGGAGGGAGCAACAGGCTAAAATTTTAGTGACCTATGTTGCTCGACAGATAAACACTTTGGCAAATATTTACAGAGGGATATCTACAGAAGGGGGGGGGGGGGGGTAGGGACTTGAACTGCCGAAGAAATTTCGTTTGTTGAGCATAATGTCTTAGTTTTGTTTCCTGAGGATTGGGGGAACAGCATAGCCCCTTTGGGAGGCAGGGGAAGTTACACCCATTCTAGTTATCAGGGTCTCTACCTACATGGGTTGTTGGACCTGAACCAAAGATTATTTGGATTTCAACCAGCTCATTTATTAAAAAGACTTCTGTTTTACTGTTTAAAAAATAAAAATAGAGTCAAGAATTAACACAATCAGATTTGTTCCTGGTTAAGATTCCCTGGTTCTTAAACTCTAATTGAGGTTTTTTCATCGCCTGAAATATTAAGTAGATCAGTATAAAAAAATCGCACTATGAATCAATATGACAGCATTTTTTTCAACATTTACTGTCCTTGATAAGGTCCCCTTGTTTCTTCCAAGTTAAAATTCAAAATCTATTTGATTCCCCGGTCTATATTTCCCTCGAAGTTTGACCTGGACCACTCAAGCCTTAGACTTGACTCCTGGAATCTACAAGAGATACCGAATTTCCTCTGAGGTTCTCGAAGAAATCAAAGGCTGGATAAAAAAAAAAACATTCATGAAAATGAACGTCATATTGGACTAATAAACCTATACTGATTGTCGTAAATATAATGCTATCATAAAAAAATTCCTCCGAGTTTGAGCAGTATTTCAATTTTTTCTTTAATGTTCCAAAACAAATGTTTTTAAAACATATTTCGTTTTAAGTAATGTCCAAAGGAATATTTGGGGATGGTTACACCATATTTGTTTGTGGTAAATATTCATTTCAAATTTGCTTCATTATCCAGTGTAATTTTTGCTCGTATAAGATTATTTTATTCATGGCAATGTTTGCTCGTTTTGAGTTTTAATACCATCTTTTAGTTTTAGTGAAAATTTTCAGTTTATTTTTCCTAATTGGAAGAAAAGACGAAACTTGAACATAACAACACTAACTTTGTAGACAATAAACTAGAGGATGAAAAGAACTACCAACAACACAAATTTTTTAAGAATTTCTGGGAGAAAACGTAAACGTCAACAAAAGACTCGCTATGATTTAGTTTGGCAGTTTTTAGGAAATTCAGGAACTCATTATAAATATTAATCTTGGTATGATTACCGTTAAAAAACCTAATGGCAGGGCCAGAGCCTCTTCCTATAGGCAATGGTATTCTTTTAAAAAGGCTTACAAACTAAACGTGATTACTAGAATCTACAAAACAGCTTTATGATCGTGAGTTTTCGCATATTTTGGACTGACACAATTATTTTTTTTTACCCGTTCGACAACAAATAATGCCAAGCTAGCGGCAATTGGAAGTTACAATTACAGCAGTTGACCTGAAGTAAATAGAAACAAAACCTGTCTTTCCAAAATCTTAGATTATAGGATTCAAATTTTTACTAATTAAGATTTTTAAAATGTCCTTTTAAGGCTTTCAAGTGATTCCTTGGAAACATCAGAAGATGACTATGGCTATATGGTGAATAGAAAACAAGGCCGTCTCCAGGGCGGCTCCGGGGTTTGACCCCCCTTCCCCCCCAAAAAATGTCCGACACGTAATAAAACTGCATACAAACAGATTTTTGATGCGTTTTTAAGTTTACTTTGTACCCACAACCAAATATATCCCCCCAAATAAAAATGCTGGTTACGTCCTTGCCAAGAAGGGAGCCGCTGAAGACAGGCACGCGTCTATTTTTTGCTGATCCTTAAGTATACCGTGCGCATTCTCAATATTTTGAAACTTTGAATTCCCTTAAGATCAAACGAACGTAGGTAAAATCTTACTCAGCCCGGCTATATAACAGTTTTTGCCTTAGTTAGAACCCCCTCTCTAAAAAAAACGATTCTGAAGACGCTCCCATCTGACATTACTCTGACCTTAACACCTACTAGGATATAATAGAACTCTCGAATCTAAAATGAACATTAACTATGGAGCGTATGTAGGTCATAAGCGCTATTTTGATCAAGGATTATTGTTCTCTTTGGTAATTAAACTCTATTAAATTTGAGTTTGGGTGGTCTCAAAACATCTTCATTATAATAAGAAGAAAAAAAAAGTCGTCACTTTAGTTCACGCAACAAAGAGATTTGAATAGAAAAACAAATAACACTGTCCTTTTCTTCTATAACAAAAAAAAGTACTGTTCATTAGCTGGGAAACCCGCGAGAAGTGAAGCTCGGTTAACGTTAATGAAATACAAAGTATAAACACATACTGACAAAACTCTACAAAAGTGACCCCGCGTACCTCAGCGCCTCTAGAGGGTAAATGTTGTACTACTTAATCACTCCGAGCCAATAAAATTAAATTTAATACAGCTTTTACGGAACAAGTATAATCACCTACGGAACTTGTGATTTACTCGCCAGGTTCGCATAGGTACGGAATCGTCTCCGGAGACGCGGACAAAGGGTCACTCTTTTTGTGTGGAGAGGATAGGTCTTGTCAGTACTTGTTGTATGTGTTTAAACTTTGATGAAATAAAACAAAATAGGATGAAAATATAATAGTTTAGAAACAAATTTCGGCTATATATTTTCACATTAGGGGGTGGGGATAAAGCATAGCATATATTAAATACGTAACCTAACCAAAACCTAGGTACCCTTTTCCCCCCCTAAACCCCAAACGTCTAAAGTTTCGCTCTCCAAAAGATAACAGAATATGTTTTAAATATATCAATTCAGGTGAAAGATCCTTTTTTGGAAGACGTTGTATTTTATTATAATAGTAAGGATTGTAGGTAAGAAAAGGTGCCTGAAACCTCACCAAAGAAAGGGAGGTTTTTGATGGTATCTTCATGTAGTTTGATTAATTCACGCAGAATGTGACTTCGCTCCCTGAGGCAAAGATTTTCCAAATAAGAAGAATTTAGAAAACCTTTAATCCCACAAGAAAATTATAGATTGTAACGTTGTGTCGAATGGCTACAAGATAGCAATCTTCCCGTTTTTAAACCTAAAGAAAGGCTTTTTGAGTAAAGATTCCCTTTTTTTCCCCTTTTCTAACAAATCCAGGCTTTTTTTATGACAATTATGTTTTTTTTTGTCTTGGAAAGAAAAATTTCTATTTCATCCTTTGGAAATCGGTTTCTCTTCCTCATTCTAATCTGTTGATTTGAACAGGGTTGAGTTAAACGGGGCTGACTTAAACACACCATCAAATTCCGTCACTAAAATGCGACCAGAAGCTTCGCAAAAAACGAGCAATTTTTTTTTATATTAAGCTAAACTATTAAAGCCACATTTTGAAAAACAATTTTCTTTAAGGAAGAACTGAGCGGGTAACGAATAATTTATTTGGTGACTTGACTAAATAGAGATTTCCACTTATTACCACTACAAAATAAGCAACACGTATTAAAATAGACAAGAAAGTAAACAAAAAAGAAATGCTGACTGGCAACATGACTAAGAGCAGAGCTTAAATAAATAAGTTTTGGATTAACTATTCAATGAGCTCAATATTAAAGCCATTTTGCTTTTAAACCCTAAGTTTTCAAGGACGAAATTTTAGCGAGGTTGTATTACATATATGTTCTACGAAGAAATATTTTCTGAAACCTCCAAAAAAACAAAAAGGGCCAAATTTGGCAGTTCTACGAGGGTCTTTTCAGCCAATCATTAGAAGGAAGTATTTCTGCCTATTCGCTCCTGTTGTTCAGATTTGTATTAACTAAACTTCTTAGGACTCATTTCAGGGGCGGATCAAGATTTTTTAGGGGAGGGGGCTCAAAATAGGTTGATTCAATAAACTTGCGTTAGGAGCAAGTTTAATTAACGCAAATTTGCGTTAATTAAGTAAATTGCACTACTTTAGGCTATGTTAGGGGGCGCCCCCTTGGATCCACCATTGGCTCATTTCTTACGGGAAAATAATTTCTTAGGTATCAATTCTCTTTTTTGATATTTTATTGAAATTGGAAACTCGAGGTGTTTCACACAGTCTACAATATTTTAGTGGATATTAAGCAATCAAGTCGTTTCATTATAATCAAAATATATCAAGTGTATGATAGTCAGATAAGTTAAAAAGAGAGAGGGGGTGGATCGGGCTTGTACTCTACATCTTTGAAATCGGTGTAATTTTAGGATTTATTCTATAATTCCTTGTGTTTCATCTAATTCTCACTTTTTTTAATTTACACTCCTAAAATGTTTGAAACTTGTGATTTTAATTGTTTTTTTAATTTTTTTTAATGTTTGAAACTTGTGATTTTAATGTGATTTTTAATTGGGAACAAAATTATTTGACAATTTGTATCTTCGACATTCCCAGACGCTAAGTTTGCTTCACACAGGCAATTTTCATTGAATTAAACAGTAACGTGTGAAATACCTTTTGGTTATGCATAATGTTTCGTAAATAACAGTGCACAAAGAAAGGATACTCAGAACACAATAAACAAGAACAATCGATCATTCAACCGATTTTGTGATTTAACGAATAAATCACAAAAGAAGCATTTGCCCTTTGGACATCTTAACTAAGTTACGGCCTATTTAGAAAATTATCCAAAGTCTCAGATCCAAATTACGAAACTTAGTGCATTCTCGATTGTTGGAAACATGGTTTTATGCTACAAGTCTCAAAGAAATCAAACAATTTGTGTTTTGAAAAATGTACTTCCATTACACTTACACAAACTTATTTTTTTGAAAACGGTACAAAAGCTTGCTTTCCGACTGATTGAAAGTTAAAAACTATTCAACGTATTGATATCAGACATTTTGGTAATTTGGGCCAAAGTTTTTTACCACTAACTACCTTCTTCATTTGGTATACATTTCTAGTGATTTGCCATTTTTACGGTACAAAGAATCGCCCTCCCAAAAAATCGACCCTCAATACGAAAGCAATAATCTAGCCGAATCATGTAAGGTGTACAGGGAAGTGAGGTTTTTTTTTTTAGCCTGTCTCTCCCAACATTTGAATGATTGTCTCTACAGTTTCTTATATTCTACAATCACTCCTCTCATTTTGCCTTTTAAAAAAACCCCCCCCCCCCCCCCTCCCAAACCAAAAAAAGAAATCTTCTGTTTGACCCTGATATAGTCATTAAATCGAAGAACAAATATTTTGACGTTGTCAAATGTGCATGAATAGGCCTACTGTCCAAGTAAAACCTTCCGCATTGATGCGCAAAAAAAAAAAAAAATCTTAGAATCGCTTCATTTCGGCTAAGTAGGCCTATCTCAACGGTTTACATGCATTCATTAGAATACAATTAATTCTGATTGGTGGATTATTTTTATGGGACCAATCAAAGACCCTTTCACATTTTTACACTAAGTAGCTTACGCTGCAGAATGTCAATGTAAACCACTATTATTCTTGAGTTATTTTAATCCTCTAAGCTGAGTTTAAGCATACTACGAAAACCAAGGAACAGCGGAAAATATTATGAGCAAACGATTGAGAAGATAAGCCTGGGGCGAGCCTATTAATTTGATGAATCCCAGTTTCAATCAGAAGCTATAGTAGATTATGTCATTCATACCAAAAAGATCTCTAAGATGAAGTAAATTATCATCTATGTTATGATTGAATAGCCAACCCTGACCTTCAATTTTAACTATAAATATTTATGATTTTTTTTTTTATGAGCCACATGTCAAAGTTTGAGAAAAAAAATACAATTATAGTGGAGCTTTAGGGTTACGACAAGCCGTACGATCTTTTCACGGCGCTGAATTGTTTGCCCATTTAAATAGCAAACAAGTATTTAATTATAACCAATTTACTGTAATCCAAAGAAATCAGCAACACTAATGGTCGTAGATAGAAATGGGGGGGGGGGGAGAGAATAACTGATTCCCAAGTCCTTAGCGTTTTTTGTATGATTCCCCCTAGATTTTGAAAAATAAACTTTTTTTGTCTTCATTTAAAAGCTGAAAAAAAATCCTTGCCTCCCTAAATTTTAGTGAATTGGTATTCTGCATTACAATTTCTAATAAACTACTTACTCTAAGTTTTGATTAAAAATTTTACTATAGTTGTACATTTCTAACTTTAAATTTTATTTACCATATTTTTATATTAGACTTGAGTATTTCAACAGATACCTTGTAATAAGTAAGCTATGAAATTCTTAACTATATTTAGTGACTTCAATGATTCCATTTTACTCGAGATTAAACACTAAGCAGGAAATTCATAATAATCACCTTTTTGCTGAGGAGGATACTTGCTTGATCCCACTTATGGCCATTGTCATGAATCATCCCTAAGACGATCCTGACTCACTAAAGTCAAGTGAATTGTCTCTGCCATTTATGAAGTTTTTTGCAAAAAAAAAGTAAAAAAGATAAAAAAAAATTCCCAAAATGGTCTTTGAATAAGTTGAGAGAGGTGAGACATATGAAGTTGGAGATGATCAAGCATATCCCCACCCAAAACTTCTCACCCCAAAAATCAAGAGTCAAAATTATAAATAATTTCTGCTTCTAATCAGAGTCTAAATTTTCGGCTTTTGAGATTTAGAAAGCTAAAATTACGAAATGAGAGTCCTAAAAAAAATAGTATGTAGTGGTGCTACTCAATCCCCCCCCCCCCCCCCTGCATGCTTACGGAAATTTTCCATACGCGGAAATAAACCCCCCCCCATGGATAATTCCCCTCCCCGGAGATTTCACTCTATATATAAAATTGAGCAGCCAAATGGAAAGTGACAAATAAAATATAATGAAAATACAAGTTAAAAAAAGATATTATTTCTATTTAATTTAGGGTCGTTCTCAAATCGTGCCTAGGCCTCATCAAGATGTGATATGTTGTTACTACCTTCATAAACTCCCGTTTTTTGCTGTTAAAAATACATGGATCAATAATTGTAAATTGACTGTAGTCTCTCAAGAATTAATATTTTAGATTGTAATTTAAATTTTGGACAAAATTTGAAAATTTAGTCAAAATTTTTCGATGAACAGTAGCTTTGTTGAATAAGTTCTTATTAAAATTTTTACTACAGAATTTTTGCTGGACAGAAAGGGGTATTATTGTTCATATAAATGGAAATTCTGCGCGACTTTTGATTTTCTAAGCGACTGCAGCCATCGCTGATTTTTTAAACACATTGTATACTTATATTTAAAAATGTTGAAATAAAAGGAAAAGGAAATGATATATAAACGAAAAGAGAAATATTACGTTTAAATGACATTAGTAGAGAGGGGGGTACCAGCGCTATCCCTCACCCCTGCTGCCACCTACAACTTTTTTTACATAATTTATGTCTGTTTGTTGTCAGTGAGAATGAAAAAACAGGAATTTTCTCACTTTGATGGATGTTTTCATGGATGGTTATGTGTGTTGGTCAATTTATTTGATGTTTTTCATGGATGTCAACAGTAATTTATGTCTGTTTTATGGTTTTTTTTGTCAGTGAGAATGGAAAAACAGTATTTTTTTTCTCACTTGAAAAAACAGGAATTTTTTCTCACATTGATGGTTGTTTCATGGACGGTTATGTGTGTTGGTCAATTTATTTGATGTTTTTCATGGATGTCAACATCGATTTATGTCTGTTTTATAGTTTTTGTCAGTGAGAATGAAAAAAAAAAAACAGGAACTTTCTCACTTTGATGGATTATCGAGTCTAATGGGGACAGGTCAATGACACTTCCTTCAAGATCATGTTGTTGTTGTTGCTCGAGGCAAATGTTATGAGTTTCCAGGAAACAGTTAGATCACGTGTTTCCTTCTCAGCCAATCAGAGGGCTTGTTTACATATTAGCGGCGGAGGGAATATAAGGAAAGGATTTTTGCTATAGTTTTATTAGTCTGTGAATAGAATTCAAAGGAGTGAGAAGAACAGTTTTGACTTTACTCATTTGGATATATATTTGTAATAATGAGTGGAATGTTTACACTATTAGAAGTTGATAGTGGAGTTGATGCTAATAATACAAAAGCACCAAACATTGCGGTGGAAATCACGAAAGGATCGCGGCTTTGTCTGGAATGGGATGCAGTATATGCAAGATATGTGATATCCTTGAGCAAATTTAAAATGGAAGATCAATTATGTTTCGCCGCAAAAGTTGATATAGCACATGTGAATAGACTTCAATGTGCTTTAAGTGCATTAGTGAAACATATCGAAGACAATATAAACTTTATCGCTAATTGTACATGCATAGTATTATTGATGTTATAATTATTCAATAAAATTGTTTCGAAATCGAAAATGTTCCCTTTCTTTTCTGGTTAGGACTAACGAATCTGGGTTAGTCTAGAGTCAGCAGTCAGAGTGAAAGGACTGAAAAATGAATAAATTTGAGAAAGAGAGAATTAGATCAAATCTAGTGTTTATGGAAAAACATTTGATTTTGGATGATGAATTTCTCGAGTTAGCTCTTCAACGCAGGATATTCTCTCAGGGAACACTTGACAATATAATGAAAACTGATTCTCCCCCCATTGGACTATTGTATGAAACTTTTAAAATGTGATTCAAATGCTTATACTCAATTTATTGATATATTAATTGGAACAAAGCAGAATCATATTGTGGATATACTTTTGAAATCATTGCCAATGGATTCAATGTAGATAGCTCCTCCTTCGAAAGAGGTAACGTCACAGAGTTACTCCTCTCTCCCCTTTCCTACACTTTGAATTTATCGAGCGAAGACGATCAGTTTCGTTTTAGCTGTGAGAGAGTTGACATCGGAAACCAAAAAATGTTCTATATATGTCCATTGTGCATGTACACTCTTGGCAGTTGGACTCAATGTGAGAATTGTACAATTATTGATGACTATAGTGAAAAGTGTAAATTATGTAATTCTTGCAAATTACATAGAGGCTATGCAGTACAAATTAAAGGATGTAATTCATGTCTTGAAGAGGTGTGTGACTCTCACCCTAGAGGGCACCTGTGCTCCAATTGTCACTATGATAAATGTGATCAGTGGGAGAATACTTACCCCGCTATGATTGGAAAGAATCCTAAACGTGATTTTAGTTTATTGCTACGAGATTGGTATCGTCGTGGATTTAAATTATTCTGGGAAGAGGAATCTGGTCTACGATTCAACTGTTGGGGTAACAAGACAATCTGGTTTTCTACGTCATCGTTGTGACGACACTGCCTACTATGACTATAAATCAAGTGATGTGATTTTTTTTTATTTGGCAGTTACCGAATGTGATTCACCACTTGAAAACACTGTATGTGATATTGCTTCAAATAGACAGATTGAAACTCGTGAATTTCATAATATGAATGCAAATAGCATCATTGACTATACAAAGAGATATGACAAGAGTGAAGTTACATTGTACTGTAGAAAATGTGACCCTGACTTTGCAGTCAATCAAGATCAATATACAGTGAATCCAAATGAATTTACCAGCATTAGTGGTTCACGACAGTTGCCTATACACCGATGAAGAAATCTAAAGTGAAGATTTAAAGACATTGTTGTATATATATGCATTTTATTAATAAACAAATTCACAAACATTTTTTAAGCACTTTACTCTTAGGGCACTGAAATCAATCCTGTATAGGTCCGAGAGGATATTTTCCACTAGAAAGTCGTTCAGACGTGGATTGTCACCATAAATGTGGAGAAACTGCTTGTAAGTATAGCCACGACATCGGAACACAAAATATAGTAGTGCATGGAAGCCACAGCTTTTAGTCGTTAGATCCTGCACCCTCTTTCGATTTTGAATAATAGTTTTCCCACTGCTCTCAATATAGTTGCTGATGTGGGGTGTGTAGAATGTATAGGGTAGACCAAGAGGATCAAAAAATTCAATCGTTTTCATTGTTTGAAAGATGCACAGCCAATGACCCGTCAGCACAGTCGATGGACTGCTATTAACAATAATCAAGGTATTGTTCGCACTTTGAATTTTTCCAAGAAAGTCCGAGGGTAGACAATAGGATTTGTACTGGGACATGTAGGGGTCCATATTAAATACATTTGATTATTTGACTGGTGTTCATGGCGCCAAGTCTAGTAGAACACTGCCTTCGGGAGTGATTTCCCAATAGGTTTCATATTGATTTAGTGAGATTAGTGCAATACTCTCAGCCAATGGGTCGGCAAATGTACACTCTAAACGCACAGTCCCCGTACGTACTATACTCATATCCTGTGTGCCAGACAAATCCAGTACAATGATACCATGTGTTTTAGCAAACATATCTTCGGTTATACCATTTTCAAATAGTTGCGAATCATGATCTAGGGTTTGCATGGTCAACTCATACAATGTTCTATAGGATTTATCAAAAGATAGATTGTAGAGTGGGATACCATTTACTTTGCACACAAGAGATGAAAGTCCAAACATCTCGAATTTATGTGGGCATTCAGTCCACGATCCTATTGCACTGGCGCTTTTCACAAATGCCAATGCAAGTTTCGAGGGGATTTCGCCATTGATAAAGGATGAATCGGTGAAGGTGCGTGACCCCATGGCAATATGACGTTGATTGGTGATTGTATGAGGAACAAGTAGTTTAATATTATTTCCATTGTCTCTCAGTTTTTCCCACGGCCAAAGCAACAGAACTCATAACCTGTTGTTTGCGTACATGAAGTATTACCGAAGTGAGGGAGAGACTTACATCAGGATTGGCAGCAACTTCTTTTCTCAATATGAAATTGGAGGGTGCAAGCGTCAGTTTTTATATCCACTTTAACATTGGGCGGCAGCCATTGGGTATATTAAATATTTCATGATATATTTTTCCAACTAGATGTAATTCACTAGTTGTAGCATTTTTTAAGTGCATCTGTACTATCAGTATTAGTAATATATTCATATCCATTGGAGGTGCCTCTCAATTCCTTGTATGACTTGGGTGTCATCAACATGAATTGTATATAGCTTGCATAATTTGAGAGATTGTTGCTTGTGCTCACCAGCGTGCCATTGATGTAGACACTAATTTGACGAAATAAATTATGTAATATACAATTTTCATAGGATATCCCATCGGCTCGAACTGGCATTGTATTATCGGATTTCCGGACTTTCATTTGCAAATCTATAAATGTTGAAGACATGTCCATAAAGTAGTCTTCATTGGAATAAATTTGAAAGTGGATATTATCGGAGAGGGGTTGTAGTGGATAAAATTGTTCATAGTATCCACGCTTGACACTCTCACATCAACATTTTCAGCATTGAATAGATTCAATGAGGCGGTGATTGAAGGTTGAGAATCCTTATGCGGTAGGTAGGACATTTTAGGAGAAGAAATCTAGTTTCGATCTAACAATTTTCTTCCTGAGGCTTCTGTTTACACTACGTGTCGGCTTTTTCCTTCTTTTCTTCGACAAAAGGGATGATGTCTTTCGTTTCCGACCTGAGTGGAGACTGATGAGTGATGCATTGTTTCTCGACCTTTTTAAGCCTTTACCTATTTTGTTTTAATTTCTCGCCAAGGGTTTGCGCACTGGACCTAAGATTTTCCGTAGCACTTTTTTTAAAAATCCTTGCCAGAGCCCCAATCGTATAGTGTAGAGGATGCAAAATCTGTCGCAGCCGGTACAAGATATTTTCTAGCCAGTGGTAGTGAAGAGCGAAACAGCTTAGCAAACCAACTGCCAAGACCGTAGCCAGACATTGACGAGCGACCTTTGTAATAGTCCATTCCATTGCCCTGTTGTCTTGGGCCAAGAGTATTAACATAGCAGTCAATATCAGGACAAGTGAATACCACTTTTCTATTAGACATCTTGCTGTTGAACGATGGGACGAAAATGGCATGTAATCACAGCCAAACATTTCGAAATTGCTATGGGATCACCCAATTCGGTTCTTAGTGTTAACTGACAGAGTTCCAAATAGGAAGTGTTTACGGGAATATACTGAAGATGCTTTATATTGTAGTGGTGAATATGTTCTTGATTGGTTTTTTCGTTCAAGAACTCGTAGGAGGGGAACATTTGAATTACCAACCCGTGATGTTTCCACAAATGAAGCGTAGAGAAATATACAAGTGTCTGTGGAGAAGGCAGGCGGGTAGTCAGCAAAAATGAAATTAGTGTTTCCGGCACTTTTACCATTGATTATATTGAGCTTAAAGCCAAGAACATCCCTTTAGATTATCATTGAGAATAACCTTTTCGTTGGCAATAGGTGAACTAATGTAGATCTTGCCCTCCTCCTTTGAATAGTTTGAAATGAAAGCTCCTTTTTTACGAGCGGAAATTCTTTTATTAATAGAACGACATAAATCATTCATACAGGTGAGTTCCTCGTAGGGTAATTCAATATATGGATAATTCATCCAATTGATTTTTTTGAATTTGTTCTTGATCACCTGGTGGTGGCGGCCAATCATAGGGTCTAATTTTTTATATCATATTTACGATCTTTTCTCAGGATGTCGTAGGTATTTTTGAGAATACAGTCGAGAAGAGCCACTTCATACTTTCTGTCGAATTTGATGGCGGGGAAGTTTCGTCCAAAAATCACTTGTTCTATTCAAGTCATTGTAGAGAGGATCGGAAACATTGGACATGAAAGTCACATTAGAAATCCTTGGGCATTGTCAATATCTTCAGCACTGACCCAAGAATCAAAATCTGAGTTGTATCCTAGCCAGCGAACAAGCAACTGTCTCTTGCCATGGCGTGTACGACTCTTTAATATCTTTTCAATTTGATAAATTTCACTAGTGTTCCTAACTTTTTGCAGTTCATATTCATAAAAACCACCGAGAATCTCATCATCTTTGGTGTCTCGCAGTCGATATGTCGTGGGCTCGGTGTCCAGGATTTTGGACACTTTAAAAAGTTCTGTGCTCCATAAATAATTCCCCTTTTCAAAAATATTGGTGGTTTATTTAATTCGAACAGTATCACCAACATTGAATTTCTTCTTCTTTTTCTTCTCATTGCCATTGGAGTATTGCTTTAGAAAAGCATCAAATGTATTTTCACTGTAATGAACTTCCCAAGGGCTTGAGTTGGACAGAGATCGATGAGGTCGATGGTTGTATATCTGCATGATTTTATCTAAATCATGAATAAAAGCCGATGTATTTTTTCAGTGTACAATATCTTGAAATTAATAGACGAATCGTTCTTATTAATCGTTCAGCCAATGCAGCCTTTATCGGGCTGTGGCTATGATAAAGTGATGTATTATATTTCAATAGAAACCTTTTGCACATGGGGATTAACAAATTCACTACCACGATCCGATTGAATTTTTCTATAACGAATCCTGTTCAAGAATACTTTCAATGGCCCGAGCAACTTCAACACCTCTCTTTGACCGTAATGGAATGGCATAGGCATAGCGACTAAAGACACTGATTGCTACCAGAATATATTTGTAGGGTGCATTGTGACGCCGTTGAACTGCGTCTAAAGTTAAAAGATCCATTTGCATTATATGCAGAGGGAAAAAGGCTTTAGTTTGTCGATATTGTTTGCCACGAAGCCTATGATTCCGATGTAGTGTGTAACTCGGTTTCATTTTCTAGATACTCTTTTGTATTTTTCAATGTGGTGCTGGAGACAACTTTAGAAAGCGTTTTGGGAGAACTTAAACTTCCCGCTTCACCAATATTTTCATAGACACCTTTCAGAACTTCATCCATTTTGAACGCAAACACGTAGTGTAATGCCCACTCCCCTTTTGCACACTGGAGGGTGAATCAATTCGTCTTCGCTTTTGACTAGCAGCCACAGGTGTTGTAATATCAGTAGTGCTAGTATTTTCAAATATTGAATCTTCTTCTTCTTTTTTTAAATGGTGTTGGCGTTGTTGGTGGACTATATTCTCTTAGTTTCTTAAGAATTTGCTTATTGCCAATAAGACTTTTGGGAAAGTTTGATACACTTAGAAAGGTGTATAGATTATCGTCAAAGGATAAGAGTCCTTTACGATTCGTCACCATATCACAAATTAAATCAACTAGATTATAACTTTTTCCCTGAATTATAATTCGTTTCCCTGTGCTGTCGACTTGAACTTGATCACCAGTTTCCAACACGAGATAAAGATAATACTCTTTTACTCTGTTCTCGATAGGTCAGTGGCAATAGGTTTCCAATTTTCAAAACAATCGAATTCAATTCCTTCTCCCTTGATTGTGCAGAATCTTGAAGAGATGTTTCCTGTTTAGAGGGATCGGCAGCGGGTCTCTCACGATAAGGTTTTATGTTTGTCCATACGTCGCAATGCATCTTGAAGTAAAAGCAGTTTTTTGTCATCGGCAATATTCTCATCATTAATGAATTTGCTTAGATTGTCTTCAAAATGTTCGACGGGCGAGAGGACAAGTTCAAATGGTGTCAATTTATAGGGTTTTGCCATTCTCTAGAGAAAACTGTTTACAAGTCCTGCAATTATTGGCAGTAAAAGTGTGAAAAAGCTACCGCCCGCCTGAAGGAGCCGTTTTCTTTTAAATTTGTTTCCCTTGTTTTTACAAGCCAAGGCACGTACAGTGGAACGATGTTGCTTTGTCTGTTGTCTAACACCTTCTGGCAGTTGAACATTGCCCTCAGCTAAATTTAAACAAAGTTCAGATATTAGATTAATGAAACCATTGTCAACACCATGTTTGAGTATGGCTTTTCTAAGCAAGGGTTTTGAAGTGCTTAAAACGGAAAATAAATGCCGTTGTTCGTGTAGTTTTCTTCATTGTGTCATAATGGCAACTATAGCCTTTTCTACTGTTCACCGGAAGATATACTGTAATTTCATTGTCGAAAAAATGTCGGTGACTACACGTAGATCCTCGGGCGTGCTCTGATTAAGATCCAGCAAAATGTAACCGTAGGGCTTGCTAGTCGCCTGATTGTACGCTGACAACAGAAATTTTGGGGCACCAGGGTATATCTGTTTATTGAGAGTTATGAGTGAGCTAGAATCACGAACAACTCGATAGATAATATAGATAGTGCAATTCAAAGCAAGGGTTCGCATACATTTGCTCTGATGAAACAGATTGTGTAGAACTAGGGTTATGGAAATGTGTTCATGATGAGATCGGACAGTGAACAGTTGTAGCATTTCCTGTGAGAACTGTTCAATGGATTCAGCCAAATCATCAATAATCAGCCACGAGTTTTGGTTCAATACTATTGAAAACATCAAGTCCTCGTATGAATTGTATTGGTCTGGTTGTGGCAATAGCTTTTATTTTATCATAGGACTCCTGCCAATTACTATAGCAATAGTAGATTTTTTTCGGTTTTTTCCAAAAAACATTTTATCGCATTTTTTTGAATTATTTTAGCTAAAAGTGTTGTTTTTCCCCGACATTGAGGGCCCACACAGAAACGATCTGAAGGGTGTTTTAAATTGATACATGCTGTTGACAACAGTCGGACTATGACTAACTGTAAATCATATGTGTCCAATGAATAAGTAGTAATTTTCCCATAGATCTATCTATTCAAGAACAACAAAAACAATATTTCATGGCAGCATTTATTACGGCAATATGAAAACAAATATTTGTTCAACATGAACAATGATAAAAATAACACTTGTTCAACAAGAACCTGACAAAATTTCATGGCCAACATGAAAACTCTATTTGTTCAACATGAACATTGATAACACTTTATAAATAAAAACACTTTTGTCCATCAATAGCAATAACACTTTTCTGTACAACACTTTTGTCCATCTACAGCACTTATTGTCTTTAAACACTTTTTTGTACATCAACACTTTTCTATACAACAACAAAATACACTTGGAACATGAACTAGCACAGTTGAACATTACAGCGAATTTAAAGGTAGGGCCCCCCACCCCCCCGGGGGCGGCCGCGGGCGGGACCCCCCACCCCCCGGGGGCGGCCGCGGGCGGGACCCCCCACCCCCGGGGGCGGCCACGGGCGGGACCCCCCACGCCCCGGGAGCCGGCCGCGGGAAGGGTCCCCCACCCCCCCGGAGCCGCGATGGGGAAAACAATAGTTGTCGTCACTGCTAGAGGTTAGTGGTTGGGTTAGTTGGGTCAGTGCTGGCAGTGGTGGTTAGTTTGGTTAGTCAGATTAGGTTAGTTTATCCAGACCAAGTTGATTGCGATAGTCTATGCATTCAACTCGGTCTGAAATACCATCTCGGCCATGAGGCAGGACACTCACACCATTCTCGAGCACATAGACTTTGTCAGATATACATGACATTGCATTTTTTTCCACTCTCACAGTATAATTTCTATACTGTAGAGAGCGAATTGCAAGAACTTGTGCTCTCGGCACTAGGCTACTTTCTACACAGTCTCTGTACACGCTCATGTTGAAATTGCTCTTTACAAAATGTGTAGGCACCCCTTTACATGTCTTTTTTTCATCCCCACTGTGTGTTTTTAACGCAATAAACTTTGGGACCCGGGAACACCCCCCTGGATATCAAATCACTCCCCGTCTCTGATTTTAACATTAATAGTTGGTTGGGGGCTTGACGTTTCACCAACTCGGGGTAGAGGGATGGATTCCAGTTGGTGAAATCCATCCACGAGCTGATGTGTTCCCCCTTTTCTAAATCACCCAATAAATCTTCAGTCCCATTTACCTTTAACAGCAGAGAATCTGTATCCCCATAGTAAACTTGAACCTACCCCTCCCGTGGCCATTGCACCTTGCACACATTGTAAAAAAAACGACAACATGAGCTTTTTTGAAATTTTCTAGTACTGAACTACCGCCTGCTATATTCTTGTTCAGTACCACATTTCGCTTTTTCCTGTGTAGAAGAACCATGCCAGCCTCTATGCTCGTGAATGATGTAAAATTGGGATCGGCAATAATTCGTGCACACTCTAGAGGGTCAGTCACGACGTCGCAGCGAGATCTGTTACGTACGCTTTCACACATTTTGCCAAACGCTGAATTTAGAATGAGCTTGTACAATTCCTTCTCTACCTTGGAGTTTGCCCTAGAGCGTTTATCGACAAAAGTATCGATAAACGTTTTCAAATAAGGTTTCTGATTGAACTGCAGGACCCTATGTATTTTGGTGATCTTGAAACCATTGTTCACCATCCAGTGCAAAAGCACATGGTGAACAACGATATTCTCCTTAGGGTCCAAATCAGCAATCAGTTTTTGCTTAGAGGGGGTCCAATGCATCCCCATATCCTCAACCAATGATCAATTGTAGGGGCTCAGCAAGTCCCTGGTCACTGGTCGATTGATACAGGGAAAAAACAAAATCTTTGACTGAGTCGTGAAGCGCCAGTGGAATGTGACCGTCAATTTCAAAGAACCATCCTTGTGGCCCATTGTCCTCGACGGTGGTAATGTCGGGGAACTCACAAGGATTCTCAAGCCATTGATAGTTCCCACACGGCAAAGAGTAGTGGGACATTGCCGAGGGGTATAACGAGTTCATGTCCAAGAACACTGCATTTGACTTTACACCCGGTGCTTTGTCCGCTCGGATCGGTTGACAAGACGCGGTCCTCGTGAAAAACATACCCTCCCCTCATTGAACGCTCTACAAAAAGGTGTTGATCTACATCTGTGATTAGGCCTATTTCCTCCCTACTAATTTTTAAAATTAAATCCATCACTAAATGGGGTGTGGAAAAAATAATATCCTATATCTAACCCGAACTCTGAATAGATTTGGTCTGTGTTTCTTACAGACTATATCCAACAGAGTTAGAACGTCACTGGCCAAGTAAGTCTACAATAATCCCACCCATTTTTACAATTCCCCTTAGCCCACACCTTCTTGGCAAACTCATACTCCTCGGCTGTGCATTCACTGTTGGTCAGTGAATTGTAAAAAGCTTCAATTGGAGGTAGTTTCACCTCGCTTAAGCGAGCGCCAGAACAGTAATAATCATATGCGTATACACCTTTGCTGGTTAATAAGTCATATATTTCACTGTCTGGAAAGTGCTGTTTAAGCAAGGGAAAGCTATCAAAATTGTCGCTTTTCTGCACTTGAATCAATTGACTCAATGCCTTGGGAAAAAAACTAAAAGAATCTAAAAACTTGATTTTATTCCAGCACGTATGCCCATTATCCACTACCTGCCATTTCAGTTCGAGAAGCAACAACTTCTCGGCCGATTTGGGAATAATAATATAGGTAAATGAATTATTTACCCATGGACTGTCTACTCACCCTCCCTCCCTGTGCATACGTGCAAGTGCTGGTAAAATAAAGTTTAGGTCATAATTTGAATTATGGATAAAAACAGGGATAAAAAACTGTTGGCTAACATTTAAATTACACGATTGATGCGCTAACCCCCTAAAATTACTACCTCCAGATGATATTTCCTGCCCACAAGTGATCATGGTCTCTGAATTTCCCCCTCCCCCCTCTTTTCCCTTTAGTCCCCTTATCCCCCTATTCAAACTCCCCCTTACAAACCCAACATATTTTTTTGATTTTTAATCGCGAGACGATCCTCTGCAGACAGCACCATTGGATAATGGGTATTTCTCAAACGAGAAATAGCGCCATTAGCCGTGCCAATTAGTTTAGTCAGTGCCTTGACCATGAACTCGTTCTCATCCAATGTCTCACCTATTTCTAACAACCGCATGGTGTTAGAACTGTCTCTTTGCGCATGAGCATAGGACACTGCAATGGCCTGGTGTTCTTTGATACGGTTTGGATATTGGGGATCATTCACCTCCACCAGCTTAGCTTCACAGTCCAAAGATATTTTGTTGCATTGGAGGAGGGTGTTTTGGAAATTTTTAAAGCGTAGAATGGCCCTATCCCCTGAAACCGTTTCCACTCTCTGATAGCCATGCCGTCTACAATGCTTCATATGATCCCGTAGTTTTATATCACTACGAAATTGTGACAGGCATGTTGGACAGTAGAAACGTACCCCTAGATCCCTACCACCCCCAGAACTCTACTAATGTCGGTAATCGGATTAAAATGGCCAATTGCATTCGGTTCACTAGGTGGTGTGTATAACACAACCAAACCCAGTGTTTGACCAAATCAACTGACGAGCCCCTTACTGGGAAAACCACCCCCTTCTTTTTAGAACGAACCCCATCTTCAAATTCAGTTTCATACTGAACCACAGTAACGCCGATATTTAAATGGGCATTAGCCATTTCAAAAATATCAATAGATCGTAGCGTTACTGGGTATTTTCCTTCTAAACAAGAGAAATCTACAACTGGGAAATTGGACCCGTCCTTCCCATGTACAGCCCAGTGATCTAAATTCGTCTTGGTAGCGTCACGTGCTAGAGGCTCGTATGCTGATATGAGGAAAGCATACATGAAACATTTTTGACCTGTTTCAAAACAAATGCGCTGGACACCTTTACAACCTTCTAGATCTGGATTACATTTTAAAACTGTATCCCTATCATACCCCCCGCCTGCCCCCTCTCTTAAACTAAAATCTTTCTTGAATTTACATATATTTACACTTAAATTTTCAATAAATAAAACTACAGACCCGCTCCCATTTTCGTTATAGTTCTCGAGATGCGCTATAATTTGCCCTACCCACTCGGAAAAAAACTCCCTCAAAATTTTCTAAATTCGGATAAATTACGCGCATCTCGGAATGTATATAATGATAATAAACTTCACTTTTCCCCTCATTTAAATAAAAAAACCTTTAAAACAATAGAAACCTTAATTGAATCCCTACCCCCCCCCCCCCACAAGTGAATTTGGTTCTCCAGTAGTGCACGAATTTTATCTACATAGGCATGCACAATTTCTACGGGATCAAACACAAAATTTCCCCCCATAAGTGAATTAAAGGGATCCCCAAAAGTCGCAGTGAAAACAACTATATTATTTAATATTGAATTTGATAATTGAAAATCGGGAAAAGTTGTACCCCCCTCTTGTATATTACCTTACCCCTTCCCCCAAGTTGTTCAACAATATTTGGGCTATGTTCCACTTCAGTTGTTTGAAGTGGAAGTAGGTAATCAGTGGGGGATAGAGGAGGGTTCCCAGTAAAATCCTCTAAAATTTGTAAAGTGTTTGGGCTTAGCACCGGCAAGTCCGCCTCTGAACTAGGAACATTACCTTGCTCAATTGTGCTAGGTTCTACATTGAAATAATTACTTAGAAAAGCATCAATATTAAAAGGTATTTCATCAGAGTTAATGATACCATGCCAGTCATTGATAGCTGATGTTTCATTGTCCTGAATGTCATGAAACTCCATTGCCCCCTTCTATGAGTTCTTCCTCTCCTTCACTCGATGACGATGGCGAATAAGGGACCAATGCTCCAACCTATAAATGAAAAATAGCTTATTTTCAAAGTGTTCAAATCATCCCTACTGTTAAAATTTGGATTATTATTTAAAGTCAGCGTTTAGTAGTAGTATTTGGTTAATTCAACTGAAAGCAGTCAATTTCCAACTTAAGATATATTTACAATCTAAAACATCGCTTTACATAGAAGGCGGCAATTTGTTCAAAAATAGTTATTTTCAATGTGTTCAAATCAGCTATGTTTTTTTTTTTTTGTTTTTTTTTTGCGGCGCTTTTCGGGCCCGCAGCGCATCCTGCAGCGCTTCTCGGGCCCGTGGCGCATACTCGGGCGCTTTCCCGCGGCGCATCCCGCAGCGCTTCCCGGCCCCCCTTTACATAATGCCCGTCAAAAGTTGAAATATCGCTTAGACTGCATAAGTCACTATTTCTTTCTAATTCCATACAGATTCAGTGAACTCATGAGTTTAATTATTGTAACCTATCGAGCGCGAGTGTTCCGATTTCCAAGATTGAACTTCAGACGAGGAAAATGTCGGGAACCGTTAACTTGGTTTCCCCTCACTAAAATCTTGGCACGATAGAAAGCTATTTAGAAACATTCAGTGCAAATTAGAACGCCGATATGTGACAGATGGATAAAATGGAATAATCTCTCTCTTAAAACTATGTGAAAAATAGCATTCACAGAGTTTCAAAGGTACCTAAAAATATTATTATGAGGCTGAAAAAAGGGCGAAGATGACTACAGTTGGCAGAAAAAATAAGGCGATAGGAAAGATTAGAAAAGAGTAGTTTGACAAGCAAAAAAATTACATTTAGATATCTCTGAGGGAGGGCAGAGAAAATAATGGTTGGGGGCGAGGGGTTAATATCTCAGAGATACACTTTTACACAATGTTGAAAAATAGTGAAAAAGAAAAAACATTGGAAGAAATAGATATATATATTTATATAAGATAGGTAGGAAAAAAATGCTCCATTTGCATATCCTGGCTGCACTTGGGTGCCAGATGGTCCGGGTAGTGCGTGTTGGAGGGCGGACGGGCCGACGTCATTAATTTCTTGCGCAGATTGGCTGCGGCTTGTACAGTAGAACTGTGACGGTACGGACTTGTGCAGTCGAGCCAGTGATGTCATGGGCTTGCACATGTGGCTGCACTTGGGCCGGCAGTGTGGAGCTGGGGGGTTTCGGCCAACGGCCATATTGAACAACTGTTGCTCTTACAGGGGCTGCCTCACCCTCTCTTGCTTTCTTACTAGGAGGTGGGGCACATTCTTCACTATTTGCGTTACCCCTAGCTCTCTTTACAGCTGGAGGGGCCGAAATACATTATTCATAATTTGCCTTAAAGAGAGAAAAAAATTAGTATCAAAATAATTTCCCCCTTTATTTTAAAGAAGGAAATTAGTACCCCCTTCTACAGATTTATTGTCAGACATAATTTGTCTAGAAAAGCATTATCTCATTTCAGTAAAGCAAAAAGTAAAAACCCATAGCATAACTTTCGAAATGTTATAAGCTCAAGAATCAGAGGGTATTTAGATATAGGCTTTAAATTAGATAAAAAAAAAAAAGATCGTTAACCCAGCGGCCTATAGACCTAAATTTTGCAAACATAGGTTAAAATGCTATTCAATTTACACATAATATAAGCTTCCATACAACTCCTAAAGACCTTTCTTTCTAGCCTTGCACAGTTTGTTTTCATTTTACAATGATGGCGATAGAATTGAGGCATTGCCCCCTCCCTCTCCCTTTTACATAATTTACCTACAACGAAGCTGTTAGAAGCGAGGCATTGCCCCCCCCTCTCCCTCCTTTTACATAATGTCCTAAATATATTGTTAGACCTTAATTTGAAAATAATCCGTTTCATTTTTTCCAAAATAGAGCATCACGTCTGCGCTTAATTATTGCAATTGCCTCAAAGTGTTTTTAATTTTGACGGAAGAACAGTTCCTTTGACTTTGGCCGCCGCGTTCGTAAACACAGAGGGAAAAGGGGTGACAGCTAATTTTAACCTCGCATAGAGCCTTGTGTCAGAACAGAGCGACATTTTCTTTAAAAATTGAGAGAAGTCAGTAGACACTTTAAATCACATTAGAGAAAGGCTAAAATTTAACGAAAAGATAATTATTTTCTATTTGCGAGAATTTGGTCGTAAAACAGTGGGGGGGGGGGGGTTAGGTTTTGAGGGTAAAAAGAATATATTTTACGTTTTCTATCGAGTATAAAGATTGTATAGTGATGTTTGTATTGTATGGGGGGGATTTACGTGAATATACTGGAGGGAGACCAAGGAAAATAATTTTATTTGAAAAAATAAAAAACAGGAATTTAACGAAAAGATAATTATTTCTATTTGCGAGAATTTGGTTGTAAAACAATGGGGGGAGGGGTTAGGTTTTTGAGGGTAAAAAGAATATATTTTACGTTTTCTATCGAGTATAAAGATTGTATAGTGTTGTTTGTATTGTATGGGGGGGATTTACGTGAATATACTGGAGGGTGACCAAGGAAAATAATTTTATTTGAAAATAAAAACAGGAATTTAACGAAAAGATAATTATTTCTATTTGTGAGAATTTGGTTGTAAAACAGTGGGGGGGGGGTTAGGTTTTGAGGTAAAAAGAATATATTTTACGTTTTCTATCGAGTATAAAGATTGTATAGTGATGTTTGTATTGTATGGGGGGATTTACGTGAATATACTGGAGGGAGACCAAGGAAAATAATTTTATTTGAAAATAAAAAACAGGAATTTAACGAAAAGATAATTATTTCTATTTGCGAGAATTTGGTTGTAAAACAATGGGGGGAGGGGTTAGGTTTTTGAGGGTAAAAAGAATATATTTTACGTTTTCTATCGAGTATAAAGATTGTATAGTGTTGTTTGTATTGTATGGGGGGGATTTACGTGAATATACTGGAGGGTGACCAAGGAAAATAATTTTATTTGAAAATAAAAACAGGAATTTAACGAAAAGATAATTATTTCTATTTGTGAGAATTTGGTTGTAAAACAGTGGGGGGGGGGGGTTAGGTTTTGAGGGTAAAAAGAATATATTTTACGTTTTCTATCGAGTATAAAGATTGTATAGTGATGTTTGTATTGTATGGGGGGGGATTTACGTGAATATACTGGAGGGTGACCAAGGAAAATAATTTTATTTTGAAAATAAAAAATGTACTTACATTGCAAATTGAAGTTGGCATGGCTTCTAATTCATCAAATTTATCCATTGTTGTTTGAACTATGTCAAAATACTTTCTGATAATTTAATCACATTGCATGCCCGTTATATACGAAATCTCAAGGTCGAACTGTTATGTAAACAAGCCCTCTGATTGGCTGAGAAGGAAACACGTGATCTAACTGTTTCCTGGAAACTCATAACATTTGCCTCGAGCAACAACAACAACATGATCTTGAAGGAAATGTCATTGACCTGTCCCCCATTAGACTCAATAATCCATCAAAGTGAGAAAGTTCCTGTTTTTTCATTCTCACTGACAAAAAACCATAAAACAGACATAAATCGATGTTGACATCCATGAAAAACATCAAATAAATTGACCAACACACATAACCGTCCATGAAACAACCATCAATGTGAGAAAATTCCTGTTTTTTCAAGTGAGAAAAATACTGTTTGTCCATTCTCACTGACAAAAACCATAAAACAGACATAAATTACTGTTGACATCCATAAAAAACATCAAATAAATTGACCAACACACATAACCATCCAAGAAAACATCCATCAAAGTGAGAAAATTCCTGTTTTTTTTTTTTTTTTTTTTTTTCATTCTCACTGACAACAAACAGACATAAATTATGTAAAAAAAGTTGTAGGTGGCAGCAGGGGTGAGGGATAGCGCTGGTACCCCTCTCTCTACTGACATTCGTCATCCTCCGTCAGTCTTCGATGTTGCACCGGGTTAACTCATTTCTTCCCCCAGATGTTATGTTTTCTCTTTATTATACTTTTATTTTTCATTACCTTTCATATTGTTTTGCTCTGTCTCAAGTAGTACCAACAAATCTAGGTACTGTTGTATTAGCTGGAAAATAAGCGAGATATTGAATAGCGAACATGATAAAAAAAACTGTTAAGCAGGTTCTTTCAACCGAGAATTCCTATGCCGAGCATTGGCGAACAGTGGTTTTTTTTTTTCACTCCCTTTACAATATTGAAACTTTAGTTTTTTTGGGGTTGAAGGGGCAAAAAAGGTACCTAGGCTAGGTTAGGTTACGTATTTAATATATGCTATGCTTTACCCCCCCCCCCCCCCTAATGTGCAAATATTATAGCCGAAATTTGTTTTTAAACTATTATATTTTCATCCTATTTTGTTTTATTTCCTTAGCATTAATCAAACTTCACTTCTCGTGTGTTTTCCAGCTAATAGAACAGTACCAAATCTCTTGTGTGATCACTTCAAAGAGCCCAAAATAGGGCTGTGAAGATTACTTTTCTTCTCCCTCGGCTATACCCTTCTTCTGATCTATATAATGACAATGGAGCAGTTCCGCTGGATTGTATTGTAGGTGAAAGTAATCTTTATTTAGCGTATTCTGCTTTTCAGGGTACACTTCCACCATCTCTACAGCAGTTTTTTTCAGGGAGAGGCTCAGGTAGATACTCCTCTTCTTTGCCTGGTTCTTCTCCAAGATTTATTGTGCCTAAACAATCATCAACAGCAGCTCAGAGGTCTCATGTTTATCAATCCATTCTATTATGAAACAACCCCTTATGATGTCCCTCATGTTTCTCCGCAAAGGCAGCTTCTTGACGGGTCTTTCCATAGTTTTGTCCATTAATTTCTCTCTCTCCTTTGTTTTTTACCCCTTTTTTTCTGTTCCTATCGTTTCTCCTTTTTTTCGCTTATTTGATCCGATTTTTTTGCCATTTTACGGTTGATAGTTAATAGGTTATTTTAATTTATTTCATCATTTTCGTTTGTGTTGTCAGTTTGTAGTTTTATAAATGTTTAATGGGCCTCTCAACAAGCTTACTTCTGGGGAACCATTTTTTTTTTTTTTCCGCTCGTTTCTGTTTTGTTTGTGTTATATTTAGTATAAAATAATGATGTTGAGCATAAATAAATGATGATAAAATCGGTAAAAACGAAGCTCTTGGTAGCACTTACCAACACCCCTCCCTAAGAAATTTCCTGGTGAGGCTCATAATACCCCGCCTCGTCTTTCCACCTCTGGGCCCGTAAGCATGTCAATATTGTATACTACATAGAAAGAGATTGTACCAATGGGAGGGACACCATAGCCTCCCTCCAGCACCAATAAAAAAGGTGTAGACCAAAAATATTTCCGGGGATCAAGGACGATTAGAAATCAACTTCTACCCCTCCTCTTCTCCAAAATTCCTTCGATGTCTGTCTGAAGGCTCAATGAGAGTTAGGAAATCTGGGCATTGAACGCGCTCTCTGAGACATCTGCCCCCCTCCCCCACCTGGAAAATGACCAACCATCCCTCCTTCATATTAGCTGTTGCGAAAGTATCCATAACTAAACATAATTTGATGAAAAATAAAGTCAATCAACCAACTTAAATAAAGCATTAAAATAAATATCCATATTAGCCATTTCTCATTAGAACTTTTGATTTCAGTTTGAACATGATCTCCCCTCTCCTGATCTTCAAGGACCATATGATCAATATGATCGCCCCTGGGAAAAAAAAATCAACAACAAATAAACAGGAATATTTCCATATTTTTGTAGATAGGAACTTGAAATCTCTACAGTAGGGTTCTCTCATATGCTGAATCTGGAGGTGTTATTTAATTAAGTGATCACTTACCTTTTTGGGGACCCCCACTGTTCCAAAAATTGGGAGAATTTTCTCTCAGGTTTGTAGCTTTTGATGGGTAACATTCAGTGGCAGATCCAGCATTTTTTTTAGGAGGGGTCAAAATAGGTTGATCCGATAAACTTGCTTTAGGAGCAAGTTTAATCAACGCAAACTTGCGTTAATTAAGTAAATTACACTACTTTAGACTATGTTAGGGGGGGGGGGGGGCGTGCCCCCCTCAACCCTCCCCTGGATCCGCCACTGGTAATATTATACTTCAGAAACTCTGTATATTTGGAATCAGCACACAAAGCCAATTATTTTGATGCATTAATTGTTATCAGAATCCCTTTTTTTAGGGTTTCGGTTGAAATTAGCCAAATACAGCCTGCTTATGGTTCGTTACCCCGAACTGAACTGTTTGATATTCTGCATGTGTTTTGGAATATAGATAGAATATTGCTGAATTCTTTTTCTGCATTATTTTGTTTCGTCTTAATTTCCCCTTTGGCTGCTCGATTTTACATGCGGGGAAAATTTTCAGAACATATTGTCTGGAGGAGAGTTTCCGGGGGGAGGTTGATTTTCTGTGGGGGTGGTTTTCCAGGGGAATTTTTTCTACGGTGGGGATGGAGGATTTTTCGAAGAGAATACGCCGGACACCGTATGTAGCAGACATAATTCCAGAAGCCTTTGCAATTTTCAAAAAAGGCGACAGCTTGTCCTTTATCTTGACCGTGCCGAGTAAAAATCAGGGCAATAATACCATTTATAGGTGAAAGAATTTTGAAGGCATTTTTCAGAAAGTTTGCTTCAGGGAAGAACAAGCAACCCCGGAAAATAAATACAGAGCTTAAAAAATAAGTAGATATAAGTCTTAGCACTCATTTGGTGATGAATGACATTTTTTTTATGAAAGTAAGTTGTTTTTACGTAATAATTTTGGAAAATGTGTCCACTTTATGTCCCAAATGTCTAAAATGTGTCCATTTTTTGCCCTATTATGTCATTATGTCCAGGCACATAGAAATATGTCCTTTGGACATAAAATATGCCCAGATGGCAACCCTGTGCACGACCCAGTTGCACTATTAATCTCACTATTATCTAAGTTAATCTACATATAAATGTAGCAGTTTCAAAATTTTGACTAATTGCTAATTGTAATTTTGTTCCTGTATATTTTGTAAAAGAAAAAAAAGGCCTTTTTGGGAGGAAGCTTGGGCCCCCCAGAAAAATTAGGGTGGGCAATGGCCCACCCTGCCCCCCCCCAAATGGCGCCCCTGTGCATAAGGTCAGATTTTAATCCTTTAATGGCGTGTCATATTGTTTGGAATAAGCTGCCTGAATCGGCTCGAAGGTGCCACTCATTTGGTTCGTTTAAAAAAATTGTTAAAAATTCTTTGGCTTCGTAGAACTTATTTTTATCTGTTTTTTTTTTATTATTATAATTTTTTATTATTATTATTTTTTTTTAGTCTATTTAATCTACTTAATTAATTTAGTCATTTATTCTATTTTTTCGATAGTTTTTTCATTTTTCTATATTTTCTTTTCTTCTCCTTTTGCTCTTCTCTCTGTGTGAGTAAGTGATCATTTTAAGTTTTCTTTTGTTTTTCATCTCTGAGTAAGTAACTCATTTGTCTTCCCTCTTCTTTACAAGGCCAATGAGCCTTTGGGGGAATAATATCATGCATCATTGTATGTGTATTTAATGAAGAATAAATCTTATCTTATCTTTTCCGAGACCTGTTTAACATAGGCTACTTAGGTTGGCAATGGAACACAGAAGTAGATTTTGTGATTTTCATTGTTTATGTAATTTTGTATTGCCACGGCCCTAGGACTTTTAGCGCAACAACTTGCTTACTTACGTTAAAACTCCCTTTTAAAAAAATGAACAACCGTATTGCCTCTGGGACAAATGACTATACTTAATATCCTGTGTGCAAGCTATTTCTCAAACCACAAGAAATCATTTGAACCGTCTTTAATTTAGTTTTTGAGTTATTTGACTGAATGATCACTTACAGTTCATAGGCTAATAGCCACATTCACAGTTTGTAAAGGCGCACCATCTTTTAACTGATCACACCAAAGATTGATTTCTTGAATAAATTATAGTTTTTTGACAAGAAATTACTTCCCAATCATGAATAAAACAAATGTTCTTACCTTTAAAGTTTTTTTTTTTAATAAAAGAATATTAGAACGATGTTTTTTTTTTACTTTCTCCAGTGCTTCTTGGTGAACTTTGGGAATCCCCTCTTCCCCCAAAACGGAAAATTATGTTTAAAAAAATCAAATTGACGTCATTTTGCTATTCTATACTTCCGTAGTGTCTGTACCTTCTGTCAAGCTTAAGAAGTGGATTCTTTCTAACTATCTAATTTTTCTTTTTAGCCCTTTTCTTTATTCACTTGTATCACTTTTATTGTGTCCATAACTCCATAGTATTCTTCAAAGGCCGTATCCGGGGGGGGGGTTACCCGGTTTGAACCCGACCCCCCCACCCCTCCCCCCCGAAATTTGTGATCGACTCGAAAATAAGTCGAAAATTAGTAAAACCTAGGTAAAAATCAGTAAAATTAGTCGAAAACTGAGTCAAAAATTAGTAAACCCCCCCCCTGAAAAAAAATCCTGGATACGGCCCTGCTATTCTTTAAGAACACTTTGCGAACATTTTGACGACATTTGAAAATAGTGTTAGAATCAGATGAATATATAAATCACTAACTCGTGAAAAAAAAAGTATAATTTTTCTGCCGGCTCTGAATACATAGTTTCTTTTACCTTTAGGTTTGCAAATTAGGCACAGTTCGCATTTGAAAATATCTTTGAAAAGAGGATTCCCAAACCCATAGTGAGCAATACCTCACTATGCAGCGAAAACCTGTTTTTCATATGCCATCTTTGACATTTCGATGTGGTCTTTCCCGCGTGTTTATATATATATATATATATATATATATATATATATATATATATATATATATATATATATATATATATATATATATATATATATATATATATATATATATATATATATATATATATATATATATATATATATATATATATATATATATATATATATATATAATCCTCTTTTTCCAATTTTCATCAAAAGGAATCTTACAACACCTGAGCAGCATAACTTTTCAAAAAAAAAAATTCTTTAGATATCTTGCTCAACGAACATGTCCCATTAGCCGCAAACTAAATTCTTGACTCATGGCACATCTCGACGATGTCTTTCAGTGTGAATCCTTCACAGTTAATGATGAAGCCAACAATACATTCAACATTTTTTCAAACAGTTCGTGGTAACGAACTGTAAGTAAGCAGCGACCCGGCTCAATGGTAACCGAAACTGTAGAAAACAGAATTTTTGATACCAATAGATATATAAAAAGAATCAGATTTTAATGCTGATTTCAAATATATAAGTTTCATCAAGTTTAGTCCTACCTATCAAAAGTTACGCGCCTGAGAAAATTTGGCTGATTTTCGAAAAAAGGGGAAAAGACCCCCTAAAAGTTATAGAACCCTAATGAAAATCACACCATCATATTCAGCGTATCAGAGAACCCTACTTCGGGGGTTTTTCAAGCTCCTATCTACAAAAATGTGGAATTTTGCATTTTTTGCCCGAAGAAAGATCACGGATGCGTGTTTTTATTTGTTTGTTTGTTTTTTTTTTTTTGTTTTTTTTTTCCAGGGGTGATCGTATCGACCCAGTGGTCCTATAATATTGTGGGAGGGCTCATTCGAACGGAAATTAAAAGTTCTAGTGCCCTTTTTAAGTGACCAAAAAAAAATGGAGGGCAACTAGGCCCCCTCCCACGCTCATTTTTCTCCCAATGTCACCCGATCAAAATTTTGAGATAGCCATTTTGTTCAGCATGCTCGAAAATATGATAACTATGTCTTTTAGGATAACTTAATCCCCCAAAGTCCCCGGGGGAGGGCTGAAAGTTATGAACTTTACCCAATGTTAACATATAGCATTGGTTATTGGGAAGTATACAGACGTTTTCAGAGGGGATTTTTTTCTGGTAGTGGGGGGGGAGTGGGTCGGGGGTTATGTGGGAGGATCTTACCATGAAGGAAGTTTTCATGGGAGAAGGGACATTGCTATGAAGGAAGCGCCGGATTTCCCAGCATTATTTAAAAAAAAGATCAGAAATTACATATAAAAAAAGACAAGTTTTTTAACTGAAAGTAAGGAGCAACATCAAAACTTAAAACGACAGAAAACATTACGTATATGATTGGGTTCATCCCCTAGTCAATACCTCGCTCTTTAAGCCAAAGATTATTTAGTACTTTTCATAAGAGCTATATATTCTAATTAACGGCATTTGTGATTAAAGGGTCATTTTTTAAAGAATTGGAACAAAATTCGAACTTTAGCTTAAAGAGCAAGGTATTGACTAGGGGGCGAACCCTCTAATATACGTATTAAAAATATAAGAATATAGAGGTTCGTTACGTAAGTTACGTATATTTATTACTAATAAAAACGTTCGTAATAAAATTAAACAGGTTTCGAGAAAGCCATTTAACCAAAAAAGTAAAATTAATATCCAATTTTTTTCTAATTATTCATGTACGGTGAGCCAAAATCAAAACCTGCATTAATTCAAAATCGTTCAAAAATTAAATAAAAAAAAAACAAGTTTTTTTAACTGAAAGTAAGGAACGACGTTAAAACTTAAAACGAACAGAAATTATTCCGTATATGAAAGGGCTGTCCCCTACTCAACGCCTCGCTCTTTACGCTAAAGTTTGACTTTCTCACAGCTCTATTTTTTTTAAACAATGAAAAACTTTAGCGTAAAGAGCGAGGCGTTGACGAGGGGACAGCACCTTTCATATACGGAATAATTTCTGTTCGTTTTAAGTTTTAACGTCGTTCCTTACTTTCAGTTAAAAAACATGTTGTTTTTTTTATTTAATTTGCTATCAAAAACACCCCAAGAAAAGTGAAACTGTTTGTATGTTACAATAATACAATAATGTGTAGATCTCGTTTTTTTTTTTATTAATAAGACTAATTTTCAACCGATTCATTGCATTTCCAAACTCTTTCAAAATCATAAACCATTTTTGCACCATCCCTGTAGTAGTTTTCATATATTCCCCAACGTTAAAAACCTAAAAAACGGTGGTTACAGGTTTTTTCTTGGTCGACATTTGGACTTTCTATTGCGAAAAAGGGGAGTCCTGGAGATAAGGGCAACAATCAGAAGGAACTAAAAAAGGAACTTAAATTGAAGTTATCAAGTATTTTGCAGTAGGTTGCATAGGTTGCATCAAGACATGGCTAATTGTAGACAGAGAAAAGCCAAGACAGATAGGCCAAGTAATTGAGAGGCAAATGTTTAAATGGCTGGGGCAAGGGTAAATAGCAGGAGTATGCATGACTCTCTTATTGGACACTTACTTGTTTGTTAGTTTGGCACTTTTTTAGGCGGGTTGCGCATTGAATTTTTCGAATCGGCGCATTGTTTTAGAAAAAAAAAATTCTTTCATTCGGTACATTTTCACTAGTAAAATTGAACTTTCGGCGCATTTTCACTTTTAGGCGGCGTAACTGTAGACCAAGCAACTGACAAAACTGGTCCCCAACACAACCCTTGAATAGGACTGATTTATTGAATTAATAGAGAAAAAATGAGAATAATTTTACACTTTCACAACGACATAAGCACTCACAAAAGGGTGGGGACTTATCCTCGAACCTTGAATATCCAGAATATAAAAGTACTAAATTTTGATACATTCGGGAAAATATGGCAATCTTTTGGAAAAAATCGATTTTCCTCTAAACTTTGCACCACACCCTCCCCAAAAAAATTATGAGGCTCATTACTCTCTAGAAAGATTGCCGCCAACAACCAAGCAAAGAGATTACTCTGCTGAAATAAAAAAAAAAAAATTCCATACAAAAATAATTCTGAGGAACACAGTTCATGTGTCTATCCTAACAGAATTTAGAAAAATTACACCTCAATTTCTGCAGTTCCTCCAAACAACCTGAACAAAAAGAAATAAAGCCGATGTGGCAACTCAGCAAAATTTTCCTTGTTTTGTTTTTAAAACAGTTGTAGCATTTTCACAGACCTCTTTCCTTGTTTTAACTTCTAGTGTATAGTTTCCTTCATCATAAAAAAATTTTTGAAACTACATGAATAATTATGAATACAAACTTTCCTTAAAATTATTGTGACTTAACTATATGTTATTTCAATCCAGATATCAATAAATCTCTATTTAATGGAACAAAACAAACTTCTTTAGCACCAATTAAAAGCAATTGCATAAAAGCGACCGAAAATACCGAATGACTGGAGTTTTATTTTCGCTTTATCGGAATCTAAGTAAATAGTTTAATTTGAAGGTTTATTTTTGTCATTTGATTCCCTATACATTTTGAGAAGAACTGAAATAAAAAGAAGAAGCCATTAATGCCAACTTATTGCAAATTAGGGACTACTAAAGCAATGTGATACTTATAGATACACAGACTTCAAAAGCAAGAATACTTGGAAGATTAAATAGAAAAACTGTATAAAGGATATATTATTTTTGGTACTTCTGCGTTATATACCCACTCTTTTATATACTGCTAGTTGGTTAAAACTAATGAAATAAAATAGGATGAATATAGAATGGTTTTTAGAAACAAATTTGGGCTATATATTTGCACATTAGGGGGGATGGGAGGCAAAGCATAGCATATATTAAATACGTAACCTAACCAACCTAACCTAGGTACCCCCCCCAAAAAAAAAAAACAAAAAAAAAACAACACTTCAAATATCGCATACGTAATTAAAACCACGCTATACATCTACAGCAGTGTGTTGAATCATGCCGTAAAACGGGTTTGTTCAAAGCGTCTTGAGTTTGAGATATAAAAAGAGTGGGTATAACGAAGAAGCACCATTGTTTTTTAGTAAAAGATAAGCACAACTCAAATTTTTCGGGGATCTGGGAGGGCGGCAACAACACACTTAATTGCGATAATTTGTATTCATTATAAGTTTGGTTTCAGTATTCATTGTAATTTGTTGTGTTTTAGGTCTGATTTCTTCATTCATAGTAATTTTGAGCTAGTATTGAGTTTGAAATCTTACATAAGCTAATTCCTGTCCGTTTAGAGTTTTTACTTAGCTCTTTACTTTTCATAGAAACATCCCTATTTTCTTTTTAGCTTTTTTGTTAGTTTTTCTTGTTTGATGCACGTTTTTTGTATTTATCACTAGCAGCATTATTTACTAACAAATTTTACGAAAATTAGCTGTTAATGCTAATTAATAACATATACGCATTAGTTGTGGGGGAGTATTCGTGGAAGGAGTAGCCACAAATTGATGATGAACTTCTATATTGTTAGCCTATATTAGGCTCCAGTTTTGGAGTCAATGAAAGGGACTGTCCCCTCCTCAACGCCCCGCTCTTTACCTTAAAGTTTTTTATTGTTTTAAAAAGTAGAGTTGTGAGAAAGAGTCAAACTTTGGCGTAAAGAGATGGACGTTCAGGAGGGGACAACCCCTTTCATATACTGAATATTTTCTGTTCGTTTTTAAGTTTTAATGTCGCTCCTTACTTTCAGTTAAAAAAAAAAACATTTTTTTTTAAATTTAATTTTTTGTATAGGAATTCTTGCAAATTCCCACAGTGTAAAATTTCCCCTTAAAAAATTCGTCCTCTGCAAACTTTGCTCCCCATGGAAAATTATCCCCGTGAAAAATCCTATCAGCAGAAAATTCCCCCTTCCCCACACAAAAAATGTATGCATACTTCCCAATAGCAAATACTATACGTAAGCAATGGGCAAATTTTTGTGATAGTTATTTGGCCTTTCAACTATGATCAACAAATGGCTATCTCAAAATTTTGATCAGACGATTTTGAGAAAAAAGGGGCGTAAGAGGGGGTCTAGTTAACCTCCGATTTTTTTGGTCACTTAAAAAGGACACTAAAACTTTTAAATTTCCGTTCAAATGAGCCCTTTCCCCAATATTCTAGGACCACTGGATTGATAGGATCACCCCTGGGGAAAAAAAACACAACAAAAACCAGATAAAATGCATCTTTCTTCTGGCAAAAATACAAAATTACATATTTTTCAGATAGGAGCTTGAAACCTCTACAATAGGGTTTCTCTGATACGCTGAATCTGATGGTGTGATTTAGGATTTTTATGACTTTTTAAGGGGTGTTACCCCCTTTTTTTTTGAAAATCAGGCAAATTTTCTCAGGCTCGTAACCTTTGAAGGGTAAGACTAAACTTAATGAAATTTATATATTTGAAATGAGCATAAAAACTCTATTCTTTTGATATATCTATTGGTATAAAAAATCCGTTTTTTTAGAGTTTCGGTTACTATTGAGCCGGGTCGCTCCTTACTTACAGTTGATAAGAAAACTGTTTGATAAGAAAACGCGGTTTTATCTTAAAGTCTGGTATGTAAACAAAATACAGCGGAAATATACTTACCTCATTACACTTGATAGATTTTCCCAGTATGGTTTCCCAAGCCGTAACATCATCGGGCAAATAATCCTTGACTAAGTCAAATGCTAACTGGACAAATTCCAAAAATGCTAGCATTACCAGAAGTCAACCTCTGGACAAATATCCATTTGTTACTTGATTCTAATATGGACACTGACACTGGTAAGCAGAGTCTCTCCAAGCGAACTGCATACCTTAACGACTTCTCAAGGGATCTTAAAAAAAATACGAGTCAATGAGATATAGTGGCACCAATTCACGGATATTCAGGGAAACAAAAAATTATTTTTCAAAGTTTCAAAAGTAAGGGGGGGGGGCAATTCTGTTTTTTTTTTTTTTAATTTTTCTCAATGAAAACACAACAAAGCCATTTTTTAATGAAAATGCCAAAAAAATTTGTTCTCAAAATCAAGGGACGGAGGAGACAAATCATGGAGAAGGGCCAACGTCCCCGTCCCTCCAATTGACACCATGATTAGACATTGCGTTTAGAGATGCACTGAATTCCGCAAATTCTTTCATAAATTTGAAGCATTTCAAATAATCCACCTGTTTTTGCATATTTTTGACAAAATTGGGCACTAGGAAATAAATTTCTATATATATGGTTGCTATTGGATGAGTATTGTTTCCTACCGGTCTTCACTGACGAGTACACAGTGATTATACGGTCTTTTTATGAGTAGCCCTATGCAATTATAATTAATGAGCAATGTCTTTTGAAACGTGGAAGCGAAACCAAAAAGATGAACTGATTTATGAAAAAAACCTTTTGATGGTGAAAATTACTCTTGCGAAAAACCAAAGCAAGCCGATTTCCGGTTTACGGATAATGAAATTTACAACTTTGAAAAGAAGATGGCACAATGTCAACGGCTAAAATATGATTGAGCTATCGCTTGCGTGTACACTGACCATACACAGGAATGCAAAATAAAACAGAAAAAAACAAAAAAACTGGAGATTCATTTCATTTGAAAGCACCATCAATTGCGGTCACAGTGGATGTAATTTATTGGAGCAATAACTTTTACATAGTCCCATTAACTATGACAGGCGTTAAGAATGACATTATATGCTTTCCCTTTTAGAGTACTAATCATTGTTTGCGATTTTACAGCTTTTCTAATAACTTTTAACATATACGAAAAACAAAACTGAGAAATCACACTTGAATTTCTCCAGCTTTTCGTTAGTCCAAATCAGCCCCGCACTAGTTATATCAATTTCTCTCTAGCAAATTCAAATACTGTCACAAAATCAGGTTAAATCAGGATAATACAAACAGCATGTTTATGTAGAAACAATTAAACTTTTGAAAAGTGGACGACACCATCAGAGGCTTGAGCACAGGCGTTTTTGATCCCCAACTATCTGAATCCCTTAAGTGGAGGTATACAATTACCAGTCTTAAGAACAAAGAAATATCGCAAATCAGCATAAACAGCACGAATGTTGTCTCCAGAGCATTTAGACGAGTTATATAGAAGACGTTATCCAAATTTAACCGGTAATCAAAAAGAATTTACTGGAGGCAGTACTGAATCAAAGGGTAAGGATAAAGAGCCTAGCAAAAGAAAACAGGGTTGAGGACATCATAGAAGCTGGTGAAGAAGTTTTAAAGGAAGATGTAAGAATAAATTTGGCATTGCAATCCCAAAGGTTTGAGCAGGGACCTGCAGAAATGTCTCCCACAGGCAAGTAGCGAAGAATGTGTTTGACCGTCTCTTAGCTGCTTCTGAAAACAAATCAAATGATGCGATAATTTGGGAAGTGGATTTAGCTGAGATCTATAAGAGATATTATCCACAACTAGCCGATAATTAAACAGGATGCCCTACAATGCTGACAATATCCCTGAAAATAGACACTATCCCCCAAAAATAGGAAGAAATTATAGAAAATTGTAGTATATTTATACGATTTCTTTGAGCTCTGCGACAGTTAGGAAGCAATACCTTCTAGCCATTTTCCTTAATGAGAGGCAACTCTAGCGCTGCCTGTGGTAAAGAGGTATATGTTTCCAATGTGTTACTTTTTCCGCGGCCCCTGCCTGGCTCCCTTTGGTTTGTTCTCTACAAGATTCCAACTAAGAAAAAGCCAAAGACTTATTCATGTGATATATATATATATATATTATATATTATATATATATATATATATATATATATATATATATATATATATATATATATATTATATATATATATATATATATATATATGTATTATATATATATATATATATATATATATCTATAATATATATAGTATATATATATATATATATATAATATATATATACTATATATATATATATATATATATATATATATATATATATATATATATATATATATATAATACATATATCTATCATATATATATATATATATATATATATATATATAGTATATATATATATATATATATATAATATATATATATATATATATATATATATATATATATATATCATATATATATATATATATATATATATATATATATATATATATATATATATATATATATATATATATATATTATATATATATATATATATATATATATATATAATAATAATAATTGAAAAAACTGCATCCTCACATGCATAGGGTGTAACATACGTATATTTTTACAAGTTGCTTCTAATTTCAGAGGCAACGCTGTAGCGTTTGCCTATAGTAAAGGCCATACGGCTCCATTGTTTTATTATTTATTATTATTATTTTTTTTCCCAGAGGCACTTCATACGGAAGGGTCGTCGTAGAAACTTCAAAGGGGGCTCATTCGATTGTAAATCGAGAGTTCTAGTGCCCTTTTTAATAGTCAAAAATGATTGAAGTGCAACTAGCCCCCCCCCCACGCCCATCATTCCCCAAACACATCCAATCAAAATTTTGAGATAGCCATTTCGTTCAGCGTAGTTGATTTCCAGATAGAAAATATATTTTTTGAGGAGGACATTCCCCCACAACCCTCAGGGCAAGGGTTTTAAGTTATGCCCAGGGGGCATATAATGTTTTTATAGAAGGCGTTGTCGTAGAAACTTCAAAAAAAGACTCATTCGATTGGAAATTCAAAGGCTAGTGCCCTTTTTAATAGTCGAAATGTGATTGGAGGGGCAACTAGCCCCCCCCCACACCATCATTCCCCCAAACACATCCAATTTAAATTTTGAGATAGCCATTTTGTTTCAGCGTAGTTGATTTTCAGACAGAAAATATGTTTTCGAGGAGGACATTCCCTCACAAACCTCAAGGCAAGGGTTTTAAGTTTATACCCTAGGGGCATATAAGGTTTTTAATAGAAGGCGTTGTCGTAGAAACTTCAAAAAGGCTCATTTGATTAGAAATTCAAAGGGCTAGGGCTCTTTTAATAGTCGAAAGTGATTTGGGGGCAACTAACCCCCCTCTCACGCCCACCTTTTCCCCAACACATCCAATCAAATTTTGAGACAGTCATTTTATTAACGTAGTTTTAAGTTCTGGAAATTAGGTCTTTGAGGATGACAACTCCCCCCAGAGCCCTCAGGGCAAGGGTTGTAAGTTATGCCCTGGGGCATATAAGGTTTTGTATAGACAACGTTGTCGTAGAGAAACTTCAGAAAAGGGCTCATTCGATTTAAAAATTTAAAAACGACTAGTTCCCTTTTTAATAGTCGAAAGTGATTATAAGGCAACTGACACCCCCCTTCCACGCCCACCATTTCCCCCAACACATCCAATCAGTAGAGATGCCTTATTGAATACAAGGGGGAGTCCTTATATGGGCCATAGAACCACGTGGTTTATGGACTTTGTCAGTGAGAATTTGAAAAAACAGGAATTTTGTCACATTTATGGATGGTTTTTTTATGGACTTTCTCAGTGAAAATAAAAAAACAGGAAGTTTGTCACATTTATGTCTTGTTTTCATGGATGGTTTATGTGTGTTGATTATTTGATGGTTTTTATGGATTTTTGTCAGTGAGAATGGAAAAAAAAACAGGAATTTTCTCACTTGAAAAACCAGGAATTTTGTCTGTGTTTATGGACTTTGTCAGTGAGAATGAAAAAACAGAAAGTTTGTCACATTTATGTCTGTTTTCATGGATGGTTATGTGTTTTTGATTATTTGATGTTTTTATGGATTATTGAGTCTAATGGGGGCAGGTCATGACACTTCCTTCTTGTTGTTGCCCGATGCAAATGCCAAGGTCAATGTTGTTTTTGAAACAGAGTCATTAGAGAGAACACGTGGTTAATGGGTCAATGTTCTTGTTGTTATTCGAGGCAAAATGGTTCAAGGGTCAATGTTATTGGGTTGTTGTTGTTTTGGACACGCTCTTAGCGAAATGTCAATGTTGTTTGTTATTCGAGCCAAATGTGGTCTTGTCGTTCGAAGGCAAAGTTAATGACACTTCCTTCCTGTTCGATGGCAGATGTTATGATCCGAGATAGTATCTGTTGTTGTT
>CM051273.1:28045358-28487319 GCA_027921565.1 Artemia sinica | reverse complement strand
GTGGGGGGGTAGGGATTCATTAAAGTGTCTATTGTTTAAAGGTTTTTTATTTGAATGAGGGGAAGAGTGAGGTTTACTATCATTTTATACATTCCGAGATGCGTGTAATTTTGGATCCAAATTTAGAAAATTTTGAGGGAGTTTTTAGTGAGTGGGTAGGACAAATTATTGCGCATCTCGAGAACTATAATGAAAATGGGAGTGGCTCAGTAGTTTTATTTATTGAAAATTTAAGTGTAAATATTTTGTAAATTTAAGAAAGATTTTATTTTAAGAGGGGGGCATAGGGATGAGGGTATAGTCTTAAAAATATAATCCAGATCTAGAGGGTTGTCGTGGGGTCCAGCGGATTTGTTTTGAAACCGATCAAAAGTGTTTCAAGTATGCTTTCTCATGTCAGCTTTCCGACCATTGAAAGATGAAGCCACCAAGAAGAATTTAGATCACTGGGCAGTACATGGGAAGGAAGGGTCCCCATTTCCCAGTTGTAGATTTTTCTTGCCTAGAAGGAAAATACCCAGTAACGCTAAAATCCATTGACATTTTTGAAAGGGCTAATGCTCATTTAAATATTGGCGTTACTGTGGTACAATATGAAACAGAATTTAAAGATGGAACTCGTTCTAAAAAGAAGGGGGTGGTCTTCCCCGTAAGGGCCCGTCAGTTGATTTGGTTAAACACTGGGTTTGGTTGCTATACACGCCACCTAGTCAACCGAACACAGTCGGCCATTTTAATCCGATCACTGACATTAGTAGAGTTCTGGGGGAGGGTAAGTGTAGGGGGTAATGTTTCTACTGTCCAACATGCCTCTCTAGATTCCGTAGTGATATGAAACTACGGGGTCACATGAAGCATTGTAGACGGCATGGATATCAGACAGTGGAGACGGTTTCAGGGGATAGGGCCATTCTAAGTTTTAAAAATTTTCAAAATACTCTTCGCCAATGCAACAAAATATCTTTGGACTGCGAAGCTAAGCTGGTGGAAGTGAATGATCCACAATATCCAAACCGTATCAAAGAACACCAGGCCATTGCAGTCTCCTATGCCCATGCACAAAGAGATAATTCTAATACCATGCGGTTGGTTAGAAATAGTAGAAACATTGGATGAGGGAGATGAGTGCATGGTCAAGGCATTGACTAAACTGATTGGCACGGCTAATGGTGCTATTTCTCGTTTGAGAAATACGCATTATCCAATGGTGCTGTCTGCAGAGGATCGTCTTGCGATTAAAAATCAAAACATATGTTGGGTATGCAAGGGGAGTTTGTAGAGGAGGATAAGGGGACTAAAGGGAAAAGAGGGGGGAGGGGGAAGTCAGAGACCACGACCACTTGTGGCAGGAAATATCATCTGGGGTAGTAATTTTAGAGGGGTAGCACATCAATCATGTAATTTAAACGTTAGCCAACAGTTTTTTATCCCAGTTTTTATTCATAACTCTAACTATGACTTAAAATTTATTTTACCGGCACTGGCACGTATGCATAGGGAGGGAGGGGGAGTAGATTAGATCAGTCCATGGGTGAATAATTCATTTACCTACAACATTATTCCCAAATCAGCCGAGAAGCTATTGCTTCTCGAACTGAAATGGCAGGTAGTGGATAATGAGCGTACGTGCTGGAATAAAATTAGGTTTTTAGATTCTTTTAGTTTTTCCCCAAATCCCTTAGTCAACTAATTCAAGTGCAGAAAAGCGACAATTCTGATAGCTTTCCCTTGCTTAAACAGCACTTTCCGGACAGTGAAATGTATGACTTATTAACCAGCAAAGGTGTATATGCATATGATTATTACTGTTCTGGCGCTCGCTTAAGCGAGGAGAAACTACCTCCAATTGAAGCTTTTCACAATTCACTCACCCAACAGTGAATGCACAGTCGAGGAGTACGAGTTTGCCAAGAAGGTGTGGGCTAAGGGGGATTGTAAAAATGGGTGGGATTATTGTAGACTGTACTTGGCCAGTGACGTTCTAACTCTGTTGGATATAGTCTGTAAGAATACAGACCAGATCTATTCAGAGTTTGGACTAGATATAGGATATTATTTTTCTACACCACATTTAGTAATGGATTTAATTTTAAAAATTAGCAGGGAGGAAATAGGCCTAATCACAGATGTAGATCAACACCTTTTTGTAGAGCGTTCAATGAGGGAGGGTATGTTTTTCACGGGGACCGGGTCTTATCAACCGATCCGAGCGGACAAAGCACCGGTGTAAAGTCAAATGCAGTGTTCTTGGACATGAACTCGTTGTACCCCCTCGGCAATGTCCCACTACTCTTTGCCGTGTGGGAACTATCAATGTGGGAACTATCAATGGCTTGAGAATCCTTGTGAGTTTCCCCGACATTAACACCGTCGAGGACAACGGGCCACAAGGATGGTTCTTTGAAATTGACGGTCACATTCCGCTGGCCCTTCACGACTCAGTCAAAGATTTGTTTTTCCCTGTATCAATCGACCAGTGACCAGGGACTCGTTGAGCCCCTACAATCGGTCATTGGTTGAGGATATGGGGATGCATTGGACTCCCTCTAAACAGAAACTGATTGCTTGATTTGGACCCTAAAGAGAATATCGTTGTTCACCATGTGCTTTTGCACTGGATGGTGAACAATGGTTTCAAAATCACCAAAATACATAGGGTCCTTCAGTTTAATCAGAAACCTTATTTGAAAACGTTTATCGATACTTTTGTCGATAACGTTCTAGGGCAAATTCAAAGGTGGAGAAGGAATTGTACAAGCTCATTCTAAATTCAGCGTTTGGCAAAATGTGCGAAAGCGTACGTAACAGATCTCGCTGCGACGTCGTGACTGACCCTCTAGAGTGTGCACGAATTATTGCCGACCTTAATTTTACATCATTCACGAGCATAGAGGCCGGCATGGTTCTTCTACACAGGAAAAAGCGAAACGTAGTACTGAACAAGAATATCGCAGGAGGTAGTTCAGTACTAGAAATTTCAAAAAAGCTCATGTTGTCGTTCTTTTACAATGTGTGCAAGGTGCAATGGCCACGGGAGGGGGAGGTTCAAGTATATTATGGAGACACAGATTCTCTACTGCTAAAAGTAAAAACTGAAGATTTATTGGGTGATTTAGAAAAGGGGGTGCACATCAGCTCGCGGATGGATTTCACCACTGGAATCCATCCCTCTATCCCGAGCTGGTGAAACGTCAAGCCCCCAACCAACTATTAAAATTAAAATCTGAAACGGGGAGTGATTTGATATCTAGGGGGGTGTTCCCGGGTCCCAAAGTTTATTGCGTGGAAAACACATAGTGGGGATGAAAAGAAAACATGTAAAGGGGTGCCTACACACTTGTAAAGAGCAATTTTAACATGAGCGTATACAAAGACTGTGTAGAAAGTAGCCTAGTGCCAAGAGCACAAGTGCTTGCAATTCGCTCTCTACAGTATAGAAATTATACTGTGAGAGTGGAAAAAAATGCAATGTCGTGTATATCTGACAAGGTCTATGTGCTCGAGAATGGTGTGAGTGTCCTACCTCATGGCCACTATCGTATTTCAGATCGAGTTGAATGCGTAGACTACCGTAATCAACTTGGTCTGGATAAACTAACCTAACCAACTAACCACTCAACCTCATCTAACCCAAGCACTAAACCACCACCACTAACCCATAGCAGTGACGACAACTATTTTTCCATCGCGGCTCCCGGGGGGTGGGGGACCCTTCCCAAGGTCGGTTCCCTGGGGGGGGGCACCAATCGCTGTAATGTTCAACTGTGCTAGTTCCAAGTGTATTTTTCAAGTGTTGTACAAAAAGTGTTGTATACAAAAGTGCTGTAGATGGACAAAGGTGTTGTATAGAAAAGTGTTGTACAAAAGGGCTGTATAGAAAAGTGTTTGTACAAAAAGTGTTATCATTGTTCATGTTGAACAAGTTTTCATGTTGTCCAAGTGTTCATGTTGAACAATTGTTTGTCGTAATAAATGTTGCCATGAAATTTTTTTTTGTTCTTGAATAGACGGGGAAAATTACTACTTATTCATTGGTCACGTATGATTTACAGTTAGTCATAGTCCGACTGTTGTCAACAGCATGTATCAATTTAAAACACCCTTCAGATCGTTATTTCTGTGTGGACCCTCAATGTCGGGGAAAACAACGCTTTTAGCTAGAATAATTCAAAATTGCGATAAAATGTTTTTGGAAAACCGAAAAAAATCTACTATTGCTATAGTATTTGGCAAGAGTCCTATGATAAAATAAAAGCTATTGCCACAACCATACCAATACAATTCATAAGAGGACTTGATGTTTTCAATAGTATTGAACCGAACTCGTGGCTGATTATTGATGATTTGGCTGAATCCGTTGAACAGTTCTCACAGGAAATGCTGCAATTGTTCACTGTCCGATCTCATCATGAAAACATTTCCATAACCCTAGTTCTACACAATCTGTTTCATCAGAGCAAATGTATTGCGAACCCTTGCTTTGAATTGTACTATCTATATTATATATCGAGTCGTTCGTGATTCTAGCTCACTAATAACTCTCAATAAACAGATATACCCCGGCGCCCCAAAATTTCTGTTGTCAGCGTACACTCAGGCGACTAGCAAGCCCTACGGTTACATTTTATTGGATCTTAATCAGAGCACGCCCGAGGATCTTCGTGTAGTCACGACATTTTCGACAATGAAACTACAGTATATCTTCCGGTGAATAGCAGAAAAGGCTATTAGTCGCTATCATGACACTGAAGAAACTACACGAACAACGGCATTTATTTTCTGTTTTAAGCACTTCAAAACCCTTGCTTAGGAAGGCTATACTCGAACACGGTGTCGACAATGATTTCATTAATCTAATATCTGAACTTTGTTTAAATTTAACTGAGGGCAATGTTCAACTGCCAGAAGGTGTTAGACAACAGGCAAAGCAACATCGTTCCACTGTACGTGCCTTGGCTTGTAAAAAACAAGGGAAACAAATTTAAAAGAAAACGGCTCCTTCAAGCAGGCGGTAGCTTTTTCACACTTTTACTGCCAATAATCGCAGGACTTGTAAACAGTTTTCTCTAGAGAATGGCAAAACCCTATAAATTGACACCTATAGAACTCGCTCTCTCGCCCGTCGAGCATTTTGAAGACAATCTAAACAAATTCATTAATGATGAGAATATTGCCGATGATAAAAACTGCTTTTACTTCAAGATGCATTGCGACGTATGGACAAACATAAACCATATCGCGAGAGACCCGTCGCCGACCCCTCTAAACAGGAAACATCTCAAGATTCTGCACAATCAAAGGAGAAGGAATTGAATTCGATTGTATTGAAAATTGGAAACCTATTGCCACTGTCGTATCGAGAACAGAGTAAAAGAGTATTATCTTATCTCATGTTGGAATCTGGTGATCAAGTTCAAGTCGACAGCATAGGGAAACGAATTATAATTCGGGGAAAAAGTTATTATCTAGTTGATTTAATTTGTGATATGGTGACGAATCGTAAAGGACTCTTATCCTTTGACGATAATCTATACACCTTTCTAAGTGTATCAAACTTTCCCAAAAGTCTTATTGGCAATAAGCAAATTCTAAAGAAACTAAGAGAATATAGTCCTCCAACAACACCATTTAAAAAAGAAGAAGAAGAAGAAGATACTAGCACCACTGATTTTACAACACCTGTGGCTGCTAGTCAAAAGCGAAGACGAATTGATTCACCCTCCAGTGTGCAAAAGGGGAGTGGACACTACACTACGTGTTTACGTTCAAAATGGATGAAGTTCTGAAAGGTGTCTATGAAAATATTGGCGAAGCGGGAAGTTTAAGTTCTCCCAAAACGCTTTCCAAAGTCTCCGGCACCACATTGAAAAAAAATGCAAAAGAGTATCTAGAGAATGAATCGAGTTACACACTACATCGGAATCACAGGCTTCGCAGTAAACAATATCGGCAAACTAAAGCCATTTTCCCTCTGCATATAATGCAAATGGATCTTTTAACTTTAGACGCAATTCAACGGCGTCACAATGCACCCTACAAATATATTCTAGTGGCAATCAGTGTCTTTATTCGCTATGCCTATGCCATTCCACTGCGATCAAAGAGAGGTGTTGAAGTTGCTCGGGCCATTGAAAGTATTCTCGAACAGGATTCCTATAGAAAAATTCAATCGGATCGTGGTAGTGAATTTGTTAACCCCCATGTGCAAAAGGTTCTTTTGAAATATAATACGACACTCTATCATAGTCACAGTCCGATAAAGGCTGCATTGGCTGAACGATTAATAAGAACGATTCGTCTATTAATTTCAAGATATTGTACACTGAAAAATACATCTGCTTTTATTCACGATTTAGATAAAATCATGCAGATATACAACCATCGACCACATCGATCTCTGTCCAACTCTACACAAGGGATGTTCACTACAGTTGAAAATACATTTGATGCTTTTCTAAAGCAATACTCCAATGGCAATGAGAAGAAAAAGAAGAAGAAATTCAATGTTGGTGATACTGTTCGAATTAATAGAACCACCAATATTTTTGAAAAGGGGAATTATTTATGGAGCACCGAACTTTTTAAAGTGTCCAAAATCCTGGACACCGAACCCACGACATATCGACTACGAGATACCAAAGATGATGAAATTCTCGGTGGTTTTTATGAATATGAACTGAAAAAAGTTAGAAACACTAGTGAAATTTATCAAATTGAAAAGATATTAAAGAGTCGTACTCGTAGGGGCAAGAAACAGTTGCTTGTTCGCTGGCTAGGATACAACTCAGATTTTGATTCTTGGGTCAGTGCTGAAGATATTAACAATGCCCAATGATTTCTATGTGACTTTCATGTCCAATGTTTCTGATCCTCTCTACAATGACTTGAATAAAACAAGTGATTTTTGGACAAAAACTCTCCCCCACCATCAAATTCGACGGAAAGTATGAAGTGGCTCTTGTCGACTGTATTCTCAAAAATACCTATGACATCCTGAGAAAGGATCGTAAATATGAAATAAAAATTAGACCATATGATTGGCCACCACCACCAGGTGATCAAGAACAAATTCAAAAAATCAATTGGTTGGATTATCCATATGTTGAATTACCCTACGAGGAACTCACCTGTATGAATGATTTATGTCGTACTATTAATAAAAGAATTTCTGCCCGTAAAAAAGGAGCTTTTTCATTTCAACTATTCAAAGGAGGAGGGCAAGATCTACATTAGTTCACCTATTGCCAGTGAAAAAGGTTATTCTCAATGATAACCTAAGGGATGTTCTTGGCTTTAAGCTCAATATAATCAATGGTAAAAGTGCCGGAAACACTAATTTCATTTTTGCTGACTACCCGCCTGCCTTCTCCACAGACACTTGTATATTTCTCTATGCTTCATTTGTGGAAACATCGAGAGTCGGTATTCAAATGTTCCCCTCCTACGAGTTCTTGAACGAAAAACCAATCAAGAACATATTCATCACTACAATATAAAGCATCTTCAGTATATTCCAGTAAACACTTCCTATTTGGAACTCTGTCAGTTAACATTAAGAACTGAATTGGGTGATCCAATAGCAATTTCAAAAGGTTTGGCTGTGATTACATGTCATTTTCGACCCATCGTTCAACAGCAAGATGTCTAATAGAAAAGTGGTATTCACTTGTCCTGATATTGACTGCTATGTTAATACTCTTGGCCCAAGACAACAGGGCAATGGAATGGGACTATTACAAGGGTCGCTCGTCAATGTCTGGCTATGGTCTTGGCAGCTGGTTTGCTAAGCTGTTTCGCTCTTCACTACCACTGGCTAGAAAATATCTTGTACCGGCTGCGACAGATTTTGCATCCTCTACACTATACGATTGGGGTTCTGGCAAGGATTTTAAAAAAAAAAAGTGCTTCGGAAAATCTTAGGTCCAGTGCGCGAACCCTTGGCGAGAAATTAAAACAGAATGGTAAAGGTTTAAAAAGGTTAAGAAACAATGCATCACTCATCAGTCTCTACTCAGGACGGAAACGAAAGACATCCCTTTTGTCAAAGAAAAAGAAAGCCAACACGTAGTGTAAACAGAAGGCCCAGGAAGAAAATTGTTAGATCGAAACTTGATTTCTTCTCTTAAGATGTCCTACCTGCCACATAAGGATTCTCAACCTTCAATCACCGCCTCATTGAATCTATTCAATGCTGAAAATGTTGATGTGAGTGTCAAGCATGGATACTATGAACAATTCTATCCGCTACAACCACTCTCCGATAATATCCACTTTCAAATTTATTTATTCCAATGAAGACTACTTCATAGATTTATCGTCCACATTTATAGATTTACAAATGAAAGTCCGGAAATCTGATAATACAATGCCAGTTCGAGCTGATGGGATATCCTATGAAAATTGTATACTACATAATTTATTTCGTCAAATTAGTGTCTACATCAATGGCACGCTGGTGAGCACAAGCAACAATCTCCAACTATGCAAGCTATATCCAATTCATGCTGATGACACCCAAGTCATATAAGGAATTGAGAGGCGCCTCCAATGGATATGAATATATTACTAATACTGATAGTACAGATGCGCTTAAAAATGTTACAACTAGTGAATTACATCTAGTTGGAAAAAATATCATGAAATATTTAATATACCCCAATGGCTGCCGCCCAATGTTAAAGTGGATATAAAATTGACGCTTGCACCATCCAATTTCATATTGAGAAAGGAACTTGCCGCCAATCCCGATGTAAGTCTCTCCCTCACCTCAGCAATACTACATGTACGCAAACAGCAGGTTATGAGTTCTGTTGCTTTGGCCGTGGAAAAACTGAGAGCCAATGGAAATAATATTAAACTACTTGTTCCTCATACAATCACCAATCAACGTCAAATAGCAATGGGCTCACGCACCTTCACCGACTCATCCTTTATCAATGGTGAAATCCCCTCGAAATTGGCTTTGGCATTTGTAAAGAGCTCCAGTGCAATAGGATCATGGACTGAATGCCCACATAAATTCGAGATGTTTGGACTTTCATCTCTTGTGTGCAAAGTAAACGGTATCCCACTCTACAATCTATCTTTTGATAAATCCTATAGAACATTGTACGAGTTGACCATGCAAACCCTAGATCATGATTCGCAACTATTTGAAAATGGTATAACCGAAGATATGTTTGCTAAAACACATGGTATCATTGTATTGGATTTGTCTGGCACACAGGATATGAGTATAGTACGTACGGGGACTGTGCGTTTAGAGTGTACATTTGCCGACCCATTGGCTGAGAGTATTGCCCTAATCTCACTAAATCAATATGAAACCTATTGGGAAATCACTCCCGAAGGCAGTGTTTCTACTAGACTTGGCGCCATGAACACCAGTCAAATAATCAGTGTATTTAATATGGACCCCTACATGTCCCAGTACAAATCCTATTGTCTGCCCTCGGACTATCTTGGAAAAATTCAAAGTGCGAACAATACCTTGATTATTGTTAATAGCAGTCCCTCGACTGTGCTGACGGGTCATTGGCTGTGCATCTTTCAAACAGTGAAGAATATCGAATTTTTTGATCCTCTTGGTCTACCCTATACATTCTACACACCCCACATCAGCAACTATATTGAGAGCAGTGGGAAAACTATTATATCAAAATCGGAAGAGGGTGCAGGATCTAACGACTAAAAGCTGTGGCTTCCATGCGCTACTATATTTTGTGTTCCGATGTCGTGGTTATACTTACAAGCAGTTTCTCCACATTTATGGTGACAATCCACGTCTGAACGACTTTCTAGTGGAAAATATACTTACAAGTGTATTTAATATTGATTTCAGTGCCCTAAGAATAAAGTGCTTAAAAAATGTTTGTGAATTTGTTTATTAATAAAATGTATATATACAACAATGTCTTTAAATCTTCACTTTAGATTTCTTCATCGTGTATAGGTAACTGTCGTGAACCACTAATGCTGGTAAATCATTGGATTCACTGTATATTGATCTTGATTGAGTGCAAAGTCAGGGTCACATTTTCTGCAGTACAATGTAACTTCACTCTTGTCATATCTCTTTGTATAGTCAATGATACTATTTGCATTCATATTATGAAATTCACGAGTTTCAATCTGTCTATTTGAAGCAATATCACATACAGTGTTTTCAAGTGGTGAATCACATTCGGTAACTGCCAAATAAAAATCGCTTGGTTTATAGTCATAGTAGGCAGTGTCGTCACAGCGATGACGTAGAAACCAGATTGTCTTGTTACCCCAACAGTTGAATCGTAGACCAGATTCCTCTTCCCAGAATAATTTAAATCCACGACGATACCAATCTCGTAGAAATAAACTAAAATCACGTTTAGGATTCTTTTCAATCATAGCGGGGTAAGTATTCCTCCCACTGATCACATTTATCATTGTGTGACAATTGGAGCATAGGTGTCGCGCTAGGGTGTGAGTCACACACCTCCTCAAGACATGAATTACATCCTTTAATTTGTACTGCATAGCCTCTATGTAATTTGCAAGGATTACATAATTTACACTTTTCATTATAGTCATCAATAATTGTACAATTCTCACATTGAGTCCAACTGCCAAGAGTGTACATGCACAATGGGCATATATAGAAACATTTTGGTTTCCGATGTCAACTCTCCCACAGCTAAAACGTAACTGATCCTCTTCGCGCCATAAATTCAAAGTGTAGGAAAGGGGAGAGGAGTAACTCTGTGACGTTGCCTCTTTCGAAGGAGGAGCCATCTACATTGGCAATGAAAGTATATCCATGATATCATTCTGACGTGTCGTGATCAAGATATCAATAAATTGAGTATAAGCATTTGAATCACATTTTTAAAAGTTTCATACAATAGTCCAATGGGGATTATTCCAAATGGCGAGAAAATCATCATCCAAAATCAAATGTTTTTCCACAAACACTGATCTAATTCTCTCTTTCTCAAATTTATTCATTTTCAATCCTTTCACTCTGACTGCTGACTCTAGACTGAAAAGAAAGTTGGCTCGGAAACAACATTGACCTTGACATTTGCATCGAGCAACAACAAGAAGGAAGTGTCATTGACCTGCCCCCATTAGACTCAATAATCCATAAAAACATCAAATAATCAACACACATAACCATCCATGAAAACAGACATAAATGTGACAAACTTCCTGTTTTTCCATTCTCACTGACAAAATCCATAAAACCATCCATAAATGTGACAAAATTCCTGTTTTTCAATTTCTCACTGACAAAGTCCATAAACCACGTGGTTCTATGCCCATATAAGGACTCCCCCTTGTATTCAATAAGGCATCTCTACTCCAATCAAAATTTTGATATAGCCATTTTGTTCACCTTAGCTGAAAGTTTTGGAAATTGTATGTTTGGCCAGGACACTCCCCCCCCCCCCACAGTCTTCAGGGGCAAGGGTTATATGTTATGCCCTGGGGCATATATGGTTCTTATGGAAGGAATGCTCGTATAAATTTCAGAGAGGGCTCATTTGATTGGAAATTGAAAGTTCTAGTTCACTTTTTAAGCGCCAAAAGATATTAGAGGGTAACCAGCTCCCCTCCCCCGAACCCTTTTTCCCAAACGCATCCAATAAAAATTTTAAGATAGCTATTTTGTTAAAAATAGTTCAAAGATCATATAACAAAATTCCGGTGTTGACACACAACCCACCAGGGCCCTGGGAAGGCGTTGTAAGTTATGCCCTGGGGGCATATATGGGTCTTATGGAAGGGATGCTCGTATTAACTTCAAAGAGGGATCATTTGATTGGAAATTGAAAGTTCTAGTTCACTTTTTAAGAGTCACAAGAGATTGGAGGGCACCTAGCCCCCCCCCCTTCACGGCCTTTTTTCCTCAAACCCATCCGATAAGAACTTGGAGATATATTTTTTTTTAATAGTTCAAAGACCTCACCCTCCCCCCTCTCCTACTGTCTACGCTAAAGTTTCCTTCTTTATGCCAACTACGCTGCCCCCATCCCAAAGACTTTAATAAGGTAAAGTTTTGTATGGGAAGAAAGTTTTAAAAGTTTCAAGAAATTTCGAAGGGACGTTAAGACAAATCAAAATACACTAATAAACTAGATAAAGAATTTTCTATCCAATTACTTCCAGAAATTCTCTCAAATTGAAAATGCTAAAATACTTAAAATTACAGCCATACTTAAAATAAGGTTAAAATATATACTTTGCGATAAATGCTAAATTATTGTGGCACAAAAAATTCGAAAAATGGTCTAATCAAAACGTTCCTGTTCTTTCTGCATCAACAGATGAAATAGCCTCACTACTGTCTTTTGAAGCTATTTTTTCGATCCATTCACTGTTGCGTGAAAAAATCACGTTTGATTTATCAGAGGCATGTAATTAAGTTGTCTATAGCAAAGGCCATAAGGCTTCAATGTTTTATAATTATTAATTTAAAAAGAAATCTGCATAAAAATAAGTTTTCTAAGAAAAGTAAAGAGCCATATTGAACTCACGACCAAAAGAAATTAATTCCTATTACAGTTGAAACTCAAAAAGACCAGAAATAACTGTTAAAGAATAAACGAAACCCCGAACGAACAGAAGTTAATCTTACAAACATAAAGATAACCGGTGCAAACATAAATGAATGAATAAATCTTATATAGCTTAATATCTTTTTTATTATTTCCCCCCAGAGGTGCTTTATATGCAAGGGCTAAAATACCATTTTGTTAAAAATGGTCGAAAGGTTAAATAACAAAAACTCTGGTGTCGACAAAACACTCCAGGGCCCGGGGCAGGAAGGGATTCTCGTATAAACTTCAGAGAGGGCTCATTTGATTGGAAATTGGAAGTTCTAGTTCAGTTTTTAAGAGTCAAAAGTGATCGAAGGGCAACTAGCCCCTCCCTCACACCCTTTTCCCCTCAAATACATCAGATAAAAGTTTTGAGGTTGCCATTTTGTTAAATAAAATCAAGGGTCAGATAACAAAAACTCCGGGGTCGACACATGTTGTACAAACATAATATGTGTATTCATAACAAATTAATCATTTGAAAAAAATAAGTTATTTAAAATCAATGAATCAATACATATGACAATCTGTTCAGAAGATATTGAAAAAGTAGTCAATGAAAAACATTCACGCGAAACCTTATTTAGTTTCAGACGGATGGATAAACCCATCCGATAAAAATTTGAGGTGACTATTTTGTTAAAAATAGTTCAACCATCATATATTAAAACTCCAGGGTTTACACAACCCCCCAGGGCCAAGAGACAGGCGTTGTAAGCTATACTCTGGGGATACATATGGTTCTTATAGAAGGGAAACTCGTATAAAACTTCAGAGAGGGCTCATATGATTGAAAATAGAAAGTTCTAGTTAACTTTTAAAGAGTCAAAAGAGACCGAAGCTTAATTAGTCCCCACACGCCATTTTTCCCCAAACCCATCCGATAAAAATTTTGAGATAGCAACTTTGTTAAAAATAGTTCAAACATCAGATAATAAAAACTCCGAGGTTGACACAAACCCATTTTTTTCACTTTGATATTGTTACTTTGATACCAGTTTTGATACTTTGATGAATATTTGATTTTTTTTAAAGCTTGATTTTGAAACAAGGAATTTTTAAAAACTTGAAATTTTTTTCAATCAAAAACGAATAAAAATTAATAAAAAAAATTTCCGAAAAATAAGTTTTTCAAAGAAATGTAAAGGCCATTTTAAACTTAAGCTCAACAGATACAAATACCTTTTAAAATTCAAACTCAAAACGACCAGAAATTACTATTAAAGAATAAATGAAACCCAAAACGAACAGAAATTAAATAAACAATCATAGCAAAAACATACAACAAGTAATAATATAAATGAATAAATAGATCTTAAAGCGAGTAATGCTTAGATTGAATATGAAAATAAAGCTTAAAAACGAAAAAAATATTTTCCTATTGAAGTATAAATGAAACTTAAAACGAACAGAAATTAAATAAACAATCAATGCAAACAAACATACAATAGATATTAATGTAAATTATTAATAAATCTTAAAACGAGTGAAACTTAAATTGAATATGCAAATCAAGCTTGAAACGAACAAAAATCACTACAAACAAGAGTTTGGGTATGACCTCCTTCTCTCACTGTAAAGTTCTAAAATCTACTGCGTCATTGGCGTTTTACTGAAAACTATATGGGTCTTTAACAGTCTTGGAAAGTAGAAAACAACATCCAACTGAATATCTGACGTATAATGATATTAATTGTTAAAAGATCCATCAGTTCAAGAATTTATCTCACTGTAATTGTATTTTTGATTTCAATGCTGTAAGAACTGGAAAAGATTATATTTGTAATATAATTCGTTTTCAGTTTTAAGCGCCAATGACGCAGTAGGATTTTGGTTTTTATTTGCAGTTAGGAAAGGAGGCAGTATCCAAACACTTGTTTGTAGTGAAACTATATTCGTCTTTAACAACTTTAAAAAGAGCTAATAAATTAAAATGAATATTTGATGCATAATGATATTAATTGCTGAAAGCTCATCAGTTCAAAATGTTACTATAATTTTAATGTTTATTTTCAATATTAAGTACAAAAGAAAATATTTGTCATATAATTGGTTTTCAGCAAAGCGCCAATGTGAATATTGAGCGTCTGGAACAAGGGCAGAATTAGACCCCGGCGCCGTGCCGGCGGATCGACGAAACGCCGCCAACGAGAGGCACGGTTCTCATTTTCAAAAGTATCGTCTTTATGAAATGAGATCAAATCATTTCGAATGCAGCTTCTCAATTGCTATTTTTTACATCATTCGTAGTCAAGTCAAGAATTTTATTTTAGTTGAATCGAGCGCATTCCCTACTATACAGCTTCAGTTGGATTTTGAAATTGATAGTGGACAGATTGTTTCTACAGCTAAATCGTAAGTTTGAAGAATTTTGTTTTCTTTTGCTGTTTTTAGACAAGATTTTCTTGATGTTTAATGCACAGTTGTTGAACGCCTGACAGATTAAAGAAAATACAATCTTCTTTCTGAAAAAATTTTTACTGCCCCCCCCCAAAAAAAAAAAACTTCTATTGAGACAAAAATTTAGGTATGGACTAAGCCATAACCCGCATAAACCATAAAATTGGTTTAGGGGGGATATTAAGAAAAGAACTTGTTCTGAAAAGATATAAAAAGCCTTTGAAAGTATTGCTTGGTGTTGGGATATTCAAAAAGCCATAAAGTAGAGTTGTGGGTGAAAAGAATGAGTACTTCAAGTTGTAAAATTTGGTTTAGGGGGGACATTAAGAAAAAACTTGTTCTGAAAAGATATAAAAAGCCTTTTGAAAGCATTACATGTTGTTGGGGTATTCAAAAAGCCGTTAAGTAGAGTTGTGGGTGAAAAGAATGAGTACTTCAAGTTGTAAAATTGGTTTAGGGGGGACATTAAGAAAAGAACTTGTTCTGAAAAGATATAAAAAAGCCTTTTGAAAGTATTGCTTGGTGTTAAAGTATTCAAAAAGCCATAAAGTAGAGTTGTGTGTGAAAAGAATGAGTACTTCAAGTTGTAAAATCGGTTTAGGGGGGACATTAAGAAAAGAACTTGTCCTGAAAAGATATAAAAAAAAGCCTTTTAAAAGTATTGCTTGGTGTTAGAGTATTCAAAAAGCCATAATGTAGAGTTGTGGGTGAATGGAATGAGTACTTCAAGTTGTAAAATTGGTTTAGGGGACATTAAGAAAAGAACTTGTTCTGAAAAGATATAAAAAAGCCTTTTGAAAGTATTGCTTGGTGTTGGGGTATTCAAAAAGCCATAAAGTAGAGTTGTGGGTGAAAAGAATGAGTACTTCAAGTTGTAAAATTGGTTTAGGGGGGACATTAAGAAAAGAACTTGTTCTGAAAAGATGTAAAAAAAGCCTTTTGAAAGTATTGCTTAGTGTTGGGTATTCAAAAAGCCATAAAGTAGAGTTGTGGGTGAAAGGAATGAGTACTTCAAGTTGTAAAATTGGTCTAGGGGGGACATTAAGAAAGAACTTGTTCTGAAAAGATATAAAAAGCCTTTTGAAAGTATTGCTTGGTAATGGGATATTCAAAAAGCCATAAAGTAGAGTTGTGGGTGAAAAGAATGAGTACTTTAAGTTGTAAAATGGGTTTAAGAGGGACATTAAGAAAGGAACTTGCTCTGAAAAGATATAAAAAAGCCTACTATAACTATAAACTAATCTTCAACTCTTACTAAAACTCTATGCTAAGACTCTAGGCTAAAAGTCTAAACTCTTAACTAAAACTAAACTAAACTATAACTCTAACTAAAACTCTAAGCTAAGACTCTAAGCTAAAACTCTAAACTCTAAACTAAAAGTAAACTACAACTCTAAACTAAAACTCTTTACTAAAACTAAACTACAACTCTAAACTAAAACTCTTAGCTAATACTTTACTAAAACTAAACCTCATGAGGGAGGGAGGGAGGAGGGGAGGGGGAGGCTCTTTGGGGGCCCGGGGGCCTTTGGGGGCCCGGGGGACCCTTTAGGGTTGGGGACCTTACAACACTGTTCAAATTGGAACTTGTGAATTATACTGAACACAGTCGAGAATGGACCAAATCATCTTATAAAATGTCTCAAACTGTTTCACCCAAATCATCTTCTAAAATGTCTCAAACTGTTTCGCCCAAATAATCCCTTAAAAGTAATTTCTGTGTGTTCCTTTGTTTCGACATCCCTGCGCTGTCACATTTTAAATTCTCAGGAAACCATTTCCCGCGTAAAATATATTCAATCTGTCTTGAATTTCTGAAAAAATATCTAAGGTGTTCCTACTTACACTATTATGGCTTCGATAGAATATTAATTCCCGAATTTATCACTAAGCCTAAAGACCTGAGAAGCCATATTTAAAAATATAATATTAATTTATCTCTGTCACTAAAGACCATTTATCTCTCAGACCTAAAGACCAAAGAAGCCATATTGTTTCTTAATTCCCCTTCGTTGATCAATAATTCAATGAGACAGTCTAACGCGGGCCGTTTTTGTACGAAAACTATATCGTCTGTCAGCCAACAAATGATGTGACTCGAGACACTGATGAAAAAAACTTTTTTATGATATTCTTATAAATTCTTCCTACTTTTCAGAGTTTCGGGGGACAAATAGACCTCAATAGTGACAGAAATAAATAAAAAATACTTGAAAACCACTGTAATATTTTTGCAAGGATATCTTACGACTTAATGTTCCTTCCACATATTTATTTATTTTCCACAAGGCCAGAATACTGTGCAAGTATCCACGAGCTACAATTGCCGAATGGTCGCAAGCAAATGGATCGCTTTCCATAAAAGAGCCCGAATGGTGAGTTAGAAAAAGGTCAAGCCAGGACGAACTATCATGACCGACATAACTGTCTAATTGAACAAGCTGGTGTAAATCATTAGCAAGAGTTCAAATTATTTTGTATACCTCAGGAATGACTTTAGGGATGGAATTGAAACTTTCAGAGTTTCGGGGGATAAATGAACCTCAACAGTGACTGAAATAGATAAAAAAATACTTGAAAAACCACTGGAATATTTTTGCAAGGATATCTTACGACTTAATGTTCCTTCCATATATTTATTTATTTTTCACAAGGCCACATGCATCGAATAAAAATGCAAAAGGATGTCCGAATAAACTAGTGTCAAATCTGGAAATTATTGGCTTCTAGTTTCAAGTTCGTATTAATAATTCATTTATCTAAAAAGATCATTCAAGTCACAAATTCCCTGATTTAAGGTGTTATATATACTTAAAAGGAATGAAAGGTCACCAATGTCATTAAGATACAAGTGAACAATAAGCATCAATAATACTCCGGCTTTTAAACGGTGATCTAAAACATTGTTACCCATAATTATGATTATGTCAAGTCTTTCATGCATTGAGACATTAAAGACAGAGGATAATACACAATAATGATTGCCAGACCTGCCAAAGGATTGTCCTGAAAACATAATTGCCCATGAGAGCTTATCATACGATCAAAAAATAAGGCAAGAATAAAATGTGTGACAAGTACAAATTGCAAGGATGCAATCAGTAGACCTATTGGCTGTAATAGCCATCGGATCTATACCTTCCCTCCCCCCCAAAAAAAAAAAGAAAAAAAAAATTCAGATTACTACAGTATATAGCTATTTTATGCTGGATATGTTTCATTCCTTTTTTTTATTCTTGTCAAATTTATGACAAAACGAGATAACGAAGTAGAACGAACAAAAGTTTTTACTCTCCTCCCCTCCCGAAATAAAGTCATGGAAGCTTTTATTCACGTTAGCCATTATATGTCCACAAACAACATGTTTAGAAGTAAATCTCCAACTTCCTGAGAGGATTTGGATCCCGGAATTATCTGTAATATTTGAGCTTCACCCAGATAGAATTTGAATCAATCCAAGAGTCAGGGTCCACTGAAGCTTTACTCCAGTCAGTCCTTAATCAAAATCATCCACTGTTGGAAAAGCTTAATTTTCATAGGCAGCGCAATCGCGTTTCCTAAGTAAAGAACGATGTTGGCACAATGTATTATTTGTTTTTGTTTTCCATACCAGGACACTTCGTATCGAATGAGTTGTCGTAGAAACCTCGAAAAGGGCTCATTCGATTGGAAATTAGAATGGCTAGTGCCCTTTCTAATAGTCGAAAGTGTTTGGAAGGCAGCTAACACCCCTCCACGCCCAACATTTCCACAAACACATCCAATCAAAATTTTGAGATAGCCATTTTGTTCAGCGTAGTTGAAAGTTCTGGAAACTAGGTCTTTGAGGATAAAAATTTTTCAATAGCCATTTTGTTCAACGTAGTTAAAAGTTTTTGAAATTAGGTCTTTGAGGATGATAACTCCCTCAGAGCCCTCGGGGCAAGGGTTGTAAGTTATGGCCTGGGGGCATATAAGGTTTTTTATAGATAGTGGTGTTATAGAAACTTCAAAAAGGGCTTATTCGATTGGAAATTCGAAGTGCTTGTGCCCTTTTTAATAGTCAAAAGTGATTGGAGGATAACTAACACCCCTCTCGCACCCGCCATTTCCCCAAACACATTCAATCAAAATTTTGAGATAGCCATTTTGTTCGACGTAGTTAAAAAGTCTGGAAATTATGTTTTTGAGGATGACATTCCCCCCACAGCCCTCAGGGCATGGGTTGTAAGTTATGTCCTTGGGACATTTAAGGTTTTTTTTTATGGAAAGCGTTGTCGTAGAAACTTCAAAAAGGGTTCATTCGATTGGAAATCGAAAGGACTAGTGCCCTTTTTAATAGTGGGAAGTGATTGGAGGGCAACTAAAGCTCTTTCACGCCCACCATTTCCCCAAACACATCCAATAAACATTTTGAGATGGCAATTTTCTTCAACGAAGTTGAAATTTCTGGAAATTAGGTCTTTGAGGATGACAACCCCCCTAGCCCTCAGGGCAAGGGTTGTAAGTTATGCCCTGGGGGCATATAAGGTCTTTATTGAAAGCATCATCTTAGAAACTTCAAAAGGGCTCATTTGATTGGAAATTGAAAGGGCTAGCGCCTTTTGTAATAGTTAAAAGCTATTGGAGAGCAACTAACGCCCCTCTCACGCCCACCATTTCCCCAAAACACATCCAATCAAAATTTTGAGATAACAATTTTGTTTAACGTAGTTGAAAGTTCTGGAAATTAGGTTTTTTGAGGATGACAGCCCCCACAGCCCTCAGGGCAAGGGTTTGTAATTTATGCCCTGGGGCATATAAGGTGTTTATAGAAAGCGTAGTCGTAGAAACTCAAAAAGGTTCATTCGATTGGAAATTGAAAGTGCTAGTGCCCTTTTTAATAGTCGAAAGTGATTTGAGGGCAACTAACCCCCCCTCTCACGACCACCCTTTCCCCAGACACATCCAATCAAATGTTTCGATAGCCATTTTGTTCAACGTAGTTAAAAGTTTTAGAAATTAGGTCTTTGAGGATGATAATTCCCTCAGAGCCCTCGGGGCAACGGTTGTAAGTTATGCCCTGGGGGCATATAAGGTTTTTGTAGATAGTGATGTTGCAGAAACTTCAAAAAGGGCTCATTCGATTGGGAATTAGAAGGCTTGTGCCCTTTTTAATAGTCGAAAGTGATTGGAGGATAACTAACACCCCTCTCAAACCCACCATTTCCCCAAACACATTCAAACAAAATTTTGAGATAGCCATTTTGTTCGACGTAGTTAAAAAGTCTAGAAAATATGTTTTTGAGGATGAAACTCACCCCACAGCCCTCGGGTTGTAAGTTACGTCCTGGGGCATATAAGTTTTTTTTTTATAGAAAGCGATGTCGTAGAAACTTCCAAAAGGGCTCATTCGATTGGAAATCGAAAGGGCTAGTGCCCGTTTTCATAGTTGGAAGTGATTGGAGGGCGACTAACCCCCCATTTCCCCAAACACATCCAAACAACATTTTAAGATAGCAATTTTCTTCAACAAAGTTGACATTTCTGGAAATTAGGTTTTTTGAGGACGACAAATCCCCGCCAGCCCTCGAGGCAACGGTTGTAAGTTATGCCTTGGGGCATATAAGGTTTTTGATTGGAAATTGAAAGGGCCAGTGCTTTTTTAATAGTTGAAAGCTATTGGAGAGCAACTAACGCCCCTCTCGCGCCCACCATTTCCCCAAAAACATCCAATCAAAATTTTGAGATAGCCATTTTGTTTAACGTAGTTGAAAATTCAGGAAATTAGGTCTTTTGAGGATGGCAACCCCCTCACAGCCCTCGGGGCGAGGGTTGTTATTTATGACCTGGGGGCATATAAGGTGTTTGTAGAAGAGTTGTCGTAGAAACTCAAAAGGGCTCATTCGATTGGAATTTTGAAGGGTTAGTGCCCCTTTTCATAGTCGAAAGTGATTGGAAGGCTTGACATTTTTATAGTAAAGATTGATGTGGGTACAATGTATTATTATTTTTTCTTTTTTTTTGTTTAGACCACTTCGTATTGAAGGAGTTGTCTTAGGAACTTCGAAAAGGGCTCATTCGACTGAAAATAGAAAGGGCTAATGCCCTTTTTAATAGTCGAAAGTGATTGGAGGGCAACTAGTTCCCCTCCCAGGCCCACCCTCCCATTTGCCCATTATGTTTAAAAACTAAATGTTGCTTTAAGATTAAATCAAAATGCACTGTGTTAATGCTAATTCCCAATAAGACATCTCAGCAGTATCCCAAGAACGACTGAGGGTATTATGTTCAAACTTTCGGGGCTACTTCTGCTCTTAAAATTTAACCAAATCAAAATAGCGTAAGTGTATCCAAGCTATCAAAGAAAGTAAAACGATTTTTTTTTTAGAATGGTATCAAGTTTTCTATTTCAGGTCAACTAGAGGAGGTATGAAACTAAATTAAACATTACTATTTGTGTCCAGATTTTTAAGAGGGTGTTTGTTGTTAAAAATTGCTGAAAATTTTTCTCCAGCATACAAATAGCAGGCCGAACTATAAAGTCTTAAAAAAACAAAACTATTTTAAGAATTATTTTCTTTTTCCCTGAAAAGACTATGTCAACATAAAACGAACAGAGATTAATTAAAAAACTTTTTCCACAAAATAAGTTTTTCAAAGAAAAGTAAAGAACTCCATTAAACCAAAATGAGCAAAATAAAAATCAAATAATCTACCAAGCGTGAAACTACCACAAATCAAAATCGATAAATAAATGAAACCCAAAACGAGCAAATATTACAATAAATAACCGAGTCATACTCAAAACGAGTAGAAATTAACATGAGTAGGGCTCAAAACCCCTATGCCTTCCCAAGGCCAGAACATTATTTGCACTTTACTGAAAAAAAATAAAAATGAATGTGAATTGTCAGTTTAATATACATATACTGATATTTAGTAATCAAAATGTTAATATTATTTGATTTATTAAAGATATAAAAGTAAAAACATTTATTTTTTTTCAGTAAAGTGCAAATTATGTTCTGGCCTTGGGAAGGCATAGGGGTTTTGAGCCCTGCTCATGTTAATTTCTACTCGTTTTGAGTATGACTCGGTTATTTTATTGTAATATTTGCTCGTTTTGGGTTTCATTTATTTATCGATTTTGATTTGTGGTAGTTTCACGCTTGGTATATTACTTGATTTTATTTTTGCTCATTTTGGTTTAATGGAGTTCTTTACTTTTCTTTGAAAAACTTATTTTGTGGAAAAAGTTTTTTTTTTTAATTAATAGCATTAAGGAGTCCCTTCATCATTCCACTAAATAAGTACGCATATTTTTTTTTTCTGTGGCACCAAACACGAATATAGCCCACGGCTCAATCTGTGCAACTCCAACCTTCAGTAAGGCGGCTCAAAAGTCCTTCTAAACGCCCCAAAGAAAGCGTTGGGGGCGGAAGCAAGCGGATTTTGAATCTAGGGTTTGAGGAGCGTCTCTTATTTATTTAAAATTTTAGAGATCAAGAGCCCCTGTTGAACTAGGATCTATTCACGGCAATGTAGCAACAGACCAAACCCTATGTACACAGGTTATCAAAATAGCGCATCTGCACAATCTTGTGACGCACGATAGCCCGTCTACAACTGCAGGGGTGAACCTCCAGCATTTTTAATAGGGGGGGGATAAGAGGGGTCCATATATGGATAGTCAAGGGGCATGGGATATACAATACTTTTTTCTACATATTTCTGGGGGGAACTACTCCCCCCCCAACTACGCCCCTGTACAACTGGGCGGGTTGTAAATGGGTTATTGGTCCGATTTGTTCTCCATTTATACAATCTTAAAATCCTCACGTGATTCTGGTTCTAACAAAATGTAGCATGCCTGAATTTTTTTTTTTTTTTTTTTGCACCGAGTTAGGACTTTCCTCGTATTTGTACTGAATCAGAAATCATCTCGTTTTTACATCGAGTTAGTCCGAATCGCAGCCTAGAGTTAGGTCGCTTTTGCACCAAGCCAGGACATAACTCGTTTTCACACAGGGCCATAAAAACTCGCAGATTGCTTTTGCACTGAGACCGAGAGTCCTCGGATGTCGGTTTAAAACCAAGTACAACATGCAAACCTTTCTTAAAAGAAAGCGGTTGAGGGGGAGGGGATTTTGGGGTGGCATACCTAATTTGTGAATAAAAAAAAACACATCTAACTGCCTTGCACAATTCCAGTTTTAAAAAATACAACATGTTGCTGAAATATATCCGTGTAGAATATTGTTTGAATAATCTGGGGTCTTTATCCATGAGATAGTTGGGTCAATAGCCCAAATCCAATGAAGTATACGAAACAAACATAAAGATTTTGCAGTTGTTTTTTTTTTTTTTTTGAAGAAAGGGGCAAAGGCACAAGGGCCCCATGACCTTCCTTTGCACGTATGGCTGGTTCAATTACCCATAGAGACGTTATTTGCACGATATTGAAATAGCACCAGAAAAGCTATAGGGTTGTATAAAATGCGTTAAATCTTGCAATTTTTGGTGGTAAATACGTGTTTAACGGCAAACAAAAGGTTTAAGTTTTTTTCAAAGCTCAGTCCCCCTGCAAAATATTTTGGAAAGTTTGTTCCTTTCTCTGGAAAATTCATCGGGTGTGCTTTGGTAACAAAGGTATTTTTAAACACTGGTAATTAATACAGAAATTGATACTTATTCATTAGCAATAGTAATATTTTCGTAGGAAATTTTAGAAAAGACTCAAGTTTGGGAGTTTTCTTATGAGATACAATCGACATCTGTCTATAAGTCATTTTCTAGAGAGCATGAATTGTACTGATAGCAATCAGTAAACGCGTTAACTCATAATTATGGGGTCAAATCATGAATTATTTTGCCTAATTGTTATTCAAGAATGCAACTCATAAAAATGGCATTCTTTAAAATGCACGGAAATGAATTCATACAAACACAAAAGTGTAGTGACAGCAAGGTCTCAAAAGAAATTAAAAAGCAACAAGCATTGTAAGTTATTCATCCAATCTATAAGAAAGAATTAGCAAATTTTAGCTAATAGGGTTGGTATAATACAAGCCCAATACCCGGTTGAAGTGCTTCAGTACAGAAGAGCGGGAAGGTTTTTGTTGAATGAACAGAATCCAACAAGTGCGATTTCGTAGACCTGGTCATTTAGTAGCCACAAGTAACTCAACTTTGCTATCTATTGTTTTGTGTCTGGATGTGGAACACTTGTACAATATACAAAAGGGCTTTGTGACACAATCTTGGAATGTAAAAGTGTATGATTCAACTTCAAATAAGGTACGCATCCTTTCATCTTTGCGTTTTATGTTAGAAAAAAATATCTTCCCTTCTCTCTAAACTAGGCTTAGCTATAAAAAAGTTAACTTCCTTGATTCGGTACTTGTGTATTATCCAGAGCACACTCAAGAAGTGAAATTAGGTAAATCATAATGAAATAGCCTATAGCATTTCCTCCTCCGGTGTAAGCAACTATCTCATTTAAGGGGATTAATTATCCAGGAGGGGGAAGATAGGCTGCTTTTTGTGAGTTAATGAGGTCTAGGACTCCCCGTTATATTGTGGCAGTAGGAAATTTTGTATTGATGGGAAGGATGTCAAATGAAGTGTAATTTTTCTTTAGTATTTGTCTTTTTGTATATGGCTTTAATTGGCTTTTAAATACAGATTATTATTATAATTATACCAAAATATGATGAAAATATAACACTTTAGTAACAAAATTATGGAACAAAAGTAACGGAACTTTAGCAACAAAAGTAACGCATTATATTAGGCCTAAATACGTAAACTCACCAACTCTATATATTAAATATTTTATTAAATTATACCAAAATCATAGTTTATCTCGCAAAGACTAAGCTATTCATACCGATTGCAGACAAATAAACCGGTATTTCTCAGATATAATAGCAAACTTCTTGGTTGTGTTCTATATAATACACCAGTACCCTTGATTCTCATCACAGTATTTCTATTAAGTAGAGTTTTACCCCTGTTGCGAAATTTTTCGCAACAGAGGTAAAAGACTACCGAACTAGCTGCAATAACTAGGCTACCAAAGAGCAGCGCCATTTGATTCCTCATTCTACACTTTTCAAATATCATTATCGCTACCGTCACAGCCCCTCCCCCTCAATGCCTAGAAATTTGAATGCATGGTATATAAAGAAAATTCTTACGTATTATTTTTGTGCTTCTGTTCATAATGCAAAATCATACCAACTTGAAAAAAAAGGTAAGTTTTGTATATGATCTAAGGCTGTATCGTCTCATTAGGATAGGGGGATAGAGACATAATTGTAACGGTAGAGACCATTATAGGCTATTTGTAAATAGTGTTGAATATTGAATCGAATAGCACTCTGTTTGTTCCCTCGAACTGAGTGCAAAACCACGAAAAACGAAAACACGAAATAGCGCAGAAGATACAAAAAAATAATATTAGTAAAAACTTTCAGATATAGTTTAGGACACACACATCTCCCCACAACTGATTTTTCTTCCTATACTTCCTTATATTTATAATTAGTAACTTCAAACAGCATTGAATACCAGCTTCCGTGGAAATTAAGTAAAATTTACAAAGTATTCAATTATCATATTCTTATTTTGAATTTCTATATGGAGGGGGGGGGGTCCAAGTTTGATTCCCCCCTCCACAAAATTTTTGCCCGACTCGTAAAAACGTGAACAAATGCATATAAACAAGTTTTTTGATGCGCTTTTTTTAATTTTTTCCTACCTCCCTCCCTTAACAAAAACCCTTGATACGCCCTTGTCACCTAGTAATTAAAAAGCTCAGAGGGCATTGAATAAAAATATGGCTGAAAACAGAAAACAATTAGGAATAAGGCATAATTCTGGTCGGGGGTTTGTACTTTCTTGCTATCTTGGAAAGCAGTTGAGTTAAGTAAATGAAACTTCTAGGGTTGAATAATTTAGGCTACAGACTGTGTTTTGTTTATAGATGTGAATATTCAAATTTTAGCCTGATATATTAAAGCCGAAAATTTTGAGATGTGGAGTTTTGTGATAGAGTTGTTTAAGCACAGAGATTCATCAGGAAAATGATATCCCCTAGTATGAACTTGGTCGTAGACACAATTGACTTGTATAGTTAAACACCTCAGTCAGCTGCCCTGTTCTTTACTCGCCAAGGGCATTGAAAAAAATATTTAAGGAGGGGCAGGCTTGGGTAAATTTTTCAAAGGAAACAAAAGTTTAAAAGAGGCACAATAGTCTCAAACACTACAAAATATTTAGGCCACCTCGGGGGAGCAGCTGCTTTCTTGAGGGCGCAATTGTTTCGAGGTATACTACCACTGACTTCTGGTAATTTCGCACTTTTTATTTAGCAAAATTATACATAAGTGCTTAGTTTTGAAGATATACATTAACTCCTCACTCTCCATCACGTCTTAATAAATATTAGAGCAATACTGTTGACTTCATATCATAAACTAACTAAACTTAGTTGGGTAATAAATCAAGCACGGAATTTTTTCAGTATTCAATTTCACTTCTTTAAGAGTAGATAGATACACAACAGCCTAAGGGATTGTTTACCAATCATAGCTTAGTAGAAAGCGACTTCTGAAATGTTTAAAACAGGTTTCAACACTACAACAATAACCCTGTCCAGGTTCTTTTTTAATATATTTTCTACATACTTTCCCAGGTGCTTCTTTAAAGGTTTAATTATATCACCAGCAAAGTAGGATTTTGACCGACAAAATCAGGGCTTTTGAACTGGACTTGATAACTTCGGGAACTCATCTCCCAGGGCTAGCAAACATGAAATCAGATGATACAGAATTTATCTATATCGGTACAACATACCTATATAAATAGTACAGAAAAGGGTCCGTGACGAATGAAAAAGCTGTAAGGGAAGTAGGGAAATGTATTGAAGTTATAGGCCCTACTAATACGACTGAAAAATAATACGTCTTCAAGTGCTGATAGTACAGTAAATGTGTTTTTAACATATGGTGGTTAAGAAGCTAGGAATACATTCTGGAAATTACGATTATAAAATGACAGAACCAAGTGATTTTAGGAGAACTTCATTAAACGCCTTTATAGGATCATAAGAGGGTGGTAATTACGGAGGATTTAGCTTGAATGGCTATGGGTGAACACGGTAAAAAATGAGAATGTAAAACTCTCCTAGACGCTCCTAGACTTAGATTTAATAATAATAAAAAATTTCAACTGAGAACAAAGAGCAACATTAAAACTTAAAATGAACAGAATTTATCAGGTGTATGAGGGGGTTGCCCTTCCTCAATACCTCACTCTTTCCGTAAAAGTTTAATTTTTTGTTCCAGTATTGAAAAAATGACCCCTGAAACACAAGGGCGGTTTAATTAGAATACTAAGCTTTTTTAAAAGTTATAGAAAAAACTTTAGCGTAAAGAGTGAGGTATTGAGGAAGGGAAACCCCCTTCATATACGTTATAACTTTTGTTCGTTTAAGTTTTAATGTTGCTCCTTACTTTCAACTGAAAAAAATTGTTCTTTTTCATTGAAAAAAGTTCTGATCGTTTTTAAATAATGCCGGAAAATCCAGCTCCCCTCCCTCTCAAATCCAGCCAAATTCCTTCGTGTAAAGATCCCCCCCACGTAACCCCCATCAGAAAAATCCCCCCGAAAAATATCTGTATACTACCAAAATGCCACACATTTGTATCAATACTATAAGTAAACAATGGGCGAAGTTCATAACTTACTGTCCTTCCCCTGGGGACTGTGACGGGAGGGGGGGGGGCAAGTCAACCTCAAAGACATAATTGTCAGATCTTTCAGCTATGCTGAACAAAATGGCTCTCTCACAATTTTGATTGGGAGACCACTTTGGGGGGAAAGGGGCTAGTTGCCCTCCAATTTTTTTTGGTGAATTAAAAAGGGCACTAGAATTTTTGATTTCCGATAAAATGAGCCCTCCCCCCGATCCTCTAGGATTACTGGTTTTTCTCATACGATCACCCCTGAAAAAAAAACAACAACAAATGAACATGCATCCGTGATCTTTCTTCCGGCAAAAAATGCAAAATTACACATTTTTGTATATACAAGCTTGAAACCTCTACAGTGGAGTTCTCTGATATGCTGAATCTGATGGTGTGATTTTCATCAAGATCACTTGACGTTTTGGGGGTGTTTCCCCCTTGCAAAAATTGGGCAAAATAGTATGAATTTAGCGAGAGCGACTTTTGATGGGTAACACTAAACTTGATGAACTTTATATATTTTGAACAAGCATCAAAATTCGATTCTTTTGGTATACCTATTGTTATCAAGACCCTGTTTTTAGAGTTTTAGTTACTATTGAACCGCATCGCTCCTTACTTACAGTTCGTTATCACGAACTGTTTGATCATGCAGACGATTTGAGTGTCACGAATAAAAAATATTATCGAAGTGAAAGAGTTTTAGGAAATTTTGAGGGTTCAGGGTGTAAGAATTTGTTTCAAAATGTATTTTAAGAAGACGAAGCTACTTCAGTTATGAAATAATCATGAAGTGAGGGTCAACGCCTGGTGTTAGGTAAGAGAAGATATACGAATGAACAATTTTAACCACCTTGTTTTTATTATTGGTTAGGATGGGGGATGCAGTGAAGACGTTTGATTTTTTTTTTTTTTTGAAGATTGGAAGAATAGGAAGATAAGTCTTCGAGCTGAATTTGGGACAACTAGACGCTACGCTCGTGACAATGATCAAGTTGTAACGTTGGCGCTTCGAAATTTTATGGAAGATAATAGACTTTTCTATAGTTTGAATGGCTGTGTATCAAACAATAAACGGTACATAAGTATTATACGAGAAACGAGAACTTGGATCGCGAATGACACGAACATAAGACAAGAAACTGGTCAAGCAACTTCTTTATACCAGACAATTAGCTTTGGCTGGATTGGAAAATACATTGTGGATATGTATATATTAAGATTTAGTTGGTATTTTGGTAAGGTTAGAATACATTTGTTTAGGTTACATATAAATATATGCTATGCTTTACCCCACGCCACCTAATGTGCAAATATATAGCCCAAATTTGTTTCTAAACTATTATATTTTCATCATAATTTTGTTTTATTATAATTAACCAAACTTCACTTCTCGAGTGTTTCTCGTATAATACTTAAGTACCCAATAAACTGTACGAAAAACGTGGTTCTTTCCCCCTTCTAAGACTATAATGAGAAAAAGTTTAAAACGATTAGACAACGTTTAAGGATGACAAACTTGCACTTTTGGCTATCTATGTTGGGTCAAACAAACAGCAGGACTTCCTCGAAATGCTTGGATAGTGGTCATACGAAAGGACTCAAAGAAACTTCGTTGGAGAGAGTAAAGTTCTGAATAGACTGAGAAGAAGAAGACCGACATTTGAGAGAGTTATTACCAGAAGAGGGTCAAAGAAGCCTCCCTCGTGACAAACACGTTTCAATGTTTCTAGACAAAAGCCACTTTCGGTTTCAGCACTTTTTTTGCTTTTAATGCCTCAATTGTTCCCTTTTGGAATCCTTCCTCTAATATGCTTGTACTGGATGTGTTCCAGGTTGCTAAAAGGGTGATCGGCGTTTACTCCCTTCCCCCCGCCAAAAATATACCCCCACGGAAAATACCCCCCCCCCCCCCCCCCGTGGAAATAAGGCTATCCAAATTTGAGAATTTTTATGTGAGTTTTTTTTTAATTTGTTTACTGGGGAAGGAATTTTGGTTCTTGGGTATAATGTGCCACTCGCTCAAGTTTAGGCTACGCTGTGTAAAACTCGAGAACAAAACGGTTTTTTTTTCGTTAGTTTCTTCGTTACTATAGAAACAAATTTGGACTATAGATTTGCACATTAGAGGGGGGGGGGTAAAGTATAGCGGGTCTGCATGCAAAATGTGTTAGGTAAAATTATTCTGCATATTAGATAGATAGACAGATAAATGTATTTTAAAGCCAAATATACGGCCATGAACACAGTAAAATAACATAAATGAAAGGCAAAAATAACATAAACTTTGATCAGCAAGCATCATAAAACACTTAAATTGAAACACTACATTAACCTAATAATAGTAATTAATACTTGAAAATACAACCATTAAAATAACACAACACTTGGAAAAACACTTAAATGAAACATTACATTTACTTTATAGTGGATTTTTTTTACTTTTTAGAAAAACACAACACTTGGAAAAAAACACTTAAATTTTTTTTTTTTTTTTTTTTTTTAGTTAACAAAATTTCCAGATACCTCGCTATTCTACAAATAAACTGAGGCGACGTACTATTTAAGACACCTGGAAGCATCAACTCATTTTTTTCAAATATCCCTTCCCTTATCGTAGAGAGCCCTTGGCACCGGCTCAAGCAATGCACCAAATAATCTTCTCTAACTCTGCAAAGCGGGCAAGTATATCTGTCTTCGTTAGAACATCCTTTAAATCTTGCGCTAATTGGCAGGCAGTTAGCCTTGAGCTGCATCCACAATGTCAAATATCTAGCTGGTAAATTCAGCTTAAGGTAGAACTCCTGCCCACAAAACCACCTTAATATCTTTATAAAACTTTGATGTTCCTGATTTTTTTATCTCCTCACTCCATTTTTGAATCATTTGATTCTCTAGTACTATCTTAATCTCATTCTCCCAATTTGCATTTATATCCGTAGGTCCTCTACCTTCATTCCAAACAAAAGAAAACCCTATTTTGTCTAAAATGTCTTTTACTTTTAGAAACCATGATCTTTTTTCCCCTTTCGAGAGTAAATCTTCATAAGCTACCTTAACCAACCTGTCACTCGGTAACTGGACGACTCTCAACCAAAATGTGACTTTACCCCCCCCCCCCCCCTTATGTGCAAATATATGGCCCGAATTATAAATTCCCATATATTCTGTCACTTGTCTTTGTCTTTTCCCGCGCTAAGCTGAAAAAAAAAAAAAAACTAACGAGGAAACCGATTCGCTTTCGAGTTTTAAGCAGCGTAAACTGGAGTGAGTGGCGCATAATACACAAGTACCAAAATTCCTTCCCCCTACGAAAAAAAAAAAAAAAAAAAAACTCAAATCAAATTCTCAAATTTGGAAAGCCTTATTTTCCATGGGGGAGGGGGGTATTTTCCGGGGGGGGGGGGCGGGTAAACGCCTAGAACCGCTAAAAGAGACTTGAGAAAAAAAAGACAAAATTCATTGTTTTTTTTCAGTCTCTACCATCCAGGTGGACTAAGGTGTTCGTCATGTTTCACTGAATACTTGATCCTTTTAAGAAGTAAGAATGTATTATGCCTTAAACTATACATTTATTACAACTGACACATACATTTCTCTAATTATCTTCACATCCAGTTTCAGCCAAAAATTAAGATACAAGAGGGAAAGGTGCTTGACCGAATCATATTACTGAAACCGTTGTCCATATATTATAAATAATATGGCTCTCAACCAAAAAATAATTAAATTATACTTAGCACCGTAAACAAAACCAAAAATCTAATTAATTTTGACACCGAAACCTTGTCGCAATGGAACTTGTGCGTAGGCATTTTCAATTGTAAATGTTGTTTTTAATTTCACTGGTGGTTAGCATTTCAACACCTCTTGAAACCACAGTTGTTAATAATATAAACAAAAGGTTTGAGGTCAACCATACCCCTAGATCGACAAAACCTTCATTTTTTTTATTGTTCATCAGGGTACTTATGTATTAAATGTACTCTTTTATATAACGCAATGAAACCAGTCACGAAAAACCCGCTAAGGACGGGTTAATTCAAGAGACCGCTATAGAGTCATGCAATGCAAAGCGTGGTTTTCATTGCGATAACGATATTTAAACTATTATATTTTTTGGGGTTTAGGGGGGGGTTAGGTACCTAGGCTAGGTTAGGTTACGTATTTAATATATGGTATGCTTTACCAACACACCCCACCCTAATGTGCAAATATATAACCCAAATTTGTTTATAAACTATTATATATTCATCCTATTTAATTTTATTTCATTAGCATTAACCAAACTTGACTTCTTTAGCAGTATATAAAAGAGTACGTTTAATACATAAATACCTCAAATTCCATCACTTAAAAATGCAAATCGTCTTTTTTTTGTTTTCAATATGTGTCCCACCCCTTTCACATTGACTGGAAATTTTGCGCACATGCTTAGGAACAGTTCCTCCCAATTTACAGAGGATAAGGATAGAATGAGTCGCAAGTGGAATACGATTAATTAATGAGTCGCAAGTGGAATACGTTTTAGTTTATTTTACGAGTTTGGGGTCAATGATACGCCTAGATTGACAAAATATACATTCTTTACAGGATTTTCTAACATTTTTAATGCAAAATATCTCACATTTTTCCAAATCCGACGCCCCCTGCCGTCGAAAGAAGATCTTATGTACATGCCGGGGAGCTGTCCAAAGCAATATTTTTTGAGGGCCAGTTTGTAGTCTGGAGTATAGACAACGAGTTTTAGGTAGAATAAAGTACATTTAATGATACCTCTATTATTCTTAGACTATTTTATGATATTTTTTTTATATGAGCTGAAAACGCATATTATAAAACCAAGTGAGCTTTGTTCATTTGGTTTTAATTAAATTTTAATTTGCAACCATCATGGCTTTAATGTCTGCCTTTCTAAAAACAAAGCCCGTCTTCGGAATAAACTCCTCTGTAGATAACCATTTGCACTTATATTCAGTGGCGTCGTTTGAGGGGGGCAAGGGGGCAGTTGCCCCTCTAAATAATTTGGAGAAAAAATTATATATAGCCCATTCCCCTTGACTCTCCGGACGTGGACCCCTCTTGCCCCCCCCCCCCCCCAATAAAAATGCTGGAGCTAGAAGAAAAAAGAAAACCTGAAAAAGGTATACTGTCAGCTATAATAATTCATAAGCCCGTAATAACACATTAGAAGTTTTACAAGAGAGAAAAAATTAACAAAAGCTTTTTGGATAAGCTGAAAAAAAACTACAAAATAGACAAATCAGAGGATAGAGTGTTAGGACACAAGGTTGAAGTACTGATTTTGGGGAGGGAAGGTAACCAGCCCCGCAGGCGTACGTTCAAGATAGCTAACAAGTGAAAGTGGAATTAAGTAAACATTTTCATTTTTAGCTAGAAAGGCATGACAAGGTTTTCTTTTTTGGAATGACGCCTACACTATAAATTAAATTTGGCACGTTTGTTTGGGATGAAAAAGCTTGAAGATCCATATAACTTACATATATGTTAATTATTTCAAACAAAAACAAACATCTTTATAGCAGAATGAGATGGAGGGTTGTTAACTGCCTAATTTGATGATTCGTGCACAAAAGAGGGAATTATGTCTAGAGACATTGTTACCACTACTACTAACAAATAGCTGCAACACCAATCCACCTGAGATCAAAACAGCTACACGTGCCCCTCCTTTATCCCAATCTATTTAAAGCCTCCTTCCTAATACCCTTCCAGAAAGTTCCCATTTCTCCTAATATCTTTTCTTATGACATCCTCCCATCCCATTTGGAGACTGCCTGATTTTCGTTTGGCCCTATAAGGTTGGATATCGACAAGGACTATCTTTGGCAATCTTTCACCCTTAATCTGCAGAACGTGACCAAGCCATCTCATCATTCTCATCCTTTCTCTCATTATCGTTGCAGAAAGCGAGATTGAACCACATTTTTCCTACTGATTACTGATACGGTCAGTTATTCAGGTACCCAAAACAGGTCACAGGCAATTTCTCTGGAAAACACATAGCAAACCCAAGAGCCAGGAATATTTTTTTAGAGGACCCAGAGAGAGGGGGAATTCTTTAGTGAGACGTAATTATTTGTTTCAAACATTAGATGCCTCTTAATGTGAAAAGGCTAAGATATTGGGATTCCGTGGGAGATGGGGGGGCTCGGACCCAAAGCTTGCCGTTTATAATTTGGCCTGTCCAAAAAAACTAAACCATGCCAATACGTCGCATTGATATTATATCGGTCACAACAACGGAAACCTGGTCAGTTTAGTACAGTGTCAACCACAAATAGCATGACCGAAATCCATAATAGCCGACAACGAATAAAATTCTATAATTTGATGTGTCAATGCAAATTACAGCATCAGTTTTTTTCCTTCTACTTTTCTTTTAATACGAACAAGTTAATTCATTATTTTATACTCGTCAATTTTATGGCATACGCAAACTACTTTCAAACAAAGGTGATATTATTGACTGTATGTGGGGATATATAAAGGAGGAAGGGTAAATTTGGAGCAAAATACGGGGAAATTAACGTACAAATGGCAAACATATTCAGATTTTCCGGCCATTCATGAGAACAAATCTGACATAAAATACCCTCAGGGGAGGGGTTCAAACCCGGACTCCCCCCCCCCCCCCGGATGCAGTCTGGTCACCGACCACAAAAATATTTGTTTAACTGAAAACACAAAAGAATATAAGGTTTTTACTGGTTGATGACAAAGCATTTTTAGTTGTTTTTAAGTGATTGTTTACTAAGGCAGCGCTATTGCTCTGCCTATGATTCTAATTCGCTTAATTTGGTAGGATTAGTGTTGTTATACTGATGATTATTCAGATTTTCCGACAAATGTGAAGTGAAGGTAAACTTAAAGGGTGATGTTATCAAGACTATAGACTAACTTCAGGAATTTGCGTCATAACTTGAAATGCTCCTTACTATTAGTGTCTATGACAGTGTCGTCAAATCAAGGCTAAAAGTTTACAATGTAACATATTATTGGTTATTGGTAATTATACCGTACCAGAATTTTTTTTTTTTAGTAGGGGGGAGGTTACACAAAAACCTCCAAAAACGCATACTAAGTTTGTTTATGTCCATTTTTGTTACGTTTTTACGACTCAGACAAACATTTCAGGGGGGGGGGTAAAACCCCCTAAACCCCCTCATGGATACGGTCTTGCATCAATGCTTGGGTATCTGAAGGGGGTATGGGTAGATATTTTCATCGAAACATGCCTTTTTCGGTGTTTTTCTTTAAGAAAACGGCATTCACCCCATAGAATTTCTGCAACATCCATAGAAAAATTAAAATGCACTTTTAATGGAGCCCTCTGACGTCACACGACACACCATCGCCTCGAAACGGTCAGACAGGGCAAAGGCCTTTGCTTCCTATGTTAAAACGCTAGTGCTGGAAGTTTTGTTTAATATATTCCAATTTATACACGGATTGTAAGAGAAGAGTGACACATCACTATAGACATTCACTTTTGCTTCCTATCCCGGAATTACTCTTAATATCAGACTCAACAGTTAATATCAAACAATTTGTGGTAACGAACTGTAAGTAAGGAGCGACCCGGCTCAATAGTAACCGAAACTCTAAAAAACAGAATTTTCATACCAACAGATATATCAAAAGAATCGGCCTTTTATGCTGTTTTCAAATATATAATTTTCAATAAGTTTAGTCTTGTCCATCAAAGGTTACGAGCCTGAGGATATTTGCCTGATTTTTAAAAAAGGGGGAAACACCCCCTAAAAGTCATAGAACCTTAATGAAAATCTTATCATCAGATTTAGCGTACCAGAGAACCCTACTGTAGAGATTTCAAGCTCCTATCTTCAAAAATATGGAATTTTGTATTTTTTGCAAGAAGAAAGATCACGGATGTGTTTATTTATTTTTTTTTCCCCCAGGGGTGATCATATTGACCCAATGGTCCTACAATATCACGGGAGGGCTCATTCGAACGAAAATTATAAGTTCTGTGAATATACATCCCTTATTACTACTTACCGTAATATTCCCTGCGCTTAAAACAGGTATGTAGGCTTCGGGCCTTTTACTCCGAAAAGATCTATAAAAAAAATATGTAAAGTTCTTCCAAATTTGTGTATAATTCGCCGTTTTACACATTTTAGTTGAATCTGTTCTCCCTAAATTTATGCGAAACATGTTCCCGAGAGCATGCACAAATTGAGCACTCCTGAGAAGCTTTGAAAGAAGTAATCGATTTTTTTTTGCGTTGCCTTTGAACAAAGTTTCTTCAACTTATAAAAGTCGTCACAGAAAAATAGAGTCACGGAACAAAAAAAAAGTCTCCTGAGAGGGTTTGCTTTCCAGGGTTTAAATTCTTTATACATTTTTAGAAGTGAGAATACGAATGATTTTTTTCAAACATGAAGCTTTTATTCTTTGTTGATATTTTCATTTTTTTTTTCAGGCGACTAAGAATTCAAATGCGGCTTTTCAAACGGCGAACAGTTTTCCGACACCTGTCCGCAACTCGTAAGTCTTGCAATTATCAATCAAGACAATCCAGATACATCCAATGAATCTGAGTATTTCACGGTTAAGGCCTTGCCAGCCATAGCGGTGGGCACTGCTGACGATAAACTTACAACATGGGGCAGAAAAGTTGGTCGAAAATTAGACGCCTTGCGTGGTGATACAAGCGTTCTTACAATAACGCCTTGTGAGGATCAAAAGATTAAGGGGGACACAAGCATGAGACGACGAATCAGTCGAATTGAATCAATAAGAAATCTTTTTAGCAAGGGTCTTCACATTGATCCGGACCACGATAACACTGAACGAGGTAACAGTGAAGAGAAAGAAAATAAAAGAAGGACTCGTTCTAAAACTAAACTTGCAGAGGCTAGCACAGAAAATAAATGTGCAGAATTAGTGAAATCTTTTAGCTGTGAAAATGTTTCAGTGGAAGATGTTCCTCCCCAGGTGTCGATGGAGCGGAAAAGCAATTTCCCTAGTGCATTTCGAAGAACACGTCTGCCCGAAAAAGTGAACTTAAACCGACAACGTAGCCACTCTTTAGCTTCACTACCAATTCCAGCATCTAATTGTGATTCAAAAAGATTATCAACAAAAAGTGATGAAAGTGGATATGAAAGTGAAAAGTGCGACGGGGGTACACCCAAGTCCAAAAGTAAAAAACAGTTGAACGAAAAATTGCAGAATATCCAGTCTAACATGTCGAAACTAAAGGACACTCTAAATAGCACTGACGAGGAAAAATTATTTAAAAGAAAAACGTGTTCATCGTTGTTGTAGTTGTGTTAAAAATAATAAACCCTGCAGTAATAGACCTGATGAAGCTATTCTTTTGCCTGCCTCTCCAAGAGGCCGACTTGACGACGAGCTAGAAGAGTGCAATTTAAATTTGGCTCGAATCCATGCCCGTTCTTCTTCACTTGACCGAAATGAAATGTTAACCCATTACCTGAAAACGGAGGAGAACCCAATCAAAGACAGTTCAATTACCTCGCCACGTCCTAATCTAGCACCAAATAAGCACTATAAAATGTTGCGGTTAGTAAAAACAGGAACGACAGACCTCGGAATCCATATTAAGAAAGATCCTTTTTCGGGTGGCTTTGTCATAGTGGGGATAGAACCAGATAGTCTAGCTGACCGAGATGGAAGACTTGAAGAACAAGATGAAATAATAAACGTGAATGGTCGAAGACTACGTGGAATTTCTACCGAAGAAGTGCAAGAAATACTATATCAAGCCCCGAGGGACGTTGATATAGTAATAGCGCGAAGACAATCATTCAAAATTGAAGACACTCCCCGTTATAAATCCCAAAGAGCCTTGCCCGTATCTATTTTATTATCAACCCCCGTACCTGAGATTAAACCCGTCCATTCACCGATCATTTATGAAAGACGGGCTTCCGCATACCAATTATCAACAGTTAGTAAAGGGTTAAAGAGTGAAAAACGACCAATGAGTCTTTCATTCGAAACTGAAGCAGAATGTGATCCCTGTCATAGAAGGTCCGTATCGCAATTAGAAAGTAGAGTGAATAAGTTGAAAAGCTCGAGGCGACCAAATTCTTTAATTTTTACTGTGACTTTTGAAAAAGGACCAGGAAAGAAAACTCTTGGGTTTAGTGTTGTAGGTGGAAAGGATTCAGCTAAAGGAAATCTTGGCATTTTCGTTAAATCAATTTTCCCTAGTGGACAAGCCGCCGAAGAAGCTTCAATACGCGAAGGCGATGAAATTTTAGCGGTCAATGGTAAAAACATGAGAGATCTTTCACACTCGGAAGCGATTTCAGTATTTAAAGCAATCAAAACAGGAAAGGTGATTTTAGTGGTGTCGCGAAGAACAAGCGTGAAATCACGATCCTGCGACAGTTTGGACAGGTTTGAAAAGTGACCAGTTTTTTTCGTTCGTGACTTCTAAGCGGATAATGTCGTTTCGCATTTGTTTTTCTCTCTTTGACGCAATAAATTTTCTAGTCATTGATCAAAAGAAAGTAGCTTCCAGCATGTTGTAAGTCTTGACCCTTGGAAACTTTTCTTTATCAGTTTAAAAAAAAGGTGTCTACTCAGCCAAATTTAGTAGGTTGATGTAAGTTTCTTCAACAGTAAGGGGATACTGGATTATCCAAAAAGCGTTTGTTTTGATCATATACCTCGAACTTTTCACCTAAGGCTTTTCCCAAAGCCTTGATAATACCTTTTCTTGGATAATACTTAGGGAGATCCATCCTATCTCGTGTAGGAATTAAACTAAAAAAAAGAATAGATTTCAAGTTTAATTGTGTTTAGAAATTCACGAGCGTAGACCGTGATTTTTTCCGTAGAACCTCATGAATTTTAATTTTTTCCTAGAATTTTTATGTAATTTGTCTGTTTCTGGTATTTAAATAAGTCCCCTCCTTCAAAATAGATTACTACAAACCATCGTATTGCCAATAAGAATATTACCAATGCCATTAGCGGCTTTAGCAGATTATATTGTCGATATTTGAGTCTGAATCACATATCTGTGTATGACATTAGGGCTCCGCTTCTAACATGACATGTATATAGTTCTGTAGTCTCAAGATTATTCACACTATTGCCAATGTTGCTGTTAAAAAATTGGGGATTACTATGTTCTGTTCAAGTTCAAAATTAAATTGCTTTCGTGAAACGGTTTCAAAGCTTTAATTGCTGTTCTTCAAAACTTATTGTCAACATTTGAATCTGGTGTCATCGTAAACACATACACGTTTTCTACGATTTTACAGAAAAATCAAATATAAACAAGCTACCACCAGAAAAGTTCCTCTGGAGTTCGCGAAATTTTCAATAATTTTTCAAGAATAAAATTGTTCTTCTACTAGGCTGAAAACAAGAAGGAAAACGATACCGTCCTAGCTCCGGAAGCAAACTAAATTTCTTAGAGATCATGCCAATGTCGGACTCTTGTAGAATCTTAGAAATCTGAGATTGTAAATTTTGTATCTTCTCTTGATTTCTTGTAAATAATTATGAAAGTGTCAATGATATTTTAAATTTAGAATCTTTTGCTTAAATGAAATTTTCGATTTTCAGTGAATTTTCTGAGATTTTGTGTGCAAACCCCCGGGTCAACTAGTAGACTGAAAAAAAAAACAACGCAGCTTCGATCCAACTCCTAAGGGGAGACGGGAGGGGATTTTCATATCGCCAGGATATCTAGCACAACATACATCTAAATCAAACTTTATAAGTGAGAGCAAGTGTCCTATTTATTCCTTTTTGAAATCCGGACTTGATGTAAACTTTATGGGGGGAGGGATCCCCATTCTCTTGTCATCAAAATCAAGATTTATTGGAAATAAAGCCTTTCAGGGTTCCGTCTCCAATCCAACCTTGTAGGGAAGAAAAGGTCCCTAAATTCTTATCATTACACTTACCAAACCAGGTTGCCTTATTTCAACCGAACTTTGTTGGGAAGTATGGTTAAGTATCCTAGTTGTGCGTTTGAGAAGTTCGCATGTGAAGAGGGGGTCCCAAAACTTTAACACCAAGACGTTACCAGAAAAGCTTGCCGAACCTCGGTGGTAAGTAAAAGATGATGTCCTAGTTATGCTGTGCAATTTCATAAAAACAATTCTAAGAACTTTGTTAATCTCAACCAAGCTTAGTCGGATGTGACATTTGATGTGCCATTCATGCATTATTTTTTAAAGTCAGAGTTAGATTTGACCTCATTGGAGGAGAAGCAAGGGGGACCCTAATCTTTCGCCGAGAAAGCACCTAACAGAAGGGATCATTGAATTTCAACCAAATTCAGTAGGGAAGGAGAGCTAGAGTACTAATTACACTTTTTGGAGTCTATGTCAGTGCCAGTCTCTGGAAGGGGATTCCCTAAATTCTTCTCATCAATACATTCATGAGAAGGGGGCATAGGATCCCAGTCAAACTTGGCTGGTATTAGGTGTTAGCGTCCTAGTTGTACTTTATGGTGACTGAGGGCAATCTGGCATCCGTGGAGGAGAAAGGCCTAATTTGTGTTGTCACAAGGATATCTACCAGAATGGGTTGTCGGATTTCAATACAATTTAGTGAAAAAGTTTTTCACGTGATGTCTTTCTGATGCCCCAAAAATATTCACTCCTGGGGGGGGGGGCTAAATTGTCGTCATCAGGATATATTTACTAGCAGAGGTTGTTGAATCTCAACCAAACATTTTAGGCTAATTTAGGTGTCACTTTAGAACTAGAGGCCATTCCAAATTTTTAACGGGTTAAGAAGTAAAGAGGACAGGATTCTATTTCGTAAAGACTCATTCACAGTGAAATTTTACTATTATCAAGATTTGACTAGCGTTAATTGGAGTCAATCATAATTTTTCATAAAGTTTTTTAACCTATCAGAAGATTCCATGAAAAAATCTGATGGGCTCAAAATAGCGCAAGCTAAATCTCCGTATTAGTAAAATCTCAGTGTGAATGGGGCCTTAACGACCTCGCATCTAGCCCGTGCTGCATTTTTAATTAGATTTACATAAAATCATCATATAACAAGAAGACAACACCCACTTACATTGCTAAACAAATGGGACAGTGATTTATGGTTTAAATGCAACTAAATCAGCCATTAATTATCAATATATTATACAATGGAATACCCTTTATACACTTTCTACAGTCCTAAAAAGGACTTTGCTATGTGAAGGTGATTGAGTCAAATCATGGAGCACATCCAACTTTTATCCACTTTCATTCTTATGCAAATCTAGTAGCCTTTTACTTTTTTTTCTTACTTCTAACGAAAACTATTATAGATAATAATAACAATAAAAAAACAAAAAAAAACCTACGGACTGTAAAGTGCTGACACATTGACAGTGGTATGCTGTCCACCAAGGGACTGTGCACTATATGCTGCAGGTGTACGTTCCTAAATTAGTGTCCTTAACCCTTTCAGTTATGCGTTTGAGCTAACATTTCGATTTATACATGCATTACTCTGATTGAGTCTAAACTGCCTCTTTTGTATACCCCTCCCACATAATAAATTATGTGGTTCAACCCCTGACTATTTATGGACTTTGATTCGTTTTAGAAATATACGATAATACAATTACTTACCATCTCTTAAACAGGGGGGGGGGGAGGGTGTAAAGACCAGGGATTTTTCAGTAAACAAAACTACATATACTTCTATTTTTGCAACATTTTTAAAGGGTTTTAATAAGACTTTTAACTTTGTCAATCCTTTTGATAGACTTCTTGAATGTTCGCGTGAAATGTTAATATTTCCCCTTGAATATCGAATATTTCAGACTGTTTTGGTAATCCTAGGGATTCCGCATACACCTCTCACAACTACTTCCTGGGTCATGTGATGTGTCATAGTCCTACTAAGAGTTTTCCAAGTGAAGTCTGCATTCAAGTCTGGATAATCGAAGCTAAAAAAAACATCATTTTTTTTTTAGCAAGTATTTATATTATATCCCAGACATACTTTCCGGACCGGAGGATATGGACCGGAAGTTCCGGACCATGGGTACATATGCTTACCTTTTTAGAATACTGTGGGGCTATGGAGTATTTCAGAAGAATTATAACCTCCTACATACAAGAAATTATGGTACTGGCGCATAATATGGACACTTCTATATAGTAGTGAGAGACGAAACCCGCCAGAGGGGTTATTTTCAAGAGACTGCTATTGAGAAATGGCATGCAAAGCGTAGTTTTCATTGCGTTTACGATATTTAAACAGTTGTTTTTGGGGTTTAGGGGGGAGGTACCTAGGTTAGGTTACGTATTAAATATATTCTATGCTTTACCCCCCCCCCCCCCCCCCCCCCAATGTGCAAATATATAGCCCAAATTTGTTTCTAAACTATTATATATTTATCCTATTTTATTTAATTAGTATTAACCAAACTTGACTTTTTAGAATTGTCCATATTATGCACCAGTACCGAAATTATTCTTGAAGAAAAAAGGAAAAAAAAAAACACGACGAATTCAAAATACCTGAAACAAACATATTTGAGTACGCAAAAAGAAAGCGAAAATGACAGTGAACAAACACGCGTTTTGATTTCCATTCACGAAGGTTCCTGCTGAATTAAAATGACCTCTTCGTATATTTATGGTGTTTATCAATCAAAGAATTGATTAAGTAAAGACTAGGATAGTTTATACTGTCGGCTAAAACATGTGACTTGACGACTTTTCGCACAAGGGATCTTCGTAGAGAAAATATAGACTTCATAGTCAATGCCACAACGTTTAATCAGTTACCGACGTGTCTCAAGTTTTCTTTTTTCTGGTCTCCTATGGAGTGAATTATCGTAAAAACTGTAAAATGGTTCATTTCATTACAACATAAAAGTTCTGGTGTTCTTTGTCAGCGCCAAAACAAGACGGATGGCAAAATGATGCCCTGCATGCCTTCGAGTGTCGCCGTAGACCGATACAGCATAGGATTAAAAAAAAAAACAAAAACAAATTAGCCATTCAATCAGGGCGGTCATAAGTTTCGAAAAATATGCCTCCGGGGATGACATGATATAAGAAGTCCCAGGGAAAGAACATAAAATTGTGTAAATAGCCCGTATCGAACAGAGGCCCCATGTACACATTTTAAAAGAAACTTAGACATGTTACACGTAGTTGAGATCAGAGTCATACAAAGATTTTCGATCTACGTGATTCAAAGGTCCAAACTGAGCTCCGACCCGCATAAACCCAACCTCCTGCTCCCTTTGATCGATGATGTCCTCCGCTTTGTCTCCGATCCTTTTTGGACAACAACGCTTACACTCCGTCACCGACCTCCTGTATCAGCAGCGCTTAAGCTCCATCTCCAACCCCCTTTTGGCAAGAGCGCGTAAGATCCTTTTGCAACCCCCCTTCGAAGAACAGTGCCTCTGCTCTAGCTCTGACCTCTTTTGTCAACGGTACGCATGCTCCATCTTGGATCAACACACCTCTTCCTGATCTCTCTTGGTCGGCGTCAGGACGGTGTTTGGTTTTATTACATGTTTTAATACTCAGTAATGGCCAATACAGTACACTTTAAGTCATTGGCTTCTATTCACGAAAATTTTTGTGAACTTTTTTGTTGAAATCAGAGCCGTTCAAAGATTTTCCATCTACGTGATTCAAAGGCCCAAATTGAGCTCCGACCCAAATAAACTAAACCTCCTGCTCCCTTTGATTGAGGGTGAGCTACGCTTTGTCGCCGGTCCTTTTTCTACAACAATGCGTACACTCCGTCACCAATCTCCTTTGGCCCCATCTCTAATCCCCTTTGTGCAAAAGTGCACAGATCCTTCGACGAATATTGCGTATGCTCTAGCTCTGACCCTTTTGTTAACGGTGTGCATGCTCCATCTTTGGTCAGGTCAGAATGGTGTTTGATTTTATTTATTACGCGTTTGTCATTCACTAATCGCCAATACATGTACACTTTAAGTCAGCCGCCTCAATTCACGAAAATTAAGAGGGTTGTTGGGGATAGCAAAATGAATTTATCAAAATCTAAGGGGAGCAAACTATTTTAGGAGGGAACACCCCTGTCCCCCCAATTCATGCGACTAAGCTTTCTACTAAGCTCCAAACTTTTGGTTTTCTTTTTAAGGTTTTTGAATTGTTGTAATCCCTTGTTAAAATATATACAAATATTTTTGCAAGTACCAGTTTTTTTTCTCTTTACGCAATTTAATGTCTTTTCATACTGTAGTCTTTTCAAAGATATTTGATTATCACAGCAAGTCCGATTTCTAACAACGATTTCTACTATGCTTCAAACTTTTGGTTTTCTTTTTCAAGATTTTTTAATTGTTGCAATCCCATGTCAAAATATATGATAATATTTGTGCAATTACCAGTTTTTCGCTCTTTACACAATTTAATGTCTTTTCATACTGTAGTCTTTTCAAAGATATTTGATTATCACAGCAAGTCCGATTTCTAACAACGATTTCTACTATGCTTCAAACTTTTGGTTTTCTTTTTCAAGATTTTTTAATTGTTGCAATCCCATGTCAAAATATATGAAAATATTTGTGCAATTACCAGTTTTTCGCTCTTTACACAATTTAATGTCTTTTCATACTGTAGTCTTTTCAAAGATATTTGATTATCACAGCAAGTCCGATTTCTAACAACGATTTCTACTATGCTTCAAACTTTTGGTTTTCTTTTTCAAGATTTTTTAATTGTTGCAATCCCATGTCAAAATATATGAAAATATTTGTGCAATTACCAGTTTTTCGCTCTTTACACAATTTAATGTCTTTTCATACTGTAGTCTTTTCAAAGATATTTGATTATCACAGCAAGTCCGATTTCTAACAACGATTTCTACTATGCTTCAAACTTTTGGTTTTCTTTTTCAAGATTTTTTAATTGTTGCAATCCCATGTCAAAATATATGAAAATATTTGTGCAATACCAGTTTTTCGCTCTTTACACAATTTAATGTCTTTTCATACTGTAGTCTTTTCAAAGATATTTGATTATCACAGCAAGTCCGATTCTAACAACGATTTCTACTATGCTTCAAACTTTTGGTTTTCTTTTTCAATATTTTTTAATTGTTGCAATCCCATGTCAAAATATATGAAAATATTTGTGCAATTACCAGTTTTTCGCTCTTTACACAATTTAATGTCTTTTCATACTGTAGTCTTTTCAAAGATATTTGATTATCACAGCAAGTCCGATTTCTAACAACGATTTCTACTATGCTTCAAACTTTTGGTTTTCTTTTTCAATATTTTTTTAATTGTTGCAATCCCATGTCAAAATATATGAAAATATTTTTGCAATTACCAGTTTTTTGCTCTTTAAGCAATTTAATATAAACTTCTCCATACATGAAAATCTTCAATTTTTCCACATAAGTGTGGCAAGTGTGACAACGTCTTTGCAATACCAATGTGTATAAAATGACGTCACTCACGTACATTTATTTTTCCGAAATTAAGGCACTTAACGAAGTTTTAAAACTTCTGACCTATCTAGATCGTTTTCTTAGGCCAGAATATCCCAGGATGCCAGTTTTCCCCGAAAAAATATGGAGCCACTTTCGAGATAAAATAAGTAAATGCATAGATACATACACAATTATTGCTCACTTATAAAGACACAAGAATCTTTAAGATCACAATGTACCATTTAAGGACCTTGCAAACTAAATAAGATAAAGTAAACAGAGGGAACCGATTCTTCCGAGATGCTCTGCATTGACGAAGAAATTCACAAACACTTTTTGAGTTAAATATAAGATATCATTAGATATAAGCTACTTTTTAGTTTGGTTTCCACTCAACTCCTACCCAGTGGGCGTCGTTTGGGGGGGCAAGGGGGCATTTACCCCCTCCAATAATTTGAAGGAACAATTATTAAATAGCCCATGTCCCTTTACTCTCAGGATATGGACCTCTCTTGCCCTCCCCCCAATAAAAACGCTGGAGCTACGCCCCTGCTCCTACCAGACTTCAACAGGATGGGCTGCGCATGTACAGTCCTAGATTCACTTACCTTTTCGTCTCTAAGGTTTGATGACGGCAAGCTTCTTTTCTAAATTTTTCAAATGTATTTTAACAGGTCATAAGAAAATACTACCTCTGAAAATAAAATTTTCCCCAAGAAAGAAACATCCACACCATTTTTTTCCTCAGAAGCTATTTTTCTAACAGCAAGGTGATTTTTAGAATTAAAAACCCATGGATGATAGATGATGCTGTGGCTTGGCTTTCAATCGTAATTACTGGCTATTAATTAGAGACCAGAAGCATAGTATTCAATACCAAAACGCAATCCTTCATGGCTTGATGAGTTTTAAGGATTTTGCATTATGCCAAGGCTATTCTCACGTCTTCCTGTATGCTTCACCCAACCAACTTTTATTTCTTATCATTTCTGCATTATGCTTATAATCATAAAAGACCATGGGCTGTGAATGTGATTTGATGAAAGTGCTCATGGGAAGTATGAAAACGCAAGGGAGATTGCTCAAGGTTCTTCAAATTTGTCTCTCATAGTGAGTCAACAACAAAAAATCTAGTCTTACACGAGCCATCAGCGTTTGTCTCAATATGTTGTTTTGAAACGCAGGTTGTTAAACAAAAATGACAATCCAAAAGTGCAATTTAAAGTTTTAGTGCTAGATAATTGGTAAAATATAGGTACAAGGTAAAATACAAGGTTTACCAATTATAGGTAATTGGTAAAATATAGGTACATATGTTAAAAAGAGCACATTTTTAGGTGTATCGAGTCACATTTTTAGTTCCACCATTTCTGTAGGTTTGTCATAAGGTTCAATTGCTGGTTTTAATCATAAAAATAATTACCAGAAACAATTAAAAAGTTCTTTACGAGAGAACCAGAGAGCTGACTATATGGTTCAAGTGGGGTATGTGCACACAGGAGGGCAGCCTGTCCCCCACATTCAAATAGACCTGAAATGCAACATTTTTTTGTAATTTAATTTATTGTGATTATGCTATACAAAATTATAATACATTGTATCCTCTAATAAGGGGACAATAAAATACAATCTAATATCCACATCCAGTAACAAAAACTCGAAAATTTTGGAAAAAAGAATGATGTCTCAGACAGATTGAACAAAATTCAACGAGGAATCGGCAACGTCGGGCTTTGGTGTACCATGGTTTTTCCCCAGGAAAAAATCCGTTTAAGAGTTAACTTGAGGTTTGTAAACGAAATTCGTGACCTCAAAGACTGTTATACTTGGAAACAATGTAGATCGTGGCAAAAACGGAAATTACGGATATAGCTAAATTCAAACAATTACAAAAAAAAATGGTTTCATGCCCGTTGGAATTGACATTTACAACGTCGGACGCTGACGCAATAACCTTCAGCGCCAGGACTTGTAAATTGTTTTAAGCAATGGTTTCAAGCGCAAGATGCAGGAATTTCCGAAATAGACTGTGAACTTGTCCACTATACGGATGTTGGGGGATGGATTGGGATATTTTTTTTTTTTTTTAGGAGTAATAAACTTAAATTAAAGGAGAACTTTGTTTAATAGTTATAATGATGAGCTGCTTCTGGGGATACCCAAATCAACCTTTCCTAGATCGTGGTAATCAACCTCACATAGAGGCAATAGGTAATTTTATTTTGAGAGGTTTAGAGGCCAGTAGGCTACATAGGACTTTTTTCCTTACATGTGTCATTTTGTTTTTAATTTTGTTCCATTCCATGACTACTTGGTTTGAGAAGGCCCAACTTCCAAATTCTTTATTAAAAGTGTTTTGTTTTAGCTTAAGGGTGTGTCCTTGCAGATTGCTTATGTTGAAGAAGAATATTTCCTCTGGTCCAATGTTATCGTAGTACTTGTGACATAGCTTGAAAGTTTCAATTTGATGACCTCGGAGGAGTCTATAGGAGATGGAAGGAAGTGACAGCTTTTCCAATCGTTGACAGTAGGAGAGGCCTCTTAGTTTGGTACAGATTTTGTTGCTCTTCGCTGAATCTTCTCAAGTGCACCAGTGTCTTTTTGAAGGCAAAGTCTTATGTCGTGTGACCATATTCAATGATAGGCTGAACAAGAGACTTGAATAGAGTTGAGAAAAGCTGAGGATAGTTTAGGGTGAAGTTTCAACGAATTTTGTATATTTGTACGAGTATTGTATAATTTTGTTTTTGTATAGGATTTTATTGGCTTTGGAAAAAAGCATGGATGTGTGTATGTTTTTTTCGATATGAAGGAGGGGGAGGGGGCAAAATTTTTTAAATGAGGGATTGTAAACCTAAGGTTTAGGGGGTTGGACTATGGTGACTCCAATGATACGTTTTTATCTTAAGCTGCTGCCATTTTCCAAGGGTTTCAATCCTCAAACTTCTCATCATTAACTTTTCTTTTCCTTAAACTTTTTATGATTAACTTTGATTAACTAAGTTTTAAACTTTGGCTTACTGTGGGCCATGGTTCGCTCTTCACTATGCTTCAGCCGCACCAATGAATCTGATTATATTGCTTCAATGGCATATGCTCATTCCTTGGAAACAAACTAAATAATATCAGTCCCATTTACGCATTATTAAATAATAATTAGCAACCACTTCAGTAATAATATTAACCAAAACTGGGATTGAACTTGAATTCTACATGATATATGTGTGTGTATCGAATTAGCGACGCTTCTTGACTACTAAGGTCATTACGTCGGAATTATACATGATAAGGTTAGAAATTGATATTTAATCTCTCTGTTTTTCTGGGAATATTTCTGGTCTACGCTGTTATTTTAAAAGTAAAAAGTAACATTAAATCCCAAAATTAGCAGAATTTATGCGACGACAGTGATCGGAGACCAACCAGTCCCTGTCCTAAACCCCTTAGAACATCTGATCGACATTTTGAGGTACCAATTTTGTACCTTCTCTCTGGCTGCTCAATTTTGCGTGTGGGGGAATTTTCCAGGGGGAGGATTTTCCACGGGGTGGGGAAGTTTCCGGGGGGAAATGCCGGCTCCCCAAAATATATGTTGTCTTCAGGCTCAGATGACACTCAGCCGTTAAGTGGGATGAGATTATGATTCTTGACAATTTTTGTTCAATTAAAGTGCTATTGTTCTATTCATTGTAATTTCTAATCGTTTGCGGTCTATTCTCTTCAGTTGATAATTTCTTTACGATTGATTGTTTCATTCATTTTGATTTCTGTTCGTTCTAAGTTTCACTACTTTGTCTATGAAAATTACTGTTCACTTTGAGTTTGAATTCAAATATGAAACAAATCTGGTGGTTTTAACTTCTAAAAATCCCTTTTTATTTTTCATTAAATTTTTCACTTTTCTTGTTTAAACCATACTAAAATATGATTTGAGCTCGGAGCTTAAAATCAGCATGTTGAAGGGCACATGTTTGCTTTCAAACAAATCTTGACTGTTCATATGCTAAGTGAAGATTCCCCCCTAGATTTTTGCACCCCTCTAGATTAGAAATTTTTGTTAGGGTTTTTTTTTTCATTAAAAATGCCTTTTGGAGGTATTTTCAATGTAAAAATGACAAATTTACACCCCCCCCCCCCCCTACACCGGAATTTTGGTAAATTCATTTCGCCCCTCTCCCTAAGTATTCGTGATTAGACGCCATGAATAAAAGCTGCTTGCCATATCATCGTGACCAAAACTGAAAGGTATTTCATAATTTAAAATGATTTAATATTTAATTTAAAATTTAAAATTTACCTATTCGTTTGATGAGGTTTCGTCTAAGGTTTGATGAGGGCAAGCTTCTTTTTTAAATTTTTCAAATGTATTTTAGCAAGTCATAAGAAAACACTACTTCTGAAAGTGAATCTGTCATAGCTTTTATCAAAATGAAATGCAATTTTTGACAAAAACTGCATCTTCATATACAAGATACAAGTAATAAAAGGTAAAACAACCACGAATAAAAAAAAATTAAAATATCCCAGCATCATCACTTATAGAAAGTTCATCAAAACTGAAAAAAAAAAAAAAAACACGAAACAAGGCATATCATTGTGACCAAAACCGAAAGGTATTTCATAATTTAAAATGAGAGAAAAAGTAACGCAGTCAAGATTTTCGTGAGAATAGCCTTACATGAGGATTTACTAAATATGACATGATGGCAGCTTTTGAGCTCGACACACTGAAATGTTTACTGTCCCTGCAGTCATTCCCCTACATACTATGAAGTAAATTTTACTGCTAATTCTACAAAATCGTTACAGCTCTAAGTCTGTTAAGCCCCAAACACTGGCACCTTCCCCTTCCATCACACCCTGCTCCGACGTTCTGTTCTGCCTGTTTCTCAAAAAACCTCCAACGATTGAAACCATTTTCCATAGTCAAAAGTGAGGTCCCAGCCACCACATAGGGGAAATCTACATTATATTGAAAATCCCTAACAGCCAGTAATTGTGATTGAAAGCCAAGCCACAGCATCATCTATCATCCATGGGTTTCTAATTCTAAAAATCACCTTGCTCTTAGAAAAATAGCTTCTGAGAAAAAAATGTTGTGGATGTTTCTTTCTTGGGGAAAATTCATTTTCAGAAGTAGTGTTTTTCTTATGACTTGTTAAAATACATCTGAAAAATTTAAAAAAGAAGCTTGCCCTCATCAAACCTCAGAGACGAATAGGTAAGTGAATCTAGGACTGTGCATGCGCAGCCCATCCTGTTGAAGTCTGGTAGGAGCATTTCTGTTGGGGGGGGGGGGTAGGGCAAGAGGGTTCCCACATCCAGAGAGTAAAGGAACATGGGCTATTTAATAATTGTTCCTCCAAATTATTGGAGGGTAACTGGTCCCCCCCCCAGCGACGCCACTGGGTAGAAGTTGAGTGGAAACCAAACTAATAAGTAGGTTATATCTAATGATATCTTATATTCAACTCAAAAAGTGTATGTGAATTTCATCGTCAATATTGAGCACCTCGGAAGAATTGGTTCCGTCTGTTTACTTAGTTTTCAATGGTCAAGTTTTTGAAATACTAAGATACAATTTTCTTTTTTTTGGCGATAAATAAAATTTAGGTCAAATAAACCTAAATTTGAAGAAAAAGAAAATGGTACCTGAGCTCATCAAACGTAGTTCCAAGTTCTTGTAATATTTGTTCACTAGAAGCAAGTAGAAGGACTTTGAGAGCGTTTAGTTTAAACTGAGCATCAAAGGGCGACGTCTGTGCTCGTAATAAAATTGTAAAAGAACTTCATGTATTCCATCAACGGGCCTCCACTGATTAAATTCAGGACGCTAAAAAAAAGATACCACAAGGTTAGATCCTATCTAATTATTAGTTCATGCGTTAAAGGAATATAGTACTTCTCAAAGATTTCATTGCTATTAGCATTGCGAAATTATTCGTATCAACGTACAAGCCCAAAAGAAAACACATAATATTTTGGGTAATTTATGAATCTCCAATTTTGACTATTACAAGGAAAAAAATGATTAGTTCTGGTTTTAATATAGGATTTTTTAACTTAAGCATTATAAAATTAAAAGGCATCTTTAACTAAAAACAAACAGAAATTATTCCGTATATGAAAGGGGCTGTCCCCTCCTCAACGCCTCGCTCTTTACTCTAAAGTTTTTTTTATAATAAAGCATAGCATATATTAAATACGTAACCTAACCTAAGTACCTTCCCCCCCTAAAACTCCAAAAAAAAATCGTTCAAATATTGTAACTCATTGAGAAACCACGGCTTTGCAATCATTTATCTATAGCGGTCTCTTGCAAATAGCCCGTTTGACGGGTTTCGTGACTGGGGTTGTGTATTATGTTTATTGAAAAATCCGTCACAATTAAAAAACACAACACGCCGGACCATAGGAAAAAAAGGCAATAAATCACTGCTTAAGAATATGGGACCAATCATTTAGATACTTATCAATTTTTCGATTATGAACTTTTTGAACTTTTTGATTTTTGAAGTTAAGCATTATAAAACTAAAAGTGAGAAAAAAACGACTACCTCTGCCGGTCCTTACCATTCCTTTCTCTTTAGCAAAAAGATTATTTCATACATAAAAAAAATTCAAAAAATGCCAAGGCTGTTTGACGAAAAATGCTAGAAAAACAAATTTTTGTTTGTGATTGATTGCTTGCTTCCAATTTGCATGATCATTCATGTCAGATGCCTGTGTGTTTTTTTGGTAACAAAAAATTAAGAAAGACGAACTTGAACCTGAAAATATAAAATTATTCTTGCAGTATTCTTCAACATAAAACTGATCAAATTAATTAGCCTTTAAATGTTTCATATAATCAGAATCGCAACCAAAGGAAGAATTCAGAGAAAACATGGTCTCTAAAGCTCCCCCTCTCAACACAGTAACACCGTGTATTATCTTTCTTTAGGGGTAAAGATAATATACTCTTTGACTAGCTTCAGGAAAACTTTTGAGCATTTTCAGCAGTTCAAGGGTGTCACTACCTCAATTTTCCACTCTCCTTCCAGATGACCAAGACACATTGTATTATATATAGAGCCAAGTCTCTTCAGCGTTTCTCTAGATTTATCTTTAAACTACGTGGAAAAAAACCCAACTAGAACCAAAAATTCGACATGGAAATCAGGCTTTAGACTCAAAATTAAGGTTAAAATTCCCAGAGCTAGACTTAATTAATACTCAAGGTCTGTATAAAAGGACAAACTGCTAAAAAGGCTGAAATACATACACAAAAAGAAAAACTCTTATTGTTTTACAATAAAAACAATACGAAAAGTTTGCAAAATAATCAACTCACGAATTAATTAAAGAAAAACAATTGAGCAAAGAACAACAACTATACATTATTTACAAATAAGACAGTCGCAAACAAAAAACGTGGAATTCTTTCAGACTGAACTATAGAATACTCTTAAAAGATTTACAAGCTTATTTTATACCTTATAAGATGTAGAAAATAATTAACAAGGTTTAGAATACATTAAGAATGACGGTATTTTAAGTAATGTGCATGTATATTTTTGAAAGTACGCCTGATAATGCCAATGTAACCTTTATATTTATTAATTTAATAAACTTTTTCTACAAAACAAATTTTTCAAAGAAAAGTAAAGAGCCAAGATGAGCAGAAATAAAATAATCTTCCAAGCGTAAAATAACCATAAGTCAAACTCAAAACGAGCAAAAATTAACATGAGTAGGGCCGATAACCCCCATGCCTTCTCAGGCATGACAGAACATAATTCATCAGAACACAATTTGCGCTTTACTGAAAATAAAAACAAATGACCGTGGATCGTCAGTTTAATTTACATATACTGATGTTTATTCCTTAAAGTTTGATATTTTTTATTTATTAAAGTAAAAAAGTGAAAACATCTAAAACGTATTTTGTTTTCAGTAAAGCGCAAATTATGTCCTGGTTTTAAGAAAACCAGAACATAAATATGTTGATTATGTTCTGGTCAGGTTCTGGTTAATTCGACTTTGATTAGGTGAGATATGGCCGTATGCACTAAATCCATTTTATTAATCACTAACAATTATTATTTATTTAGTACCGTATTATTTTAGTATATTTTTGCCACCCTCTCGGATAAGTTTTGAACTTCTTGGGGTGGCTATTAATACTGATGCTGTTTTTAGGTATAATAAATATCTGTCTCTAAAATAATACGAAAAATAAGTAATGATAAGGAACTCGCAAACGAGATAATTATCCTAACCTCCTTCAAGCGTCAAAGAACTATCGGATCGACTAACCGAAAGAACATCATCATCATAAACGATATGGCTAATGTCGACGTAACCATAAAAAAAATGCTAATATTAACTGAACCGCCAAATCAATTGGATTCTTTTGCATCCTATTGTGTCCGGATCGGATTTGCATCGCTTCTCAATTAAAAGTCTAATTTTAGTTGCGTCTGACGCCCAATTTTCCGAAAGAACCTAGACATATATCTTTCGTTTTTAAAACAGTGTTAACACTATTTAAACCGATCAGGTTAACGACAATATATCACTAAAGAGATATTATGCCATTTTTGCAAGTTATTATTTTATCTTCGATCACAGCAAAGTAAAATAAAAAATCATTGAAGTTTAACTTTAGGATTTAGCTATGTGAAGCTAATACGCAATGGGGTTTTTTTTTCAGAGAAATTTAAATTTCTATATTTATAACTTCCTCACATTCCTTGGTCCGTGCCAATTTCCTAAAATGATGATTTGTGAAGAGGGGAGCATATTTTTTTAGGAGGCTCTGAAATAAATAAGATAAAATAAATATGCTTCTTGGTTATAATTTTAAAATCTAAAATGACTCCATGCAAAAGGAACAATTAAAAATCACAACTTTCATTTAATGTAAACAAAATCAATTAAAGTGAGTCCAAAATGAAGCTAATGATTAAAAAGACGGATAATATTCTGCACAAAAGAGCTACGGCATTTTTCAATAGTTCCTAGGTTTGTTGCGTTAAAAATGTTCATAATTAATAAATAAATGAATGGTTTTTATTTCCCATCATAAATAACACAAGTTATTCAACGGAGTATGAAAAAAAAAAAAAAAAAAATAAATGAAGAAAGAAACAAACACTTCACGATTCACGAAACACTTCATTTCAGAAAAATGCTCAACAGTGCTTCGCGAGTAGACTTCAGATCGGAAGCGATGGGTAGTCCAAGGTAAATAAGAGAAGGCTTTGAGCTGATCGTAGTGTCACCTAGGAGCACGCTAATTGTTGCATTTTTAGTTTGCATGCTAATTCAAATGCTTTTTTTTGACTAATGGATTGAAACAAGGAGAAGGTATCTTGACGATTTGAAAGGAACAAGAGGGCATTGTATTCCGAAAATGTTTAGAGCGCTAACCGATACAGGACCCAGTAATATTTCACCTTAAACCTTATGATAAGTCAGCAGAATAAATTAAGTCAACCTGCAGTCTCTGCATCAAGTGGCAAAACCTTATGTAACTATTGATAAAGAGTGGTCCAACAAGCCATGGGGATTAAAGTGGCACGCAAAACCATATCAACTGATTTCTTTCGTTCAATGGCAGCTACACATAGGTGCGTAATTTTCTATGGAATAGGGGGGCAACTACCCTCCCAGACCTCGGTTTGCCCCTCCCCATGACACCAGTTTTTGCCCCCCCTCCAGCTGAAATTTAGTTTCTTCAAAAAATCTTATCAAAAATAAGATAAGCCTGCATAATTCAAGCATCCACAGAAACAAGTCAATTTTTTTTTGTTATATCTTTACCTTTACGGTACTATATGGCTCATTTTTAAGTTTTCAATGTCATTTTACTTGATTTAGGAAAATTGGATCCAGCTCCCCCTCCCCAGGATTTTGAAGAAATTATGCAATTGAGCTACAGGAATAATTATCGCTGTGGACTTACAACCAAGCATTCCAAGGTTAACAAGGTGTCCTTTTTTGAAAATTCTTACCTAGTTAGAATAAAATTCATGCTCAAACCTTAAGAATATTTACCTAGATATGCCAGAATTAGATTGAGTACCACTCTCAATTTTTGGAATTTTCATTGCTATAAATGTCTCATCAAGGTCAACGCCATCCCCAGCAGAATTATGACTCAACCAATCAACAATAAGCTCACACCGTGTATTGAATGAATCCAGCTCATAAAGTTGACAAATATCATCAATGGCTTTATTCAACTCTAAAAAGAAAAGGTCGAGCAATAATTAGAGCAATCTGTCATAGAATATTGCTTCAAGTGGCATGCTCTTACATAGGATTTTGGTGGTGGTGGTGGTGGGGGGGTTTAAGTCCCACTTAAAGTTGGTAATGGTGGTGGGTCAATATAAGTTTCACTCGTTTTAAAGATTTATTTATTAATTTACATTAATATCTATTGTATGTTTGTTTGCATTGATTGTTTATTTAATTTCTGTTCGTTTTTGGTTTCATTTATAATTCAATAGCAAAATATTTTTTTTTCATTTTAAGCTTGAATTGGATATTCAATTTAAGCATTACTCGCTTTAAGATTTATTTATTCATTTATATTATTACTTGTTGTATGCTTTTTTGCTATGATTGTTTATTAATTTCTGCTCGTTTTCGGTTTCATTTATTCTTTAATATTAATTTATGGTCGTTCTGAGTTTGAACTTTAACAGGTATTTGTATCTGCTGATCTTATGTTTAAAATGGCCTTTACTTTTCTTTGAAAAACTTCTTTTTCGGAGTTTATTTTTTTTGAATAATTGCTTCAGGTGGCATGCTCTTACATAGGATTTTAATGGTGGGGGGGGGGGGGGGATCTGGGTACAATCCCCTTGAGTACAGCCTTATCGAATTGCCATCATAGCTGTCATTTAACTGAGTTTATAAACTATAGTCCCTGTTATCCTGAGGTTTAATCTATTTATAATAACTTTCAAATATGGTGTTACTATTTTGTATTGTTTACAAACGTGGAAAAGAAAATAGCATAGTTTCGTTTATTTTTTACTTCACAAACCCAGTGGTGATTATTGAATTTTTATTTCTAATAAGGGTATATTGTTTGGATTTGAGTAATGAAGAAAATATCAGAATCAACAGATGCGAGACAGTATTTGTACTTGTCAAATGGTTAGTGAAATTTGGTAGTGAAATTGTCATATAAAAAGGAATCCCATATCTTAATACACTTTTATTTCTCTGAACTTTGTCTTAGTGAAGTAACCATAGGTCCTTTAAAAACTATTAATGTGGCCAAGACCGTACCCAGAGGTGGGGTTAGGGGGGTTCGACCTCCCCCCCCGAAATGTTTGTCTGACCCGTAAAAACGTAGCAAAAATGGATATAAACAAATTTTGCATGCGTTTTTTGAGTTTTTTTTTGTGTAACCCCCCTCCCTCCCCCCAAAAAAAATCTTTGCGTAGAACCCCCTTCGAAAAAATATCCTGGGTACGGTCTTGAATGTGGCATCCGATAAAATAAATACGACAGTATCAAATATTATGGCCGCAATTTACATTTCTGTTAATAGCACATGTCAGAAAGAGTAACAAGTGAGGACGTTACTGATGCGTTTTCATGTCAGTGCTCATTTGAAACAAACTATCCTGTTTTTTATCTTTAAAAATTTTATTGGTTACGAAATATGTTTTGGCAGCTGTCTAAACATGCTGAAATACATAAAACCATTATATCATGCACCTCTTGCACTACAGAAATCAACAGTAGTCGTAAATTTGCACAAAATCGTATCTGTAATAACTTCTCGATAGTGGTTATAGCTACAAGGTTGTTTTATCGAATCTGGATAGGATGGTCTATAAAGAAAAGACAGGTAAATATGAAATTGGCTTTATTTCCTAAAGTAATGTACAGTCAGGCTTACTTCTCAGAATTAGTCATATTGACGATTAAGATGTCATTTTGACGATTCCAAGAATTGAAGTGAGTTATGACGGTTTCTTGAGGTTTTTGTCACTTTAGATATGATGGCCACTAAGCTATATCGTCAGTTCAGGTATAAGAAAGAAATCTCTCGGAGCCTCGTCGCTACTTCTTCCTCGTCAGCCTGGAAGCGATGCTTCCAAATTGACATCAATGTCAGCACCAGTTGACAACATGACGTTATGTAAGATTACGCACAACAACAGGACTGCACACACATTCTCTAAACAGCCCTAAAAACTCAAATAAACATCAACAGCCGAAAGTTTGGCGAGATTTTGGACGAAAAAGATATTTTGATTGTGGAGTTGATACAGTCCAAGAACAATAGCAGCTGCTGATTTTCTTGATGTGAAAATTCCGACACCTACGAGAACTACTCAAAACAGAAGAAGAGGCAAGCTGACTTCTAAATTGTTCTATCTTATGTTCTGTTCTTAGGAGCAAGACTTCCTTGAGAAATTTAAGTGGGACATTCACGGACGAAATGTCTCAATCACCAAGGTAATTACGTAGATAAGTAGCCTTTATTACATATTGCTTTACGTAATAATTTTTAATATATATATATATTCACCCGTATCTTGTTTATGGCCAATTGGAGATTATAAAAAAAATAACCATAGATTATAAAAAAAAAGTACCAAACAAATTTTAAAAATACAAAAAAAAGCAAAAAAAAAAAAACAATAGCAAAAAAAAAAACAATAGAAAAACATTGTAACGCTAACTTCGATCTAATCCTCCATCTTCGAATCGATTACGATTCGTGATCCTCAAGAAATACGATTAGGGTCCATTGTTTACGATCTTCTTCTTCTTCTTTAGATTTCTATCTTCTTTTGGTCACCCCAAATAAGTCAGGCTTTATATTGTCACTGTTACTTTTATTTCTAGTCCGTTTTTTAGATAAGTAAATTAAAAATGAATGAGCCACTCATAGCCTATACACATAAGTATGGAGAATGTTCTTAAATGTTTATGTATATTTAGGATTCAAACAAATAAAAATCTATCGATTATTTTGGCGACATCAGTCTTTATTTTTGGGGATTTCCTGGGCCTGATCGTCCCCCCCCCCCCCGAAATGCTTGTTTAACTCGTAAAACGTAACAAAAATGGAAGTAAACAAATTTTGTATGCGTTTTTTGATTTTTTTTTGTGTACCCCCCCCCCCCCCCAACATTTTTTTTAGTAAAACCCCCTCCGGAAAAAAAAAATCCTGGGTACGGCCTTGAGCTCACATATGAAATGCGAAATGCTTTCAAAAGAATATCAGGGTCAAAACTATAGGTTCATAACTGTTATTATTACCGTGTTCTCTCAAAGCCAAGATCTTGTTTCTTGGAGTAGAGGTGTTAAAAATGGACGCTATTAAAGCTTTGGGGTCTAAACGAATGGCTTGCGTTTCAGCAGTCAAATATCCATATCTATCCAGTATATCTTCAGCTGCCAGCAACCGATAGTGACGAACAACCTACAAAAATTACACAATTTAAATTGAAGCCACAGAACCAGCAAACTCGAGTTATCAATAACATAAATAGAAATTAATAGACTATAAAAATGTCAAATCCAAAATTTAGAAATAACTACAGCGACATGAGAAATTTTCGGTCAAATACCACAAACCTGACCTAAAGTTCTTACAGTACCAAATAAAAAAAAGATTAAAGGACAAAGAAGTCTATACAGTCCGAAAGGTATGAGACACTAAAGGAGACAAACTCTAAGAATAAACTAACCAACACCATCTAGCATTACCCAGAAATATTATTTATTTTTATCACCTTTTACTTTCAATTCACGTTAAGTATTAGATAAAAAAACATACTTTTGCCAAGTATTTATCGGGTAACTAGGCATTTTTCACCACTATTTTTTTCATAGCAAAAGAAGCCATGATGTAGATTGTTGCTTGGATTTTTTGTCCGTCATTCCAAGAACTATCGCTGTTTTTCAGTCATTGGGCACAGTACCCCTATTTTAATCATTCGATGCAAAATTGCAATCGTTATTGTTCTATTTATCTAATAGTGGCCAATTTTTACAACGATAGACAGGCCTGGATTTACCAATACGCCCACTAGGCCCGGACTTAGGGCGCAAAATTTCAGGGGGCGAATAAATTATCGATGAATGATCTTTTTTGACAAAAACTGGACTGATGTGATTTATCGTCAAAGTGCCAGATGCACTCCACCGCCGCGCTGCCTATTCACAGAAAAGTGATTTTAGAACAACACAGGAATTCCGTGGCCACTTATAAACTGTCAGATGTCTCTCAAGAATGGCAGCTGAGAGTTGGGGATCACCTCTCTCTTTCATTATTTTTGGCTTATCAATTGCTTTCTGTTCAATGATTCAACTATCCCCAAATTTTCAGGGATTCCCTGAAATCTCGCAGAAACGGAGCGGAAGAAACGCTTGCCTAGAAGCGTCAAAGTTTTAAAATCCAGCCCTGATGATAGATGAAAAAATCCAATTAGCCTGGTATAATTGAATCCATAGCAGATTGCAATTAACATGTACACTGGAGTGTAGTGTACTAGAGTGTATTTTTCCACTATTTTTTCCATGCAACAGCAAGAGTTATGCAAACCGTTAATTGGGTATTTTTAAACATCAGCTATAGTCATAAAATAAACAATCTTATGTGAACATTATACCGTACGTTAAAAACGAAATCATTAAGATAGTAACTTCAAAAATAGGGTTCTTTCAAATGTCTAGTTCTCGCAACTTAAGAAGCCGCGGTAGTTTTTCATCAGCATCATTAAAAGAGCACAATGTACGCGCTCTTTAAGTTAGGGTAAGCTATTTTGATGGTGAAACACTCTTTAGTAACGCGATTCACGAAAATTGCCGATCCTCATAATTTTTTTTTTCTTTGTCAACCTAGAGTAAAATAAAGAAACACACAAAGGTGTTTCACGTTAAGCATGATAATATAGTAAAACTCTGACTATGGCTTTTAATTTTCTGAGACTATTGAAGTTAGTTTTAGGCTTAACTTAACCCAAAAAAGAAAATATTTTTATGAAAAGTCATCTATTTTACATTCAGAGTCTGATTCAATGACAGAAATTTTTTTTTTAGCGACAGTTGACTTTTCGACAGCGGCAGTGTCGTAGCGACATTTGAAAATTAGCTTGAGTCGACGTCCTGCTGAACTTTTTCGGATATCTTAAAGATAAACGTAGCTGATGTCTATGTCACTTTCCATAATTCTTTGTAAGATAAGAGGCAAAAGGCATTTTCCACTGAAAACACTGAAAAGCTAGATTGTGAACACATAATCCAGATTGTAAAATAGGCTGTTCTACTGATAGTCTAGTTTATACAATCATTTTGTTTGGGAAAAAGACAAAAGAAAATCTTTAGGTGAAGACTTACGGTCTCATATCGAGATCTGGCCCGAGGATCACTCAGCTGACAACCTCTAATGGTCTCTTCACTTTCTACAGCATATTTAGCCATCGCTAATTTTGCAAAGCCTATAAAGAAAAAAAAGAGAAAAATCCTCCCGAAAACTTAGTGTCTAAGAAAACGAAAAAAAGGAGAAAGAGAGGAGGAGAAAGGAGAGAGAGAGAGAGAGAGAGATGGAGAGAAAGAGAGGGAGAGAGAGAGAGAGAGAGAACACAGTGTTTCTCGTCGCAGACCGTGGCCTTTCTTGTGGCAGATAGGTGGAATTGTTATCTTCTGCCAATAGTGGATACTGAGGTTCTTCTTAGACATGAATTTTCGAAATCAAGAATTCTTCTCTTTTGCTCTTGGTTCAAATGCCAGATTTTGGCTGCGTGAAGTGAGAACTTGAGCTCTAAATTTTCCATCTACTTCATTTTTATACAAGCATTTAATAAGTATTTGGTAAAATCAGTTTTCTCAAAACTCGTATAGCATTAAAAAGCTTAGAAACTGTTTTTTAGTCTTGTAGTATTAAGGCCTTTTTCTCTAAGGGTGTGTTACAAATCCTCAAAGTTGAAAGTCAATCCAGTGGTGTAAAAAATTGAGCCATAAAAAGAAAGATATAAATAAGAAAATAAAGCCTAAGTGAGAAAAGACAAAGTTGTTTTAGCATTATTTTATCGCTTTTAATTATACACAAGGGATACTCCAGAGACATATTTTGCCTCAATTTTCATATCTTTTTTTTAATTAGATTTTGAACATATATGATACGAGAATAATACCTTTCGGAAGCTCATTTGTCGTCGCCCGTTCAAGCATCCAAGAAATAGTTCCGAGTCTTGAATAGTGCTGAGGCACTCCTTAAAATCCGGGAATACATTTGCCAGTTCATCCAAGGTTCGACATTTTGCTAGCAACGGGACCTGCGGTAGCATAATTACTATTGATGATGTATAAAAGCACAGTCTAGAATACAGTTGTGAAAAAGAACCTATCAAAAGAGGCTTATGATATATTCGTTAACTGAAAACATTTAGAAAACACAAAGAAAAAACACAGACGGTTAACAGTGCTGTTGAGCAACATTAGTGCTTTCATAGATTTTTTTTCCCTCACATGACCTGCACTCTCGAAGAAGAGTCTTATCTTCTGTAAGAGATGCATGGAAACAGTAATGCAAAGCTTACACATTTAGGACATTGATAAAATCCTTTAAGCATTATGTCACTATTTTCAAATTGAAATATTTCAAAGAGATCCTATAAGGTTGCTATGAATATTTTACAAGTTTTTAGATCCTTCCTCTCTAAAAAAAAGCCTTATGGAAAAAAATCTTTTGATTTGGATATGGCGATAAGTTCGTTAAGAATTTTGTCAACATCTTATGCTTCTGAGCTTAACATGAGAGACCGATTTGAGTTTTTTCAGAATGAATACGATAAAACCAAGAAGAAATGTTTTTTTCTGAAATTTGCAAACTAGTTAACCTTTTCAGAGATAGTTCTCGGGGGGGGGGGGGGGGGGGAGAGGGGCACTTGCCCCGGGCCAAAAATTTTTTTGCTGCAGAATTTCAAATAAATAATCTAACAGTTATAATCTTTTTCTATTTTTTCAATTTTATTTTTATTAAAACAAAGTAGAGAGCGCAGTTGGCAGTAAGTATAAGCAAATTGAATCCAAAATATCCAGTTTTTTCCATATCTTTATCACCATTCCTTGAAAATAAAACAAGCACACCAAATTTAATTAATTTTAATATTGTTAGAATTAATTATCAATACGGAGATGAAGGGGTCTTCTTGAATATAAGAGTTGCCTATCAAATATGATTAGTAATTGCAAAGTTAGTGGCCATTAATGAGCGGTCGTTCAGTAAACTTAAATTAATATTAACACACCTCAGATAGACTGTGGGCCAGGAGTGACTAAGTGATTTAGCGTTAATGAGCACAAAACGCGAAGAATTAGAAGCAATCAATTGAGACGAGGTAATGAATAATTTTTCAGAGGCTAAAGTAAAAAAAAAAGAGGCAGATTTAAATAAATGGAAAGGTGTGTTAAGTTTTGGCCCAAAAGTTTTTAGTAGACAGGGGGGGGGGGGGCTAATAGAGACTTTACTCCAGGCGCAACGGAGATCAGAACCACCACAGAACCTATTTAAGAGGATGTGGCATCAGACTTGATAGTCCACTTCGGTGAAATTTAATTTCGTTTCGTAACCCTTCAGCCAGGATGAGTAAAGGGAAGCTGGGGGTCAGCCTTCCTGTGTCTTGACACATCCTTCCTTTTTACCTTCTCCAGGTTCCTCTATGCAAACATTTGGAGCTGGGTCGACTATGGCTGAGCTTATAGAGTCAGACTACTGACCCCCCTTCCAAGCAGAATGGTTGGCAACATCAGGAATCGAATCTCCGTCATAACAGACGCAGGTTCGGAGTCCAGCGCGCTAACCACTTGGCTAGGACGTGTTGATTTAGCACTTAGGTCTTTAGTTGCAATTTTATAGGGCTCGAGTCGGATGTAATAGATTAAGTAGTCTTTACTACCAGGAGCGAGTACCATGTGAGCGTTTAGATAGCGATACATTTTTAAAGTAAGGCAAACTACCCGTTTTATGGACCGTCTATAACTTCCAAAACCACCCAAGGCCGTCACACGGATGATGAATAAAGAATCCGTGTGGTAAAGATATCCAGGAAAACAGTCTTCAATGAATTTATTTTATTGTTATCTCTGTCTATATAAAACCAACTTTTAGAATTGTTGAATTCCATGGCAACGGCAAACATGAAACAGGGCATACAAGTTTTTCCAAAAAAACATAGTCACAAGTATTTCTATGTAACTGTGACACATGCGTCACAGTTAATGTAACACTTCGCGGTGTCTTGTCACCGAATGTCTATTTATAGCTCTCAGCCACAAAGCTATTCTGCCAAAACCAGAAGGTTACACACACGCAGACAAAAACTCATCACTTCCAACTTTGAAACAAAAACGTCAGGTTTATTACGTTATTATTTAACGTTATTTATTTGACTGCTCAGGTTTAAAAACGTACTTCTCAACTATATTATTCAATATTGAAATAATTAGTATTTTTGGACGTGGCTTGGCACTTTTAAGGCCAATAAATTGTGTTATTAACTAATCCAAATACTATCTACCCACCGTCGAATAACAGGACAGTAATACGAAGGGACGTAGCTCCAACATTTTTATTTGACGGGGGGGGGGGGGCAAGAGAGGTCTACATCTGGAGAGTAAAGAGGCATGACCTATATAATAATTTTTTCTCAAAATTATTTGGGGACAACTGCCCCCCCCCTCAAACTACGGCACTGTTAGTAATACTTATCCAACATAACGTTTCTTATACTTTCAAGCTGAAGGTTCATGTCTAAAAACTTTATTTACATTGCACGATAAACTTTTCAAATTAGTCAAAATTTTACTCTGCAATTGTGCCTTGTCTGCAGTTGTTCGACCTTTAAAGACCCATACATTCCTTTCAAGGGATACCAAGAGATAGCTCTGAAATTTCAAGGCACACTCCCTTTAAATTATGCACGTTTGCAATCTACAAGAAAAAAAAAAAAATGGTTTGCGTGAAAAATTATGAAAACTGGTTCGTAAATGGAAATTCTACACAAATTTCTCAGGCTAAACGCCCCTTTATTCTTGGAGATTTTAGTCATTCCAGACTTTGTCAAGCACCTGTTGAGATTTCGAAGATACAGGCCGTCACCCCCCTGAAAGGAGACTTGCGCACGCCGTAAGGCTAAAGAATTATATAGAACATTTGATAAAATAAAACTAGGTCTCTCACAATTCTTTTTCGTTTACTTAGTGATTCCTTTAACTCAACCGTTTTTGATTCAAAAACCACGGCTTCACGGTTCCAGTGCTAATCCAGTTCAAAGCTTGAATGTTAAAAAATTCTCATGGGAGCATTTTTTGAAGAAAAAGACAAAAGTCCATTTTTTTTCTGTGAATACTCCAAACATGCAACATATCTTGAGATCTCCATCTGAGATTCCAAAAACTGACATTTGGAAGAGGGATGTACTCCTGAAATTTATACTCTTAGTTTTTCCTACCCTCCTAATATTTTAAGTACAAAAATTTCGTTAAAGGCTTCTTTTTTATGGATATTTAACCTTATCAGTATGAAAAACTCCTGTATGTGAAGATTCCTTAGTAAGTTACTTTAGCTGGCTGACTCAATAAAATATTAATTACCAAAACTTGAACTTTTTTTTAGATATATCTTTAGGGCTTACCACGGCAGTGCAAAGAGACTCGACAAAAAGGAACTTTTAACCATTTTTCTTTCTTTTCCAAGTCATATTTATCATTATAATAATCGTCTTTTAAGTTGTGTTCTTTCAGTAAAGCATTAACTAACATTCTGCATAATCTTGTAGTTTCTGCATAATCTTATGCTTTTTGACTTATCACATTTGATTTTAACAGTTTTGACTTACCGCATTCTTTCCGGCAAGAAAAGCAATTTCATCTGAATTCATATTCAAGTAGGCGGACACTTCTACCCATAGTTTCCAAGTGCGAAGAGAAAGCTCAGGAGCTACAAATAATAAATATTTAGCCGTTCCCATATCGTGGGAAGAAAGTCAAAGAGAATGAGAGGAATAAAACCAAGGATAAGCAAAGTTTTATAAAAGAGGTCGGCTTTTAAAAAAATGTCAAAAACACTATAAACTAGATTTTCATCTTTCTGAAGAACGAAATAATAGCGAAAAAAACTAAGACCTAATAATACTTGTCAGTGACACCAATTTAAGAAAATACAAGGGAGGGCAAGTTTTTTTTTTTATCTTTTCTTTTATCAAGATATTAAAAGAAATTTTCAAAATATAGGGGGGCGAGAATGATCCATCCCCCCCCCCACTGAAATCCCTAATTGTTACGTAATCGTTACAAGGGTAATTTTAAGTAAGGAACAGAAACACTTCATCACATGCGTCCCCAGGGTAACTGCCCTACCTCTTTCCTACAGCAAGACCTAGAATACAAACACAAGTGCTAAATACCTTGATGTATAACAAAGAAATATTTCAACTGATCGTTTTTCTTTTGCCTTGCTAAGGAACTCTTTTTGGTAAAACAGAAACTATTCATATTTTTTTTCTTACTGAAAATAAGATGAATTGAAATCTTCTTAGAGTAAAACATAAATAACAGAAACATAACTGAAAAATAACTACGAAAATGAACACAACATCAAATATATATCAAAGTTTAAATTACTTATGACATATTGTTACTTATTTTCCATTGAAAATTATATACTTTTATTATCATTTTTTTGCCTTGTAAATTCCATACTTGAACTCGAAACTTCTAAAATTTATTTAAGCATATCTTCTATACTTGAACATGTAACCAAAAACAAAACTGATAAACCCCGAACTTTCTTTATCAGACGACTCTTCCAATTAGTTTTTTTTCTGTTCTTACTTATATAAAGTTAATCGATTTTGCAATTCTATCGCTGACTGTAAGTTAAAACTGGTGAAATGCTGAATTTCAAATATCAGCACAACTGAAATTTAAATTAGTTGACTTTTAGTCAACTAAATTTCACAACTGAAATTTAGTTTATCGTCCATAATTCAGCTCATACTCCTTAAAAAAAAAAAAAAAATTAAAAATGATACAACCTAAATGAACCAAGTCATATCATTATCAATGTGATATTCAAAAAAACAAATGGCTTACTTAGAACATTTTTCCTGATAGCAGATGACTCCAACAGAGTAAAGGGCAAGCGAGAAGTAGACAGGGCAGGCATGGAATACCCACTTAAGTCTTTGCACCAGTTTTCTCTTTCTTGTTGAGTTGGTGGACTAAAAAGCAAGGAAAATACACTTTGAAAGCTGAAATTATTGAGAAGCTTTAGATTACCTTGACAATATTAAACTCGTTTAAACTTCTCAGTACAGGCTACCATTAGCATTAGAATCGTTCGAACCTTCTTTAATTCCAGGTTTTTTAATTCCAGGCTCTTTAATTCCAGGCTCTAACTTTCAATATTTTTATTTAAGTCCTTCCTAGCTACCATGGTTAACTGCAATCTATAAGGTATGTATAAAGGCATCTATAAGGTATGTATAAGTTATGTATATTTAAGACTTGCTCGAGGTGGGGTAATCAAGCTATAAAACTTATCAATGTTCAAGCAGTTAGAACTAAATAATTAGCCACATAAATTTTTTAATCAGTTACATTTCGATTAAATTGTTTTCGATAATATTTCAATCGAAAAAAAACAAACAATTAAACAGATGAGAGGATATTTCAAAAATCCCACCTAAAAAATATAAGATTAAAAGTTGCTTTGTATGTTAATTTTGTCCAGTGGGGATAATATTCTCTGTACAGAGAATCTCCAGAATATCCTCAGAACATCTGTACAGAGAAATTTCCAGAGAATCTTCTCCGTGCAGAATAGTTTAAGCAGAATAGTTTTTCAATACTTGCCAAAGAGGCTGGCTGATCAAAGAACACCCTATTGACGACATTAAACTTTCATTTACCATTCTTGGGTAACAGGTTAGGTTTTTTTTTGGAAATGAGAGAAGTTGCAGCACAAATGACGTCAAAAAAAAAAGCTATGACGTAATTTTCGAGTCTTGCAAATTTGTTTTCAAAACGACATTTTACTATTATTACGACTAATGAAAATAATAATTACCATTCCTGTATCAGCTACAAACGACATTTTTTTTCACTAAACAGTTTTTTAAAAATACATTTTTAAACTTTTGGTTACTATGGGCTGTTTTGAGCCTTTTTAAGGGCTCAAAATATAATTTCCCCCAGAAGCGATTATAGAATTAGGAAAGAGCACAAAAAGACATCAAATTATGTATTTACTTTCATCCTAGATAAATTATGTGAAAATGTAAACATTTACCTTTAGAATTAACATTAAACGGCAAAAGCATTAAAATGTAATTAAATTCTTTTGTTTTATTACTTTATAAAGATTCTCTTTAGCGATGTTTGCTCAACTCATGATTTACGAGCCTCTAATTTACCTCCAAGCCCCATTTCTTTCAGTTGTCCCCAATTTGTTTGCAATTACAAAGCTACGTTATGAGAGGGACCAGAGGGTATAAACAGGAAAATAATTGAAAATAAGCCTAAGACGATTATGAAGCCTGTTAAGCAATTGTAACTTTCCTCATTAAAAAAAAAAAAAAAAAAAAAAAAAAAAAAAAAAAAAAAAAAAAAAAAAAAAAAAAAAAAAAAAAAAAAAAAAAAAAAAAAAAAAAAAACAACTGAAGAATTAACCGCAATTGAGCTCAATAAGAAGCTATAGGTGTTTTTTTTTTGCTGTGTTGCTCTGAACAGCAGTAACAGTTCCATTAATCAAATCATAACAGAACATATGCCGTTAATAGGGTTGCCCAAATTAGTGCATTAAAGGGCTGGATCAATCCCATAGTTCAAGTTCCAGACGATTTCCTCAAGCAAGGGCAATTTTTTTTTTTAAATTGCGGGAAAAAAAATGTCTGCTTCCCATCTTGAGGTAAAAGATAAAGTTGTAAGGGATAAACCTCTGAAACCACAGTCACAAGCACTAGTTTTACGAAGATCCTTCTTGCATTAAAAGTATGCTTTAAAAACATAAAAAAAAAAATCTTATTAGATACATCCGGAAGAAGGCCCAGAAATTCTAAAAATATAGTTTGACCGAGTTATGATTTTGGGACGAAGAAACTTTTCATAGTGGGGATACCATTTCAAGAAACATCAGCTGAGGGCATGATCTGCGGCCTAATTGTGTTTCACTTTTGTTATTCAGGTATCCCCTTCAATTACTTTTTGTCTTTTCAAAAGTTGGTCTTTTCAACGCTCTTCAGGCACACAAATTTGTGGTGTTCCTTATTTTGGTTACATCTTTTTCACGAAACACAAAATTTAGCACAGTTACCCCTCCATGATACGATTAATTTTCGTTCTTTTTTTACAACAAGTATTTTACCATTGTTGAACCTTTGTTTTCTTTCGAGACTGATAAATTACTATAATTAAACTATTAAAAATAATTAAATAAAAAATTTGTTTTCTTTCGAGACTGATGAATTACTATTTGACAATTCAATTTATTCGTTCATGCTCAGCTGCTGGGGTATTTTTTTTAAGATGAGAAGACTGGATTAAAACTGGATTAATATTTATTTAAACTATCAGATTAAATGTCTGTATAGTTGAGCCAATATTGCTAAAAGAAGCTTGGCCATATACGACTTGATCGTAAAGAATTTAATATATGTGTAACATAGTTTACAAAGATAGATATGTTTACAAAGAAAGATATGTTTACAAACATAGTTACAACCGTCCGGGGAAGCCTCGAAAAGCCTGATAATGGACGGCTGCAATCCTCTAATTCTCAACTAGTAACAAAAATCATGAATAAAAATTCAAGGTATTCCCCCCCCCCCCAAAAAAAAAACGAAAAAAAGATCAATCAACATCATCTAATAGTTTTTGATCCATTTTATACTCCTATTAAATCACCAAAAATTTACTTCTACTCAGTTCCCTATATTCTTTGGTTACAAGAACATTTCCAATTTTTTTCTTCTTTATTAAAAGGGGTCAAAATGTGTTTTAATTACCGTGATCATTTGGTTAGGGCCTTATTTAGTTTTGCAACAACTACTTGACCTACCAAGGTTAGAACAAAACTGAATATCGGAATATTGAACTTAATTCATCCATGTTCAAATGTACAATAAATTCAGGTTTGTCTACAAACGCTTCAATCTTTTTATAGACATATTCTATCCTTTTAACTTTTGATCAAAGCTGGGAAAAGCCAAAGCAGCCACACTGGTAAACAGTCTTCTTTCATCATGGTTTAAAAACTCAGCTTTGCTAACCTTTAAAGATGAGCCCGAAAATTTAACAAAATGTAGAGTAATTAGGGTTACAAATTGTGAGAACATACCCAATTCCCCTAAACCACTCTTTCACGATAAACCTACTAAATTGGTTTGATTCACATTGTGTATGTATCACATTGCCGAAACGTGGTAGCGTTTAAAACCTTTTTCTAAGGCTTATACCGAAAACAATCTCAAACATAATTCTGGATAACGTCTTAGAATATCCTCCTTTTCTTTCCTTAGAGCCATGCTTTTCCTATGCTATACTTATCAATGTAGTCTTGAATACACTATTTTCTGACCTAATTCGGCTGTTTTTGCTGACGAGGACGTTCCAAGCAGAGTGTTGTGTTTGCTTCTTTACTTACTCCATTTTTCCCTTCAACCTTTACGCATACCCCTGGCGAAGTAAAAAAAAAAAAAAAAAAAAAAAAAAAAAAAAAAAAAAAAAAAAAAAAAAAAAAAAAAAAAAAAAAAAAAAAAACAAAAAACCCACCCCCCCCAGAACTTCGCCAGCCGTTTTCTTTACGGCTGCTATCATACACATTTCAAAAAAAAAGAAACAAACAAACAATTTAACAAGTAGAACGATTAAAAGGCGAAATAATAAATAAAAGAATACCTGATTCGGACATAGTTGGTCAGGAATCGGAGAAGTTTTAATGCCTGCTCCGTCCTACTGGGCTTGTCCAACAGATCTTTTCGCTCATACAGAACTTCCAAGATAAACTTCAACACTTCATAGTTATAGTCACTAACCTATAAAATTTTGAATTGAACAAATACTTTCAGCTTTGTTTGGAAGACTTGTAAGCTTGAGAAAACAAGACTCGCACAGGAAAAAAAACCTTGATTAAGACCAATTATACTCTGATATAAAGAAGAAAAAGGCAGCAACGAGAATTTTGCAATGGACTTGAGCTTAATTTAAGGTCATTCACAGAAAAAAAAAAAAAAAAAAGAATGAAGCGTACATGTAAAAAAAAAAACTTTCCTTTCGCTAAATGTGTTTTAAACTAAAAATTTTCTCCCGCTGTGTGGCTTTACCACAGTTTTATCTTTGTTTATATTACCAAAATTTTTATTCTTTTTAGTTCCATTGACCACGAATCCTCTACTATTAAACAAGTTCCCTGCTTCGAACAGGTGCCTGGATTATTTTCCTGGCGTAAAGGTAGTGTCAAGGGATAAGCTATAAAAGTAGACTGCTAGATTATTTTAAGTCAAATAGCTTCCAATCAAAGGATTGACAACAATATCCTTAATACTGGTTATTGGTTTTTGATTTTATTCTAGAAATACTAATATCCACCCCCCCCTTAAAAAAAGTTACGGATTTCATTGCCATGAATATGATGTCACAAATAATCTAAATAAGCTGTTTTATACAAGTTTAACAGCATTTATAAATATTTTGAAGGTATTAAATTTATCCGGTATTGGAAAAAAAAAAAACTAAAGTAAACCTACGGGGTGTTTTAGGAAACAGTATATTCTATAAGCACATCTTCATAGGAATTCATTAGAGAAAACGTGCAGATACAAGATGGAAAGCTATTTAGCTACTGTTTGTGGAGGGTTAAAAATATATACAAAAATTGTTGATTGTTTCATCAATTAACTGAAATATAAAGCCAAAAGTTGCGTCCTTTTTTCTAACTCTTTTTATGTTGAGAAAAAAAATGCTATTAAAACAGGAGCTACAGTATAAATGTGATAACAAGGCAATGTTAATGAAAATAGCAATAAAAGTGGCACCAAATCCTTGTTGTTATTGAAAGATTTTCCAAGTAGATTTAGCACCAGTCAAATCACTCATTTACTGCAATTTTAGCTAACTTTTTAAATAATTAAAAATGAAATTTTTTAATATTATTACAAATAATTTTTGATAATAATTTTTAAATAGTTATTAAAAAATAATTTATTTAATTTTTAAAAAATTAAATAAATTTTTAACAATGTAGTTTTATCGTGCGTGGTTGCGACAACCTTTCTGTCATTAGGTAGTGACTAATAACCAATGTGAATAATTACAACATTATGTCTAGATAACAAACCGTTACATTTTTCTACTCAGTTATCAATGTAGTTTAAGCAATTTTTGTATGACTCAATGCGCACATTCGGTTTATTTGTTGTTAATATAACTTAGCATTCTTCATGATCAGGGCCGGATTTAAATCTTTGGCGCCCCTTGACTCAAGCAATTTTTTTTCGAGGAGATAAAGAGATTTACGGGAAAATCCTGGAAAATTCGGGGATAGTGGAAGCCTTGAACAGAAGGTAAGAGATAAGTGATGAGTCAAAAGTAATACAAGAAAGAGGTGCTACCAATGTTTTAGCTGCCATTCTTGGGAGACATCTGACGGTTTATAAGCGGCTAAGGAATTCATGTGTTGTTTTAAAACCACTTTTCTGTGAATAGGCAGCGCAGCAGCAGAGTGCACCTGGTACTTTGACGATAAACTACATCAGTCCAGTTTTTGTTAAGAAAAAAAACCCTCAGTTTTTTTTTTCACCCCTCGGCATTGTGCACCCCTAGGCCCGAGCCTAGTGGGCCTATGCGCAAATCTTGGCCTGTTTGTGATGCTGGAATCAACTCTTATGTTCCACCTAATCCACAAGAGTTCTTTATAATTTTTAGCCGTCACCCGACAGATGAGACCTTTCAAGAGGAGGCTTTAGTTTTGGTGGAGTGAAAAAGATTCTCAATTCCTCTGGAATCTCCTTCCCTGATGCTCGAATTATAACTGACTAGAGATCGGCTTTCTTTGAGGAGGCTAACTATACTCTCTATTGCATTAAGCTGGCACTGAAACTAAGTAAATCTTGTCACCACATAATGAACTAGTTTGATAGTTTGATGTTTGATGATAGTTTGATGTGGTGTAGATGGCGTTGCGCCGTTAAGGCTATGCATACCATACTACTTTAGTTTAGGTTGTTTGTGTTGGAGATGTAGCTCATCCTGAGCGAAGATCGTTTCAAACATTTATGCAGTGACTATAGTGTTACGTTTATTAATAAAAATGACAGCAAAAGAAGCCGACGCTAGCCCGAAAAGCTTTCTGAAAAAAAGCGCTTCAGTTCTGGACCGCTGGCGCCATCTATCGCCGAAAATTTATTCGCATACAAGGTGGCGCTATCTATCGTCGAAAATTTTATCGCATACCAACTATATAAACCTAGCTAAGATGTCGCACCCGTTCAGCGCAAATCTAAAGCGAAGTGGAGACGGCGTGGGAAACGCGCAGGCAGGAGAGTCCAAGCACGTAGAGAGCGCTGTGTACTTCAAGGTGGTGACCACTGTATACCAGTGATACCTATAGTCGGAACAACAACAGAATCAAAAAACCAAGAAATAACCGATATTTGACACGTGTAGTAACTACAGGGTATTCAGCACCTATGCCAACCCTGAGACCTTACTCTCCTGAATGCTGGGATATGACAACCGAAGCGGGTGCAATCAAAGGATATCTGAACTTTTTTAATGCCAGACGCGATAGAGAGGACAACCGACGTGGAGGTGGCATAGGAATCTATTGCCGCGAAGACTTACCATGCAAACAACTTGGTATCCCCTCAGATTCGTGCCACGAGACAATTTGGCTCTGGTGCAAGCCGAAGGGGCTACCAAGGACTTGCTCATGCACCATAATAGCAGCAATATACTATCTAGAAGGTGCGCGTAATAGGCGAGAATTAGTGACGTATATGCAATATCAAGTTGACAGCTTTCAGAAACAGTACAGCAATCCAGCATTTATCATAGCAGGAGACTTCAACTTAACCGACAAAAAATGGATTTCACGTGTGTTGGACCTTAACAAGTTGTTGATGTTACCACTCATGAAAATGGAAGCATACTAGACCTCATGCTGACAAATCTCGAAGCGTACTATGAACCACCATTTTCCCTAGGACCACTTGCAAAATCACAACATTTTATGCTGGAAGTCGAAGAACAGAAACAGTATACCTAAACCAAAAAAGACTAGAATACTGTACAGACCACTGAGTGAAAAGCTCCATTCAAGCCTTTGGCAGATGGATTGCGAACTTCGATTTTGCTGCAATCTGTGCTATAACTGACATCGATGAAAAGGTCGAGACACTATATTCAACTCTGCAACAAAAATACAGCGAATTCTTTCCTGTCAAAATGCGCTTGGTCTGTGAAACAGATAAGCCGTGGCTAAACTCAGAGCTCAAAATGCGCTTGGTCTGTGAAACAGATAAGCCGTGGGCTAAACTCAGAGCTCAAAATAATGATCAAAAAACGATGCAATCTCCATGCCGTTGGAGAAGTAACGGAGGGGAACAAGTTGAGAAACAAAGTCGTTTCAGCCCTCCACGTATCTAGGAAAAGGTATATACGGGAAAAAGTAGCTTTACTCCTCAAGTCAGATTCCCACAAGTGGCACGATGCGGTTAAAAGGCTTACTGGAAAACAGAAAGGGACTGAAGTACGAATCAGCAACATAGACGGGAGTTTAATCAGAGCCTCGGATGTTAATGAGTTTTTTACACAAATTTGCACTTCTTACCCCACCATAAGTGACGAACAGATGAGCAATATCATCAACAGTTGTAGTGCCGATGATATTGTAGAAGCGTCCGAAATATCAGTCTTCCGTGAAATCGAACGACTACGTAGCAACTGTGCCACATACCCAGGTGAACTCCCTGTGAAGCTACTGAAAGAGTACTCACCTTTTCTAGCCAAACCCATGGCATCAATCATAAATCAGTGTTTCTCAGAAAAATTGTTCCCAAAATTGTAGAAAGCTGCCTATGTGCGGGTCATTCCGAAAGTAAAGGAACCCCAGTCCTGCGATCAACTGAGACCTATATCCATAACTCCTAACTTGGCTAAAGTGGCCGAAGGTTTTATCCACCGTGCCCTATTACAGCAGATTGCACCCTCAATAGACGCTTACCAATATGGCTGTATACGAGGCAGTAGCACCGCAATACACCTAGTGCGGATGTACCATTTGATAGTTGAGTGGCTGGATAGCCCAAACAGTGTTATCAATTTACTTTTGGCACACTACAGGAAAGCATTCAAACCTTATAGAGCACCTCGTTGCACTGACAAATCTAAAAGAGATGGGAGCTGGAAAAAACTTGCTGTTATTAGTGAGAGATTTTCTACGAGGGCGAAGGCAATCAGTATATCCGTTATTTTGCCGATGATATCCACTCTGAGTGGACCGAACTTACTTGTGGCTGTCCCCAAGGAACGAAACTAGCTGCCCTTTTATTCCTTGCAGTCATCAATAAAATCCTTGCAGGATTTGAGGAGCGTTTCAAGTTCGTTGACGACTTGTCTTCGCTTCTCAAATACATAGTAAAAAACGCAGTAGCAAAACAGCAGTTTGAACCAAAACTTTTTTGGACTTCGTTAACCAGTGTAAATCTAATAGCCTGCAACTGAACGAGCAGAAATCGAAAGTTCTGCGTTTCAACCCACACTCAAACGAGATACTACAATACCAGATGTTCCCTTTCCAACTGTTTCGTCCGCGACAATACTAGGCGTGACTTTTACAAGCGATTGCTCGTTTAAACTGCACGTAGACAATATTGTACGCAAAGGACACTACTCAATCCAAAGTTTAATAACGAGTATGCGAAGGCTGGGTTTCTCAGATCGTCAGCTCTTACTGGCTTACACGATATACATCAGGCCAATCCTTGAATATTGTTGTCCTGTCTGGGGTCCCCAAGCACAAAACACTACCTACATGTCAGAGGAACTAGAAGACGTTAAAAAACGTGCTACTAAAATAATTCTTGGACCCAGGTATGAGAGTTACGAGCATGCCCTTGTGGTTATGAGCTTGCTCACTTTTTGTTCGCCCGAAGACACGATTTGATAATGAGATTCGGGAAATCACTCATGTCAAACGAGAAACATCGCTCAATTCTTCCTCCAACCGCACTGACCCCCAAACTCACCAGGCATCAGAACAGACTGCAACCCGTCAAGTGCCGAACGAACAGATTTGCAAATTCCTTCGTACCATATTTTGTTAGTGCATTAAATAAGTGATTTTTTTTTCTTAAATGATTGTAAAAATGGCATAATTTAGCGTTCAATTTTGTTTGCTACGAAAGCTATTTGGTTAAACGAATACGAATACGAATAGTTCTTTGAAAAAAAATTAGTTTTAATTTAATAAGAGTTGAAATTCCGACTAGACAATGAAAAAAAAGAAGAAAAAAAAAAGACAATGAGTTTAATTATAATTTTTAAAGGTGATGAAATGGTAATTGGAAGGCAGGGGCGTCGTTTGGAGGGGGGCAAGGAGGGCAGTTGTCCTCCAATAGTTTGTAGAAAAACTTATTATATAACCCATGCCCCTTGACTATCGGGATACGGACTCCTCTTGCCCTCCCCCACCCAATAAAAATACTAGAGATTTCTCCCTGTTGAAAGGTGTGGCAATCTTAGTGAAAATTACCGGCGAGATTAACTAAAAGTTCGAATTACAATACAGCAAATTAGCTGATACATCAATCCAGGGTTATTAAAATTCATACTTCTACTTAAAAAACTTATACTGCAATGCCATCTACCAGCCCAGTAGGGTACTATGTGGTGAAATAGTCACTTCTGCTATGCTTTCATATTAAAATAAGAGTGTATCTTTTTATTAAATATCAAAGTTTTCCTTCACCTTGATATTTATTATAAGAAAATTACATATTACTTTGATGGCATTAAATTATATTAAATTAGCAAACATGTGGATGAGCACTAGACAACAGAAGGGATAATCAGATAGATTACTACATAAAATATTATATTGTTATTAGCAGACTAATTTTACATTAAAAGAATTTCCTTTGAATCCAGTAAAGAAAAAGCGAAACCAAATAGTAAAGCATCCTTTGCAAATCCACAAACCTTACTAGAGGGCTTTAAGAAATAGAGATGTAAATAAATAGTTCTCCAGTAGTCTATATACAACATGATTAGTCCAGGGTGTTCGAAATTTCTCTCGCTGATAGCAAGTTCATTTCACTACAAGCAAGTTAGACATTTGACAGTAGAGCCGAAATATTGCAGAAAGAAGATTTTGCCACCTCTCTGAACAACTTGGCTGTAATGTAGCAGATAACTAAAAGTCAGATCTAGAGTGTCTAGAGAAACTAAAAGGTCTAAAAATCAGGACATTGCAATAAGAGCAAGGGTAATTTCTAGAAAGCTTCAAGGGTATCTAGCCACAGTACACTGACTTGTACAGATGTATTCCTGGTTTTCCAATAGTTTATATTTTCCAGACTGAACCACTAGCCTAAAGGTGCGTTACTGAGATATGTGGCAAAATTTTTTGTCAATTTTCCAAATTAAAAAAAAAAAAAAAATGAAAAAAAGGTTCCAATATCTCTTGCATATATAGGATGCTATTAATCTGTGTGATGAGGGACATAATCTTTGGATTCCAATAAGTGCAAATAGTAATTTACCTTGTTCAGATCTTCAGTTAGGACACAGACTAGACTGTGTTCAGACGGCAGATATCTCAGAATTTTCATCAGCGACTTTTCAAGTGGGGGCCACTGTTCATTCACTTCTTCTATCGTGGATGGCCGGAATGTGGTCAGGGTCTTGCTGAGATGTTGAAGCAGAAGCTCAGAAACGTCCAAATTAAACGCAGTGCGGAATTCATCGAGGAGCCGCAATTCACCTCTAGTGGCCAAATTTTGAACTATAGTTTCCGTATCCCTTGCTCTTAAACCATTCACTAGAATAAACAAATTATAATCTTATTCCCTTATCTAATATTCATAGGTTTATGGACAGTAAAATGCAACACTTTTAAAAAAATTAATCAATATTTAAAGTTAAAAACAGCTAAAATCAAGGAATTTGTTTCATATAATAGGGGCTATTAATATTTATTCATTTTGGTTAATTAAGTATTTTCCTGTTGAAAAATGATAAGAAAAATTAGTCCCGCATATTTGTTATGAGGGCTCCACGACGCCAAAGCAATTAACTATTTATTAATGAAGTTCTGAGTCGAATAAGCGATGAAAATTTTCACTGCCGAACAATAATCTTTAAATAAAATTTTGACATCATTAACTATGCCCATACCAGAAATCACTGTAAGAATGGTATTTTTTGGTGGATAGTTTTCACTTATGAAAGGATATGCCTGTCCCCCTGTTTTAAGGTTTGAGGGTCAAACACTTCACCAAAACCGAAGTTATCACAGCAGGCAATATATTTTGCCTTCCAAGAACGAGCCTATCAAATATATAAATTGCATTTAAATTCATAACAAAGCCCCATCTCCGGTCATTTTTAATAATTATTGGGTGAGTGATGAAACAAATAGAAATTTCCAATATTTCGTGGACCCTCTTCAATTCTTCCCTATGTATCACGAGAGAAAAGACAAAGATAGTGCTAATGCTTCATATAAATTCCGTATATAATCGAATTATGCAATCTCTTTCCTTTAAATTAAAACGTGGCGTTAATTTAACTCTAATAGCCTTTATTATGGCTGGAAATCACGATGGGCTTTATTGACTTTCCAAATAACCAGCCAGTTACACGCAAACCCACTTATTTTAAATTTGCTCGTCAAAAGCAGCTTCTGTAGTGTCTTTAGCTTTTTCAGGTTAAAGACTTCATTTCATCGTTTTGACTCTTTGCACCAATCTATAAAATATTAGCTATTAGTACAGATTTTAAAATTCAAAGATACTCCCTAGCAATATAAGAAAAAGAAACGATCAAAAATGGGGTTTTTGAGGCCAAACGAGAATACTGAATAAACAAACAAAGCGAATACTTCGAGAGGACAACCGCCTCTCTTCTCTTCAGCACGAAACGAAATAATGTATTCAAGAAAAGTGCAAAAGAAAAAACCAACAAAACAAACGCAGAAAGTCAATGTGAAAAGAAACCAAAAAAAAAACAATTAAAAAATTAAAAGATGAATAAAACTCAATAAAAGCCAAAACTACAAGAATTAAAACCAAATTCCTAACAACCATAAAATCTAGTCATTCGCCAATATCCACGATTTGCACAAAATCTAAAAAATTATGAACTGCCATCGACGGATACTAGCGAACAACTGAGAAGTGTTTGCTTTGAATTGCGAATGAATGAATAATGAATGAATTGTTTTCTTTCAACTTCTCAGTCATTCGCTAGTATCCGTCGATGGCAGTTCATAATTTTTTTTTGGATTTTGTGCAAATCGCGGATATTGGCGAATGACTCGCTTTTATGGTTGTTAGGTATTTTGTTTTAATTCTTGTAATTTTTGGCTTTTACTGAATTTTATTCATCTTTTAATTTTTATGTTATTTTTTATTGATTTTTTTGGTTTCTTTTCACACTGACTTTCCGCGTTTGTTTTTGTTTTTTTTTTCTTTCGGCACTTTTCTTGAATACTATATTTCTTTTCGCACTGAAAAAGAGAGGCGGTTGTCCTCTCGAAATATTCGCTTTGTTTGTTTATTCAGTATTCTCGTTTGGCCTTAAAAAACCCCATTTTTGATCGTTTCCCTTTCTTATATTACGGCAGGCCAATGTGGTTTAAGAAATTATCTTACTCCCTCGCAAATGCTACAAAGGCACATGAGGGCCTTCGGGTCCATGTTACTACAGTAGGAACAATTTATGGGGGGGGGGGGCATATGCCTCCTAGATCTTGAAAAATACCTTTTGGGGTATTTCTTCAAAAAATGCCTTTTTATATTTTCATTGAAAAAGCGAAAAATTTGCCCCCCACAGAATTTGAAAATATATTCCCCCCTCCCTAAATCGAAACCACTGATCCCCTATCCTCCATAATGATTTCCATAATTTTAGATACAGTTTTATTGAACTTAGATTGTCGACTGGATCTGAAAGATTTCAAAACAAAATTCAAGGGCAGATAGAGCTTTTATTTACTCCCTTTCTTGTGGAGTGCAATAGTAGTACTTCCGCTTTTGATGAAAAAATGAACAGCATATGCGTTTCGAAAGCTCATGAAAATTACAGCTGAGAATTACAATTGAGATAATGGCCTGATTTATTTATTTTTTATTTATTTATTACCCGTCAAAAAAGGTACAAAAGACGGGAGTATCACTAAAAAAGAAAAAAACACACAAAAAACAATTACAACACATTACACATAATCGAACAAATTAAACAAAAACTCAATTATACACTGCACTGCAGGTACGTAAGAAATTTGACTTTTTAAACTCCCAAGTACTGAAGAAACATAAGCTATATGATTGATAACTCCAATTCAACTAACCTAACCTACAGCAAAATACTTGATAACTTCAATTCAAAATCAAAGGACTCAATCAACTAGTCTAAATATGACAAGAGACGGTAAAAAGACTAAATATGACAAGAGATGTGCAAACAAAGTTAAACGGACAGTGAGTTACTGCCTTACCAAACGGTACCAAGGGTGGGAAGAAAATTTCTCGTTGTACCGTTTAATTTGTTCAATTATAGCTGCCGTCGGGTCCCGCAATTTTTGAAATTTTTAACAAGGTGCGAATATCTTGTCCACAGCGGGAGCCGCAACAAGAACTTCGCATACTTAAAAAACACGGATCTGAGCTTTCTTTTCTCTGGCTCGGGAAAAATTCTCCAAAACGGGCTTAGATACAGGAAATGGGGAAAGGATACTGCGTTATAAAGTCGAGCCAGAATTAAACGGTTGAAAGAGATTTTAGATGAGACTACTCTACTGTAAGCAAAAGCCAGGCGTTTTTACAAAGATGATCAATAAGAAGGGAGCGGGTAGTTTTTAGATCCTTTCCAATTGGTAAACCAAGGTAAATAATTTTCGAGACAGGGGCTACATACAGTTCTCCCAGCCTCACAGACGAGACCTCTTCTTGGCACCAGTTGAACAGAAGAATATCGGACTTCTGCGGGTTAAATTCAAGGCCAATGCAACTGTAATTTGATTGTAGTGTGGTGAAGGTGGTCTCTGTACCTGCGACTGTGCGGCTGGGGTTCAGAATGTCATCGGCGTAGGCTATCATTGTAACGTCTATGCCACGAGCTATGCATGTTATCTCGATAGTAGAATGTGGTCCAATAATACAATTATTAAAGGCACAAGGAGATGTGACTGATCCTTGTCGAGCACCCTTTTTCACTGGGACTACAGGATTCCCTCGGTAGGACAGCATCATGTCTGGTGTATATTCAGTGAGGGCTCGACCATGGCCAGGAAGTAGGAGTTCAGCCTGTAGGTGGTCGTACATGTCTTTAATGGGTAGTAGGAGGTCCTTCTGTACACCTCTCTTTCACATATCCAGAATGAGTTGGTCATGGAGAAGTGAGTCGTAGGCACGGCAGACGTCATGTAGACCTATAACAATGGACTCCTTTGATTCATCAGCGTCAATCAAGACTGAAGCCGAAGCAGAAATGGCGTGGCCGCAACCAAGACCCCTCTGGAGCCCAAACTGGGAAGGGGGAGTCCAGCATTTTTCCTGGATTTCATCAATGACCAAAAGTTCGAAGATTTTGCAAAGCGTTGGTGCTACTGTGATCGGTCTGAACGAAGAACATTCCGAAGTACTTTTTCATTTCTTCGGGACTGGCCTAAGCGACCCAGTACTGAATTCCGATGGTAGGAGTCCAGTAGTGAAGATCATCTGAAAGAGAAGAGTTAGGTGTCCCATGAAAGTTGGGCTGCAATGGCTAAGGTGAAGGGCGGATGCACGGTCAATGCCAGCCGACTTCTTCTTTTTCAACCGTCGAATCGCGGACGCAACCTGTGATTGGGTAACTAGGAAATCTGTACCTGGAATTGATGAGAGGAGGGATGAAAGCTTTTCTTGAACAGAAATGTTAAGATCCTGTTTTGGGGCTGAAAACTCATCAAGGTAATAGCTTATCCATGTTAAAGATGGGATATCTGACTCGGGACCCGCTGACTCCTTCTTATCAAACATTTTCCATAACAGATTAGGATTTTTAATTACTTTTTCAGTAAGCTCAGATTTCAACTGCACACGGTGACGAGCAAGTTCCTTCCCAAACCTACGCTTAAATGCAACTCTAATCTCTTTAACTACTCCTGTGTGTGATCTACCACATTCTTTCCATATCCCGTACCAGAAGGTGGCTCGGTCGCATGCTAATTGTAACAAAGGGTTAGAAGACCATCCCTTTTCTTGAGTTTTTTGTCTGGCACGAGACTTGGGCACTCCCTGAGATTCGGCAAACAGAAGAGCATGGGTCAGTTCCGCGTAATAAAAATTCAAACGTAGCCGCGCATCTCTTTCATCACGATGAGAGAATTTCATAAGTAGGTCAAACGGTACGTGAATTTTTGACAGAACAAGATCACAAGAATCTTGAAACTTGTCTTTATCAATTTTACGCCAAGCCGGAACCTCATGCCACCTCTGAGTGAATACCGACGAATTATCCGCAGCGGAAAACGAAGTAGTCCTACAGATAATACACTGAACTGGGAAATGATCCGAAGTGAAACTATTCGGAAGGACAAGAACCTCACGTACTGGCAAAGAACTAGAGCTAACAATATGGTCTAGATTGGACGTAGAACCAGATTGGTGGATATACGAAAAGTCCTGGTTCTTGCGGTGGATAGTAAAGCGGTTCTCAGTATCCCTATTAGAATGCAACAACAACTATTTTGGGCACTAATATCAACTTCTAAATTACAGTTAGAGTTACCCACTATTATGCACTCAAGGGACTCGCGTTCGGCTTTTTTAAGGCAGCGGGCTAGTTTGGCAGCACTTATAGCAAAAGCACTATCAGATTTGTCGTCACGGTAATCAGTTGGAAGGTACACATTTATAACTAGCAGGTTATCTAGTCTAGTTGCAAAAAAATTGTCACTGTTCTCGTATACTTCGCACGCGAGACGATTGCTAACAAACGTGGCAATACCGCCAGACGGACGGCCCCGCGGAGATGAACGTTTTGCAGGCACGGAGAACACAGAGTAGGACGGCCAGAGATTTAGTAGGTTTAGGCCAGCTTCTGTGATAAAATGTTCTTGCAGGCATATCGCATTATATTTATTCACAAACTGGTCAACCACAAGAGACCGCTCGGAAAATTTCCTTTTATATTCCAAGAAAGTAGTGAAATGTTAGAGATTTCGTTATTCATCATGTTAATGAGTTGCCTTTTGCTGTTTTTTTTCGGACACTTCACGCCATAGCAGGTATGACCCGCTTTCTTGCAGGAAACGCAAAACATAGCACGAGTACACTTTTCTGCATCGTTCTTTTTGGAGACGTGGTCAGACGCGCCACATTTGGAGTAGACACGGCTATTGGTGCACTCGGCAGCTAGGTGACCTTGGTTGTGGCATTAGTAGCAACGACGGGGTAAGAAAAGGAATTCTTCAGTGGGCAGTTTGTCGTAATAGATTTTCACAGAGTCCTTAAGAAATTTATCCAAATCCGATCGACAGCTGAAAAATACGTTGAACGCACGGGAACTACCAAGGTGTTCAGACTTCGTAGCTCTGGGGATCAGTGCAGTTAGCTCATCCGCTTATACGTCAGAGGGGACTCGTTTCACTACACCAATATAGTTAGGGCTCTTTATGGCAGCAGAAATCTGCGGATGGTTGGTCTTGATTGACTCAACAATGGTTTCAGCTTTGTTTTTTCGAACGAACCACTAGTTTCCAGTCCGATTTGACTCTCCGTAATTCAGATATGTCGCTAGTATCCGCACATACCGAATCTATGAATCTCTTCCTAGCACTCGGAGTATCAAGCGACTCGGGCAAATTTTTCAGTACGATTGCATAGGAGGGCTTATCAGGCTGGTTTTAAGCGCTTGGCCATTCGATGGGTTTGTTGGCATTAATAGCAAAATGGTTCTTAATAACTCGAGACAATTCATTCACCTTAATAGCAACGGTTGACGCAGTAGCTTAACTAGTAGTTGGGACTGAGCAGGGAGAAAAACCAATAACAAAGGTCGGCAATTTGGTCTTCTTGGCGTGAGCTTGGTGAATCCATCTGCAAATGTCCGTAAAATTCTCTTCATCTTTTGCGTGAATTTTACAGCGTGTTTGTAAACTGCATTAGTTGATGGAGCGATTCTTTGGCTTTCAGAATTTCTTCTGGTGTGAAAAATCCGACGCCCCGTACCAATTATTCCCTCCAATTTTTCTCTCCTCTATCCATACTACGGCTCACGAAGTTCAACACAGCATTCAAGAATAATTTGTCCTCCATTTCCGTCAACATCCTGAAAACAACGTGGTACTGCCGACGCACCTTAAGAAAAGGTTGAAAATTGCTTATAAAATTGCGCAATAAAATCTTCTATTGGCAACTTTCAATCGGCAACACTGAGCTAAAATAATTGTTCCCAGGGGAAATCACAGCGGTCAAAATAACCAAACCATAGATAAGCCGATTATAAAAAGTCTTCAAATAAGTGTCCACTGGGAAATTACTCACATTGTAAAACAGGGTTTTATCCAAAAAAGAATTCTTTACACCACAAGCTCTAGATCTCATTACAACCTATGAAACTGATATCGGCAGTCTCTATCCGGATGAGCTTATACAGTATTGTCAGTAATCCCATTCGCGTCTGCCACGGTGTTAGGCCCACCAGATTTGTCACTAGATTTTTATATACGGCACAAGTGGTAAAACAAAGGAGTCTTGATTCTTGACTATATCTCGTTTCACAAAACAATTGAGTGCCATCCTCATTGCTGTTTTGAACCAGGATAGAAGTGCATGCATTCTTGGGTTGCTTCCTTGAACCTCTCCAGCAATTGATATGTCGATTCACCACCTTATGTGCCAGCAGTGGTCCTGGAAGATGTTTGTCCTTTTCCTCGAGACTCTACATTCAGGAAGTTGATTTTATTTGAAATAAAAATTAAAAAAGTACTGATATGCTTTTTTTAATGGGCTCGGTCATAAACTGAAAAGGTTTGCTGTCTTTTCTCTTGCAGATTTACCAACAAAGGTATCTTAACTAATTTCATAGAGATATGAAATCAGGTGTAAACAAAAATTAAGGATATCCGGTACTGCAGCTTCCAAAGAAAGCCATCTTGTGTTGAGCATCTGCAGTTCTCTAGAACCTTTAGAACCATCAAGTTCTTGACTTAATAATGATTAGCTAATCGTTTAGCATCTGCTACTGGGGAAGCTTTTAAGTCAATTTTTCTGGAATAGATAATGAGCTTTTTAAGAGATTGATACTTATCCCGCTCACCCCCTAGCCAGGGTCAAGGGCTGCTTTGCAACTTAGAAGGATATAATCTGTAGGAGGCAATGTCCTCAACGATAACACAGTTATGAAAAATGTCCCAAAAAGAGATACTGTCTTTAAACCACACTCTACCAGTATAGGGGACTGACAAAGCCCTGGAAAACATGCGAGAAATGAAACATTATATGAAAGAAATAAGAAATAACAGGAAACACTTTATATTTTGTGGGTGTTTGGGGGGGGGGGGGAGGTGACCACGGACCAAATAGCCTCCTTGATAGTTTGTGGTTAATACATGAGTAGCGCACGCCTTTAGGCCCAAACCCAACAGTCAAATTTGTGTGTGTTTTTTAAGCACCCCTTTATTCACCCTTCGGGACATCTCAGAGCGATACTGAAGTATGTACATGGATAATGGGGAATATAAGTCCCCTATGCTGGTAAGTCTGTGGGTATTAAAGCTTCAAAGAAGTGCATTATGGTAGGTGAAGAAGGAGGAGTCATTACCATAAATACAGCTAGCTAACGCCGTGGTTAATGGAAATAAATTTTGGCTTTGGAAAGGCAAATGCTGTGAAAACTAGAGGCAAGTAGACATAGGCCTATAGCCTGCATTACCATCACAGACTAGGCTCAAAGCCCCCTCCCCCATTGGAAAATTTGTGGGCGTCACTGTATGTGGGTAATAACTAATTTTTTTTCGACAAAAGGATCTGCCTTCTGTTTTGACTAAGCGCAGCTACAATTTATATGGATAATTTTCAGATGGTTCAGTCACCAATCTCAATTTTTTCCTTAAAGACAAAATCTTTCCAGAATGGAAAAAGTTTGTTATCAAGTGTTTTGGGACGAAATGGTAGTAAATAATTTATTACCATTAGTAATAATTAACTTCTAGAATGAACTTTTGGTACAGCGGCTGCAGGGGCGAGAGCTGATGAAACTTAAGAATCTGTTAAACGTTATATAAGAAAATAATTCAAGATAATACAAAGCGAATTAGCTAGAGCGACCAAAGTAACGGTTGTTAAAACTAGCAATATGTTTTAAACGAGAAAAAGCATGCATTAAAATAAGACAGGGCACCTATCAAAATTATCAAATCCTGTCATATTTTGACTATTTGCTGTCAGCATATCATCCGCATCAAAACCTGTCAAAAGACTAAGTTCCTGTCATGTTGGTGATCCTGTACTTAGACAGGTGTGATACACGTCTTTTGGTTGTATATTTCGTAAAAAATTCCAGAAATTATGTTAGGTTGCAGCGTTCGACATTGTTTGATCACAGAAGACGCAGATGGAGATATCGCTACATAAACGTTATTAGTATAATACTTGTAGGCATGAATATACAATGAGTCGGAGGTAATAGGCTTGAAATTACTTGTAAAGGATTTCAATTCTTGTTGATAGAAGACCACCATCAGGCATAAAAAACCATGCCGTGACCAAGGTTGGCCCAGGATTGCACAAAGCCTCCCTTCGTACTAGAGGTCCCAGGGACTTCTTGCTATCCGGTTCTAAGCCGTATTAAGCGCTTCGTGTAGACTTGGAAAGATGTACTAATCCCTGTCCCGTACTGGTTTTTGGAACCCATTACTTTTTCCCAAGAACACAATAATTTCAATGATTTAAATAATATGAAAATTGCAACTTGGAATGCTACTACGTGAAAAAAACAACTATCATATTGACATTTTGACTGACACACTCGGAGGTTTTTAACTGGACTAGTTAGGAGTTTCAAAGGTAGGAAACATGAAATTAGGTGATAAAGAATTTATTTACTCAGGCAAGAAGGATAGGGTGCACAGGCAGGGAGGGATCATGATGAATAACAAGCTGCTAAGTCATGCTTAGGTTTGGAAGGTGTTAATAATAAAACGCTAGTTGCTCATTTTATAATTAGAAGGCCAAGTTATGAATCATAGTAGTATATGCCCCAGTAGCACTGACTGATGGAGATAGTAGTGATTATATGAAAGCTACAGGAGCAAATTGACAAGATCCCAGGTTTGAAACATGGTATTTTTATTAGGGGATAATACCTAGGCTGGTATAGATAGCATAGGTATAGATAGTATCCTAGCCGGATAAATTTGGTATAGAAAAGGAAAATAGTACCGGTTATAGACTGCTGCAGTTTTGTAGGTATAACAATCTTGTTATAACCAATACACCAGTTGGTAATAAAATGTCCCATAAGTTAATATGGTATTAGCATTCTGGTAAAACGGCAAACCTTATTGCTTATGTTATTACAAGTCGAAGATTGGCAGTACCGATACAAGATGCTAGGGTAGATAGGAGTGCTGCTATTCATTTTAAAAGTAAAGATTACCTTCTAGCAGTGTCAAGGGTTAATTTAAAGGTGAAATTCAAAAAGGGTAACTACCTTCAAGAGAGTTATGGCGTTAGTAGACTCCACGATGAGAAATTTGAGAGAAACCTTCTATGAACAGTTGAATATTAAACTGGAGAGTCTAAAACTTGAAAATGTAGAAGATGGATAGAATGATTTTAGGAAAACTGTTTGTGAATTATTCGATGGTGTATTAGGAAGGACAGTTAGAGGCACAAACTAGGAATATTAGTGAAAATGCTTTAAGTTTAGTAGAAAAAGGGAGGGGGCTTGAACAAGAAGTATTTGAGGGACAATTATTTGAAAACAAGAGGAGTTAAGGAAAAGTTAGAGAAAGAACTAAAATATAGATTAAAAAGGTTGTTGTGAGGGAGGGAATAAAATTGCTTAAGATCTGAAAATACAGCCAGACATTATATCGGTATGTTTAAGTTAGAAAGATTGAGAGGAAAAGGGAGTATTTGAGGGACATATATGAAAACAAGAGGATTGTAAGGAAAGTAGAAAGAACTAAAATGATGAAAAACTAAGAGTATAGAGAAAGGGATAGATTGATTTTAGAAGTGCAGGTATGAAAGAACTAAAATTGCTGTGAAGTGCAGGTCTAAAAGTGCTTAAGATCTGGAAAATACAGCCAGACGGCATTATATCGGTATGTTAAAATATTGAGAGGAAACAGTCAATTTGGACTTGTCCCAGTTAAAGATAGGAACAGGGCCACAATTAGTGACAAGGAAAGAGCCAGAGGTGGGCAGATTATTTGGAGGATTTGTAAGCCGTGATAAAGCAAGAGGAAATGATGTAGAAAAGAAAAAAAAAGTTTGCGAGGAAGAATTAGAGATGCTACTAAAAGGATTACAAAATAATTAGATACCGGCGTTGATATTGTGGCAAATCACTTTTTTAAACATGGTGTTAATGAAGTTAGAGGTAAGTTGCTGAAGATTACGAGCGTGATTTTTGAAAAAGGGGAAGTACCTAGTGATTTTAGGAAAACTTTAATTAAACCCCTCCATAAGAAAGCTGATAAGAGTGAGTGTGCTAATTACAGGCATTTGCTTAGTTTCTGTAGAAAGCAAATTACTTGTCTTGATGATACTTTTAGCCTTATAGTATTTTAAAGAAAGTTTAAGAGAAGAACAATGTGGTTTAGCAAGGGAGAGAGGATGCTCGGACCAAATTTTCACTCTTAGATTAATAATTGAGAAGTGCCTGAGTAATCAGTCTCCATTAGTCTTCAGTTCAATACATTGTGACCAAGCGCTCGATTGAGCTGATAGAAGAGTTTTAGCGAAGGTCCTATCCTTGTAGGGTATACCATATAAATACTCTAAAGTGATTAGGGCTATGTACGCGAATATTATTGCTGCAGTTAAGGAAGGAGATGAACTTAGTAGCTGGTTTCATATTAAATCAGGAGTTAAGCAGGGTTGCATTCTATCCCATTTATGGTATACAAGACAAATACATTAAAGTGATTAGTGCAACATACGATAATAACATTGCAGCGGTTAAGGTAGGAAATCAGGTTAGTAGCTAGTTTTGTATTGAATAAGGAGTTAAGCAGGGTTGTGTTTTATCTCCATTAAGATGGATCGCTTAGAAGGCATTTGTCCTAAGAAACACGGCAATGGCTTTGAGAGGGCACGAAATCAAATTGGAAAGTAAAACTCTCCTAGACTTACGATTATGCTGACGATTTGAATGTTCTAGGTGAAAATATTAGCAAAATGGTTTTTTAGTGGTTTCGAGAGTTAAGGATGCAAGAATAGGTTTGAAAATTAACGCTAAGAAGACTAAGTCGCTAATATTGGGAATATGTAAGGGTGAAGAGGTGATGTTGAGTATTGAGAAGATCAATCAAGTGGATGGCTTCACTGAGCTAGGTAGTATTATTAGTAAAGACGGTGGATATAGTGAATATGTTAAAAGTAGGATAGCCAGGGCCTAAGTTATTTTTTAACAGTCGAAAAACGTTTGGAGAAATAGGAAGATGGATATACTAAACAAGATTAGAATATTGGAAGCAACAGTGATGGCAGTTGAAAGCAACAGTGATGCAGTGGTCAAGAATAGTTTTTGAAACGTGGGAACTCCGAAAAACAGAGAAGGATTTGTCAGATGTTTCCCAGAGGAATAGCTTACGGATTCCTTTGGGTACCCCTCCAACTGACCGTATCTCAAACAGTAAGCTGTACAAAAATGTGGATTTATCCCGCTTTCCAGAGCTAAATGAGAGAAAGGTTGAGACGGCTAGGATATGTTCTGCAGACGAAGGATGACATATTGCCGAAGATCATCTTTCCGGCCAACCATCTAGGGCCAAACGAAAATCAGATTGTCCCAGAATAGAGCGGGAGGAGGTCGTAAGGAAAGATTTAAGGGAAATTGAAGCTTCTCAGGAGGGTGCATGGAAGGATGCTTTGAATAGATTGGGATATAGGAGGCTTGTGCGTAGCTGTGTCAGACTCAGGTGGCTTGATGGCGCAGTGAGTTTTAGTAGTAGTAGTAGCAGTATTATAAAAATTAAATAAATAGTCTAAGTTTGGCTTTAACGAGAGTAAAACATTATTACAGATAAAACAAAACAAATATACAGAGATCTAAAAGAGACCCTGGAAATTACTTTTCAAGACAAGAGAATAAACTTTTGGCCGACCCAGTCGATCAGGCATTTTTCAAAAAGATTTTATGTCAACCGTCATCAATAATTTGAGTGTTATAATTTATATGACTGGCTATTTACACAAGGGGCGACATCTATCATGTTGCAAAAAAGTCCATGAATGACAACTTAATTCCTATAAAAACGCTCACTATACCATTGCATGGAATATCCATTTTTAGAAGCCGGAAAGCCCATTCGGCACATTTCAAATGCTCGACAGAAGTGTTGCTATACTCCGGATCACTGCAAAATTCTGAAAATTGGTCGCAATATGGGCCACAGATCTTAGTCTCAAAGGGTCGTTCTGGTACCTGCAAAAAACAGACGAAAGATATATCATGAAGACTATAGGATAGAATTTAAACCAAATGAATTAAACCAGGAGTAAAAAGCAAAAGATAAAACCAGAGTTCAGAAGGGCTAATTTTTTCAGCAGTTTATTACCAGGGATTCTATATACCCGATGATATGATTAGTTTTATTAATTCAGTATGAGAAGGTTAGAACATCCTTTCTCAAGAGTTAAGAGTTTAGAATATTCGACATATGTTCTGAACGACGTTTAAGGTTGCATTAGGGCCATCTGCTTAGCAGGTCAAATATAAGATTCCTTTGTAGTGTCTGGCCATCTGCTTGTTTCAGAAGGCAAATGAGATCACATCAAAATTTATCACGCCATCTCTTCCATGGTCTTCCATGACTAACTTCATCGTAAAAACTACACCATGATTACAACTTTTCGAACACACAACTTCCCCGTTCGATGTATACGACTCAGCCCCATTAGTTGCTGCAGTCGCCATTTCTGGAGAATTTTAGTCCCCGATTAAGGTGGTTTCGGAGGCTGGTCTAAAATAAACTTATGAGATTCCTGGAAAATAAATATGCAATAATAATTACCCTAAAACAGTACGACGTATTGATGATGTAACTACTTTAGGTAAGTCAAGGTTCAAAACTAATTGAAAAAAAGAAAAAAGAAAAATTACCTTTGGAGTGCAAACACCCAACAACTGTCTGTATCTCTTCTGATCCATTAATTTGGAACATCCCAAAGCCAAGTAAAAATCGGGCACTTTGGCCAATAAAATCCTTTGTAAAAGCTGTTGGCTGTTAGACTGACATGCTAGCCAATGTTTCTCCCAAAACGATGCGCAAACATTCTGAAACAGAACATATTTGAAGAAATGTGCACAAATACATATGGATATGTACTTGACTTAAATGACCATTCTCTTAATTATGAGATTTGTTCCTATACCAGGAGCCAACTTATGCGGATCAATTCTGACATATAAAACGTTTTAGAAGGAAAAATGAGGGCCAAGTTGTCCTCCATTTGAATGGTAAATATTTCAATTATTTATTAATTTTTGACTTATTGTAAGCAAAGAAGGGCAACTCAGTTGAAGCTACTGAAAAAGCTGCAATAGCTATGGGGGAAATTGCAAAACAAGTACAAGAATATGGATTTTATCCCATAAGTTGTTGAAGAGTGAGATACTTTAAAGAGAAACATTTATTTATCATTATTAGATGTGCGATTGTCTAAAAAAAAAGCTAGAAAGGTTATTAGCTACGGCTATGGAAACAGTTTTGACCGGGGACAGGAATCTGGAAGTTATTCCTTTGGTTCCCACCAAATTTTCTACTTCTATTTTCTATTACCTCTAAAAATTAATCTATACTGAACTGCTGTTTCAATACTGGTGTTAATCAATACTATAAAATAATCATTTTATTTTTTAAAACAAAGATATAAGAACACACACCAATGGATGTCCAGGCTCTGGTCCTCAAAAGTGGCAAAAGTAACGAAAAAAAAAAAAAAAACCTGTATGTAAAATGTAAAATTTGCGGAACAGATCGTCTGAAGTCTCACCTATTTTTACAGATGTATCTTTCCCTCGGTTCCTCAACAAACTCGGCTCCTTCAACAAAGTGCTCCGTATGGGCTGACATTAATTGTCATGGATAGAAGGACAACGTTATATAAACTAACGGTCAGTGAGAACTGAATACAAGAGCATTCAAAAATCAGCAGAAGCTTCTATCCGTAGACCAAAGGAGGCACTGGGAAGTTTTTTTCAAAGCGAAGATAAAGTTTATCATTAAAGTCGAAAAAAATAAATAAAATGAATTTGTATTTGGAAACGTTTTTTATTCTTGACAGCGAAGAACTATATAGAAATATACAACCAGAATCTGGTGTTGCAAAACATCAAGATATACTCTACAGTTTTAGAGCCTTTTGCCTTCTGGTGAATAGTGGTGAACCCCTTTCCTCAGAAAATCTGAGAAGTTTTATGATACTTCTTGATTTATGTCAATTGCTCGGAATAAGGATGCGCTGTTTAACAGTAGAATCGGACCTTTAGGATAACAACTTCCAGATTAGTGTCATATCAGATTTAAATACCGTGAACCCAGTCAATATATGAGAACTTTAATAAAACTATTGCAAGCAAGAGACTCGGCTAAATAGACTTTCAAATCTAAATATTCAGATATATTTTCTATGACGCAGTAGAAGTCATAAATATTCTTGCTAAAACTGGAGCAAGGAAACTAAACTTAGAATTGACAAATATAATTGTTAGATTGTAATGTTATTATCAAAACTTAATACATATTATAGTAGTGTACTATAGTAATATACTATAGTATATATATAGTAGCTCAATGAAATACAGCTCTGAAGGTAGTCCTAGTGCTTTGTGTTTTTTTCTGGAGTACCAAAATCTTTATCGTCTTTTGTGGCAATTGAAACAAGCTCATAGTATCACAAAAAAAGCAGCCAATAAACAACTAAAGGCACCCTTGAAGCTATCCACAGTGTCATACAGTATTATTTGAATAATCACAAAGCTGAATTACACTAAAATGAATAGGTGCGAGCAATCTATTTTTGTGTTGTTTTTTTGTCATATATGTTGGCCTTATGGATTGTTTCACAGAGACAGTTAGTAAATTTAGGAGGTTTCATACGATAATTCTGTTTATATGCTGCACGTATTATAAGTATCTTGCAAATAGTTACGAGACGTCATTTAATACATGAAGCAAACATCAAAGCCTTGAGCATGAAGTGGTCAAAGAAATTTTCTGTAAGACTACGAAGTCTGATTTCCGTTACTAATGACTGGCTGATTACAAACCTGAGCTCAGGGGTTGTAAATCTGAGGCTAATACTAAAATAGAAAGCTATACATTTAAAACACATCTAAATCAAACAAACACGTCCAAACAAAACAAAGACGCATTTCCTCGGGTTCAAAGGGCCTACAACCCGAACATCTTCTTTACAAAACACCTACAAATGACAGAGCATCTTGTCATCTTATTCCAGGCATACATCCAGCACCATTCAAGGAGCCTCTGGTTGTTTATTGGCTGTTTTTTTGTGCCTATTCTATCTCGCGGTAGAGTCTCTATTTTATCTTTAAACATAAAGCCATCAATAAAGTTTACGAGCTTCGTCGTCTGGGAGTTAATTTTTCAACTCATTTTTCCCGAAGAATCAACCTCAACCAGATCTCAGCCTCTTGTGCTAGAAAGTTGGAAATAATTCTTCTGTTTGGATGCTTGTTTTAAACTGGGGGCCCAATGTTCAGTTGGTGAGGCCCCAAAGGATCCAGAATATGACTTTCTGGGGAGGCTGGAGAACCAGTTAAAACCAATGGGTACCTTAAAAGGCATGGTTTGATATGGCATATATGACTGTCTTCTAGAAGTATATGCACTTATCTCTGAATGAGGAGCCTGTTGTCTATGGGGCATTGATCGTCAAGGCGAAAAGACAATAACGTGAAAACACAGTTCATTGTTATTAATTGATAGAGAAAATGACAAGGAAAGGAGGACGAAATCAAAGCGTTCATGGTAATGAACAAAGGAGCCTCTGTCGATGAAATTATAGATCTAAAAAATGAAATTTTGATTATCAGTGGATAGTTCACGTAAAATGGTATCCTATTAATGATGTGATTTCAAATATTTAAAGTGTATTAAATGCAAGCGTATACGATGAATCTGAGAATAAGCTCGACGCAAACGCTATTAAAAAGTATTTTGCTAGTATTTGCAGAAGCAATCCACCAATTTTCTTTTTACAGGGTTGCTGAAATGTCTCTAGGGTAAGTTACCTTATTGGGGTCAAGTCTCTCAAGAACCTTTGCAACTTCAAGAGGGAAAATCACAGGTATTTCAGATCGAACAGCCAAGGGGGGAACACTGGAAATTGGTGGATTGCTTCTGCAAATACTAGCAAAATACTTATTAATAGTGTTTGCGTCGAGCTTTCCCAGATTCGTCGTATACGCTTACACTTTGCCTTACAGAGGAGCCAGTGAGAAGCCATATTCCTTTATAGTCCCTCGTTGAAGCGGATTTAATCCATTTGTACATGCCGGATAAGCGAGACTAAAATTACGATGAAGACCACACTGTCTTTCCATCACAAACAACAAAAACAAGAAGAACAATAGGGAATTCTTTTCATTAGACAGTGAAGATAATTTGAATGAATATTTCGGCCCTACGGCCCTATGAATATTTCGGCCCTACGGTCCTATGAATATTTCGGCCCTATGTTCACTGTCTTATGAAAGAATTCGCTATTGTTCTTCTTGCTTTTGTTGTTGTTTGTACATGTCTGCCATGGAACTATTATCAAAAGGCGTCAATCCAGATTCGTTTATAAGATACTGTTAGTAATCTAACTCAAGTCTATCGTGGTGTTAAGTAAGGCTCTGTCCTATGCCCTGAAATATCTAATAACGTTATTAGAGTAATCACTCGATATACTCTAATCCACTCAATTGATCTATCTGTCAACACAAGTCACTTATATTAAATGCAAACGATATTCTTATCTTAGCTGGTAATCTAGAACCACCCTAGAACACTGCTGACATTTTTTGCCCCGGACTGAATGACATTAATCTTCGGTTACTTCTTCCAAAACCATGTTTCTCGTGTTTTTAGACTGGTAACTGTCTCCACTGATACAATTTTTGTACCGTCTCTATTGACTTGTGGATATAGGAGCTCGAAATCACTACAGACGTGTAAAAGTTAAGGGTGTGATTTTCATGGCAGCTTTAACTTAATAAACTTTAAATATTTGAAATCACATCATTAGTAGGATACCATTTTACGTGAACTATCCACTGTTTATCAAAATTCCTTTTTTTTATCTATAATTTCATCGACAGAGGCTTTTCTTTGTTCACTACCATGAATGCTTTGATTTCATCCTCCTTTCCTTGTCATTTTCTCTATCAATTAATAACAATGATCTGTGTTTTCACGTTATTGTCTTTTCGCCTTGACGATCAATACCCCATAGACAACAGGCTCCTCATTCAGAGATAAGTGCATATACTTGTAGAAGACAGTCATATATGCCATATCAAACCATGCCTTTTAAGGTACCCATTGGTTTTAACTGGTTCTACAGCCTCCCCAGAAAGTCATATTCTGGATCATTTGGAGCCTCACCAACTGAACATTGGGCCCCTCAGTGTAAAACAAGCATCCAAACAGAAGAATTATTTCCAACTTTCTAGCACAAGAGGCTGAGATCTGGTTGAGGTTGATTCTTTGGGAAAAATAAGAAATTAACTCCCAGAGGACGAAGCTCGTAAGCTTTTCTGATGGCTTCATGTTTAAAGATAAAATAGAGACTCTGCCGCGAGATAGAATAAGCCTTCTATCGCCAGATAAGCAACTCTTTGTTACGATGAACTTCTGAATATAAAACTGATTCCCCAAAAAGTCTCGAGGAAGATCTACAGGAGAGTCACTTAAAAGGATGGAAAAGCACAAATTGGGTTTTCATTCATTGAATCAGCTGAAGGGGTTATTGTGACATCAGAAATTTGATTTATAGGGTTCGCTATGCAGATCATAGTACTTAAGGCCCTGAAAGGCAGCCTTCAAAGAACGATTATTTACGAAGTTTTCAGGCAGCTCGAATCACATCGAATTTTTTTGACTACATAGACAGTAAAAAAAAATTCGATGTGATTCAAGCTTTTTTTTTACCAGTTCTTTATGTCAAACTGCCGAAATACTTCGAAAATGCTGAAAAATACTTATTCTATGGGATACTCAGGATCCTACAGCTCGACCCACTCATGAAGCTGAGCCATGAGGCAGTCTCGCGTATATTTTTATTCCATTAGAATCCAAATATTTTATCACTTAGCAGAACATTTGATTCCTAAGACTAGTAAAATTTTGCATTGGAAACAGTCTCACCGGCTTTTGGATCTAAAGTTGGAGAAGCAGCTTGCTAATTTCAGTACCCAGGACTTTTAAAATATAATTAATCAATAAAATAATATAAATGACATGATAATACCACCATGTATGCAGGGTTACTTTCTAAAACTGTTGCCCTGTTAAAACAAAAGTCAACAGTAATTATAGAGAAGAATAGAGGACAAATCTTCGCTGATTTATCATTTCTACATCCCCCCTTCCTCCAAGAACAAAAAAAACGGCAGATCATAGAAATTCAATTTTTATTTTTTCTAGAAAGTATCGATGGCTGCTCAACCTTCTATACAAGAAGCACTGTATATAAATTATATACAGCATACTCACGACTCAGTAATATTTGGTTACTACAGTCTTGGCACGTGTAAAAGCTCCACACATATCCTCGTCCGTCCTCGTCCATTAACAATTCAGTGTATATTACCATGGAACACGTATTTTGGCAGAAACTTTCTCAAAATAACTTTGAAACCAACTCGAGACTTTGAAACCTACTTGTAATTTTTAGAAACATCTAATAATAACATTACACTACTAATTACCGATTTTTATATATGTATTCGAATAAATTAATTTAAAATTAGAAACTTTAAAATTTAGTGTTACAAAAGTGAAACCAAGTTTTGCGTTCAAGAAAAATCTGACTTGTCTACTCGTGAACAAGTCTAATGTCGCTTATGTTTCTACGTTCTCCGGAGCACTTGCATCTCGGTCCGGCTTTGTATAATGGTTGAGATAGGGAATGATTGTACTGTCTAAATGTACATACAGTGACAAGTGGGTACTATATAAGATAATTTTATTTATTGGTTTCAAACGGTAACAGAATTAGCAAGCTGCCACTCCGAGTTTATATCCAAAGTACCGAACCGAAGCATGCCAAAGGGCCAATTTTAGTGAGAATTGAAACCTTATATATAAAACAGTATTTCAGGATCAGCGTCTAATCAAACTAAATATCAAAAATATTTTCCATGTCTCTCAATCTGTAGACACAAAGAGGTATTAAGACACAAAGATCACAAAATTATTAAATTTTGGCTTTTCTTTTAATATTGGGATCAATAGAACTTACTAAAATAATAAGAAAGAAACATACCTCTGGAACATAAGAAAGGAAAGGCCTACTCTCAACTACAATATTTGTAAGTGTCAAAAGAGCCAAAACATATTGTTGATGCCTCGTGAGGGTAGCATGTAAATTCATAGCAGGAGTACTCAACTGACTCAGAATAGATGCCGCCATAAAATCCTTAAAAAAAGAAAAGCAAAATAAATGAAATAGAACATAAATTATATTACTTATTCACATACATAATATTTGTCTATCACTATTATTATCTAGATTGACCTTTCATCAAGCTAAAACTATCTGGCTTCAGAACTGAAACCCATCTAGGATGGTCGCATCTTTATAAGCAGTCCTATTGGATATTATTTGGTCGTTTAATACAATATGTTTTCTTTATTATCAACAATTTATTTCCTCAATAGTTTTATTAAGTAAGCACTCCAAGACCGTACCCAGGATTTTATTTCGGGGGGTGGGGGGTGGGGGAGGGGGTTACCAAAAAAAAATTCGGGGGGGGGGAGTTAACACGAAAAAACCTAAAAAAAAACGCATACAAAATTTGTTTATTCATTTTTGCTGCATTTTTACGAGTCAAAAAATATATTTTTTTTTTGGGGGGGAGAGGGGGGTTCAAAATGGATAACCCCCCTCCCAGGATACAGCCCTGAAGCACTCTCTTCTGAATCTAGAGAAAAATTATTCTCTTTTAAAATTTTTCTTTTTCCAGCTTGTCAATCGAGACCCAGTTTAGTCACGGTCATTTTTTTAAAGATTCACTGTAGTTTTGGAGATTTTTTCTTGAAAATTAGCAATCATGTAAGGTTACACTTTGATTCAAGTACATTTTCGTCAAAGATGCAATGAAAAGAACGGCAATTTTGCCTTCATTTGTTGTGCCTTGAGATTTTTAACAAATTTGGTTTTCCTTGCTCATCTTACGCTTCGTATTATATTTGCATTGTCATAAGATGGTTATTAATTAAAAAAAAACTTTTTCCACAAAATAAGTTTTAAAAAAAAGTAAAGAACTCCATTAAACCAAAAATGAACAAAAATAGAATCAAATAATCTACCAAGCATACAACTACCAGAAATCAGTATCAATAAATAAATGAAACCCAAAACGAACAGAAATTAAAATAAATAACAGAGTCAAACTCAAAACGAGCAGAAATTAATATGAGTAGGGTTCAAATCCCTATGCTTTCTAAAAGCCAGGATATAAATTGTACTTTACTATAAAAAAATGGCGCCCTGGTCTGAAACCAAAAAAAAAGTAAAAAAATAATACATTGTGCCAACATCGTTCTTTACTTAGGTAGCGCTATTGAACTGCCTATGATTGTCATACGCACTATAATGACAGCACTGCTAAAACTTAAGCTGTAACTGGTATTACTGCTGTAAAATGAAACCGAAACGCAGCTGTGGTCATCAACACTAGCAACAGACCATACATAGCAGACAATACTCAGCTGTTTGTACACACTCTGAAACCTGAAGGTGGAATTATTTGAAGCCTGTATTACTCACAGCTTAAAAACCCTCAGGTCTCTATGAAAAAATCCTACTTTTCAATTTATCATCATCATTTTATCTAAAAGCGTAACTGATCTTTTCCATTTTTTTTCTTTTGTACAGTTCTACTTCTAGCATAAGCTAAAGCATAAGATGTGCAAAGAAACAAAAGATCAATTTAGAAAAATGTCAGGTGGGAGCTTAGCTTAAAACACCAAGAGTAGTATTCGACTAAAGTTTGACCAAATACCGAATGCCTGAAAATCTACAAGGGGTATGGGGCTACAAGAGAAACGACATTCTAGCTTCAAGTCTACTGTATGATGCTATAGGAAAGCAAAAATGCAAAGAATAATTATTGCAAGAGCAAGATTTTATTGAAGAAATCCGATAGATTTGTTTAAACAATACAAAGTATTTCTACAAACGGAGCAGAAAAGTAACAACTCTAAAATGAAGAAAGTGAGAAAAAAAAAACAATACCTTTCCCTCTTCTGATTCAGGAGTTTTATTTCCTGGGGATGCATATGCGATGCCGAACTTAGACAAACAAGTAAATGGTAATGCTGCCATCTCAACTGCAAAAGAAAAAGACTGATCAGCTTAGCTCTAAAAAGGCGCTGACCACAGACAATTGGATTAAATTATTATTAAATTAAGATTATTATTAATATTAAATTGTTTTAAGTAAAATATTTTATTTTAATATTACTTTATTCATTATTAAATAAACAAATTATTGTTATAAATAACCATTAAATTATTAAATGAATGTTACAAAATATTTACTATTAATATATTATAACTGAAACTAGTAAATTTAATTAAAAATTAGATTAAATAGTCGCTTCTGGGACAATATTTTGCTTTACTAAAATATTGTATTTATATTGTATTTACTATTAGAATATAATAACTAAAATTATCAAATAAAATTAAATATCAGATTAAATAGTCCATTCTAGGACAATATTTTGTTTATAATTTAACCAAACTCGCAAAGAAAATCTAAACAAATGAATCAGAAAAGATTTACGCAAAACTCCATATTACCATAATAGCAGTAATAGCTACAACACAATAACAGAGCGAACCACGGCTCATAGTCACCAAAAGCTGGAAAACACGTTTCAAAGAATCTGTCTGGTGAGAAAAACTCACAATTAGAGCTAGTTCGGAATTACTAACTATTATTCTGGTTCAACCTAGAAATAATTTATAAATGGGAAATTTTTTTTTTAGTGAATTTCAAACAAGAAATTGAATTTTTTTTTATTTGGACTAGTGATGGACAACTGATGGACTACTTGGACAACTGATGCTATTTCACTTGGTTTGTAGAATAATGCAAAGCTGAACTCCACTGAAAACAAAAAACAATACAGGATATCTTTGTACAGAGGAAACATAAAGCGCTTTAGGACATAAAATTTAAACACTCTTGTTTCTTTTACGCGGTTTTTGGTTTTCTTGTTTTGTATTGTGCTAGTTTTGCACAGTTCTATCAACACGGGGGAAACACCGTAAGTCAGTTTATTTGCACTCATTTTATAGTAGATATATGTTGCATAGGCTGCAAAACATTAATTTTTTTTTCGGTTTTAAATTTCAACTCCGCTCCTTACTTCCATCAGAAAATTTTTTTTTGTAAATTTAATTACTAACCTCTGATATCTAATATCTTATATAGGTACAATTTTCGCCTTCAGCACTTTTAACAATTTTAACCGTTTCTAATCTAAAATTAGTTGAGACATATATTTACTTAACACTCTGGACTACATCAGTCTACCTGGTACTCCACATGATACAACAAACTTCGATTCTCAGCGGTATCAGCCAATCAATTGCCCCAATTGCCCATATATCCTCAATTCACGTCATTTACCTTTTACTGAAGTTTCTGTAGAGCTTGAGCCTCATGATTTACGCAACGTAAATGAAATGACCACCTTTACTAATGATGATAATGATGACAAGAGTTAATTTATATGGCATGGGCTGACGACACACACAGCTACAGTTGTCTAATTACCTAGACTAGCAGCATATCCTCAATTGCTGGCACCTTAAATCTTGCTATTAAAAGGACAGAGGAATCTTACCAGGAATAGGAAAAAGAGCGTTGATACATTCCTTGATCAAGGAAACCAAGTCGTCGGTCTTAAATGGAATATCATGATCTTGATAAAGACTTGGGGGGAGGGACCAGGTTGCAAATGGATCTTTGGATGCCCAAGCTACCTGTTTGGTCGGTTCCAATAACTTTTGCGCACAAGATTTTTGTTAGGTAACACCATCGAGTCAAAGACGAGAAATCTTGAAGCATTGCTGAAAAGTGAAAATCATGAATATTAGAACTCGATTTCAGCAACTCATTAACAGTTAAATTAAAAAGGTAACGGTCAATGACAATATATTAGCCATCAAAAGACAGAAGTATGCATGTGTGCATAAACTTTTATTTGGTAAGATCCTAAAACTAAAATCTTTTCATGGTTCTAAGTGTTTTTAAACCCCCCCCCCGGAAAATACCTCCCCGTGGAAAAAAAAACGGAAAATGCCTACCCCCCGGTAAACACTCCCCCCCCCGCCCCAAAAAACTCCTCCGTGGAAAATAAGGCTTTCCAAATTTGAGAATTTTATTCTTGTTTGGTTTTTTTCATTTTTCGTAGGGGGAAGAAATTTTGGTACTTGTGTATTATGCACCGCTCACTCAAGTTTACGCTGTGTAAAACTCGAGAACAAACCGGTTTCTTCTTTACTTTAGAAACAAATTTGGGCTGTATTTTTGCACATTAGGGGAAGGGGGGTAAATACAGCGGGTATAATTGCAAAACGTGTTAAGTACACTTATTCTGCGTACTATGAAGTGAGAATTGTTTTCTGACTTCAAACTGTCTAAATACTTACCCCCCCTCCCTTATGTGCAAATATATAGCCCAAATTATATATTTCCCATCTATTATGTCACTTTTGTTTGTCTTGTCTCGTACTAAGCTGAAAGAAACTAACGAAGAAACCAGTTGTTCTCGAGTTTTTACACAGCGTAAACTTGAGTGAGTGGCGTATAATACACAAGTACCAAAATTCCTTCCCCCAACGAAAAATGAAAAAACAAAACTAAAATAAAATTCTCAAATTTGGAAAGTCTTGATTTCCACGTGGAGTATTTTCCAGGGTGGGGGTAAACGCCGGCCACCTCTTTTCATACAGTTTGTATTATTCGCTATCGTAGGCAGTGTAATACCACTGACCTCTTTTCCCAGACCACTCATATGGAAGGACTGATAGTAGAAACTTCAGAGGGGGCTCATTAAATTGCGAATTAAAAGTCCTAGTGCCTTTTTTCAAAGTCAAAACCAATTGGAGGGCAAATAGCCCCCTCCCATGCTCTTTTTAGCCATCCTCTTCAACTCCCTAAGGACATCCGATAAAAATTGAGACTGCCATTTGGTTCACAATAGTAAAAAAGTCCAATGATTATGCGGTCAGAGACGGCCAGAGGTTTATATAAAAAGGGTGATCGTATAAATTTCGGAGGAGGCTCATTGAATTGGTAATGAGAGGTTCTAGAGCCATTTTTATTATTCAGAATGATCGGAGGGTGGGTACCCCATCCCCACACCTCGTATTTTCCCGAAATATATCTGACAGAAATGAGATGGCCATTTGTTGTCGTAGAAACTTCGAAAAAGGCTCATTCGATTGGAAATTGAAAGGGCTAGTGCGCTTGTTAATAGTCAAAAGTGATTGGAGGGCAACAAGCCTCCCCCCACGCCTATCAACTCCCAAAACACGTCTAATCAAAATTATAAGATAGCCATTTTGTTCAGCGTAGTTGAAAGGTCTGGAAATTATGTCTTTGAGGATGACAACCCCCCTCCACAGCCCTAAGCATAAGGGTTGTAAGCTATGCCCCAAGGGCATATAAGGCTTTTATGGAAAGGGTGGTCATAAAAACTCCAAAATGGGCTCATTTGATTGGAAATCAGATGTTTTATTGCCGTTTTTATGAGTCAAAGTGATGGGAGGGCAGACACCCCCCCCCCCACATCGTATCTTCCACAAATACTTCCAATTGAAATTTAGAGATAGCCATTTGTTCAAAAATAGTCCAAAAATCATATAATAAGGCCTGTGGGGTTGACAGAATCCCCCAGAGTCTGGGGGTAAGGATTGTAAGTTATGCACCAGGGGCATAGAAGGTTTTTACGGAAGGGGTGGTCGTGTGAACTTTAGAAGAGGCTCATTTGATTGGAAATGTATAGTTCTAGTTCTATACCCCTCCCCTTACATCCTCTTTTCCCGAAACGCATTCAGTTGAAATTGTGAGATAGCCATTTTGTTAACAATAGTCCAAAAATCCTACAACTATGTCTTTAGGGTGGACACAATCCCCCAGAGTCCATGGGCAAGGGTTGTAAGTTATGCCCGGGGGCATATAAGATTTTTATGGCACGGGTGATTGTATAAGCTTTGGATCGGATGGAGCTCATTTGATTGGAGGTCGAAAGTTTTCGCGCCCTTTTTAAGAGTCAAAAATGAATGGAGGGTAATCAGCCCCCCTACAAGCCTATCATTCCTCAAAACATATCCTATAGAAATTTTAAGGGATCTATTTTGTTCAGCCTTGTTGAAAGGTTCAGTAAGGATGTCAACCTCCCCACAGTCCTCATCAGGACAAGGACTGTAAGCTAGGCGATTCGTTCATTATTTACACATATAGTATTGAGAAAGGTATTCATATTTGAACTTTACTATCAAAGAAGACGAAGCGCATTCAGACGAGCCTTTCAGAGAATGTTGAGGGGAGGGTTGAACTAAATCAAAACACGTTATGTGTATAAGGGTTGTCAAAAGGGTGTAACACAGGAATGACTGAGTATATTAATTTTGAAGATTCAGGAAATGATAAGAAAGATGTTCAAAAAGGCAATATTTGCATGCTACCAATACTACTAAAACTATCACCACTACTATTACCGCACTACTCCATTCATAGTATGGAGGGGAAATTTGAACTAAATCAAAAGACGCTATGTGCATGCACATTGTCAAAATAGCGAGTCTGAAGAATTGAATTGGGTATTAAGTTGGAACTTCATCAGAAATGCTTCAGGAACGGTTGATGGTATTAAGCTGAAACTTTCAGCATATGTTGAATGGGATGTTGAAGAAACCAAAGTGCTATGTGCATGCTGCTACTAATGCTGCTACATCTAATACTGTTGCGCAAGCTAAGGGTATTACGGTGAAGCTTTTAAGGAATGTTTTGTAGGATGTTGAAATAAATCAAAACAAACTATTAGCATGTGGACTTTCAAAAAGAGGACAAAGCAATAGCTGAAGAACAAACTATATTATTAAGTTAGACCTTTAAGGGTAAGTTGTGGGGGATTTTGAACTAGCCAGAAGGCACTATGTGTATACTTTTAATTCTACCACTACTGTTACTATACCAATGACGCTAAGGATATTCAGGTGAAACTTTTAGGGAACGTTTTAGAAGGAATTTCAATTAAACGAAAAAACTGTATGCATGCAGGTTTTCAAAAGGGCATATAAGCAATATCATAGGCAGCACCACTCTATACTAGATAGAAATATAATTGAAACTTTAAAAGGAGCTAACTCGATTCAAAATTAAAAGTTCTGGTGCCCTTTTTAAGAGTAAGAAGAGATTGGAGGGCAAGCAGCCCTTCTCTCAAGCCCATTCTTTTTCCAAACGCATCCGGTCAAAATTTTGAGACACCCATTTTGTTCAGCATAGTAGAATGGTCCAGCACCTAAGTATTTAAGGGTGTTGGGTATATCAACCCCCCACGACTATGCAATTGGCCCATTATGCTTTAAAACTAAATGTCGCTAAGAACTAAATCAAGAGACATTGTGTTTATGGTTACCAATAAGAAACCTCAGCAGTATATCGAGAACGACTGGGAGTACTAAGTTGAAACTTTTGGGTACACTATTATTACTACTTCTGCTCTTACAATTTAAATAAATAAAAAGAGTGTAAGTGTATCCAGGTTGTCAAAGAGCATAGACAGAATCTTTTGGGAATGATATTAAGTTTTATTTTTCAGGCCAACTTCAGGAGCTATAAAATTAAATAAAAAAATACTGTTTGTATCAGGATTAAAAATTGTTGAAAAAGTTTCTCCAACATGCAAATAGCAACCCAAACTATGAATTCTTACAGAAAAAACTAAAAAGGCATAAAATATTATTTTTTCCACGAAAAAGACTATGTCAACAAAAACGAACAGAAATTAATTTAAAAAACTTTTTCCAAAAAGCAAGTTTTTCAAAGAAAAGTAAAGACCTCCATTAAGCCAAAAATGAGCAGAAATAAAGTCAAATAATCTTCCAAGCGTAAAACTACCACAAATCACTATCAATAAATAAATGAAACTCAAAACGAACAGAAATTACAATGAACAGACGAGTCAAACTCAAAACGAGAAAAAATTAACATGAGTAGGGCTGATAACCCCCATGCCTTCTCAAGACCAGAACATAATTTGCGCCTTACTGAAAGAAAAAAAAAAAACCCAGCAAATAACCGTGGATTGTCAGTTTAATTGACATATACTGAATTTTTGATAGTTTTTTTATTTACTTATAAAAGTGTTTTGCTTGTTAAAAAGTGTTCAGTTTTGCAGCATGAAACTGATTAAACTTTAATTAAAGACTAATCAAAAATAGTTATGCTATGACTCACACAAACCATGGCTGTTATAATGGACGTGATCCCGCAAAAATTCTTGTGATCACGCTATATTTTTTTGCGTTTAACGTTATTGCTGGACTTGCAATTTTTAACATTTTGAGGAGGGTTGAAAACTACAATATTTTAACGATAGCGAAGAAACAAAATCAAAGTATTGCCCCAAAACACTTTTTGTCGGAAATATCGACCGGAAGTTGCAGCATCTTCACGTTGCCTTAGCAACCTAAATCTTGCCCAAGGTAAATTCTGCTTGTCCTTTTTTTTAAAATCTTAGGTCGATTAATTTACGCCCGTTTTAATTGTTTAAGTTACTCTTTAATCTGGATGGAGAAGCATTTATTTTGTTTTTTTTTTTCTATTTGCAACCAATAAAAAGAGAGATATGCCACAACTAAAGTAGCACAAAGAAGGTGACACCATGTCTGAATTCGGGACGTCGAATTCAGTGAAACATTTGAAAGCTTAAAACATAACTAATCCGCAAATCACGAGCACCAAAAATTATTGTGGACGTTTCAAAAAAAAAAATTGAAACGTCCAAGAAAGAGCTAAAGAACATCATGACAAAAGGTAATAAAGCCATATAAATACATTTTCGAAATCAGCACCACAATGTTCATAACAACAACCTATTTTGATATCAACAGCAGAAAAGAAACTTTATAAATTACCTTCACAGCAAAAAGTAGCTGCGGATTGGGTTATCTCGAACGCTAAATCGGCAAGTTTCTTGCTTTCTGGCTCCATAGTTAACATTTGAAAAATCTTCAAAGCAACTACATAAAGATCTGCTAAGAAGTCCTGGTGGGGGGCGACTTTTAACATATATCTGCAATGAAACAATTCAATTAAAAAAACAAAAAACAAACAAACATGGGGGGGGGGGGGGAGGAATAGAGATTTTTATCTTTTCTACAAACCTAATATATAAATCTTGTAAGTCCCAGTTTCTTAATAGGACGTCCCAAAATTTCCTAGCTTCCAACTAGAAAAGTTACTGACATTTCTTAGTCTACCTTATCTTTAAGATTAAGGTTTAAATATTGCATGGCAGAGATAGGCAGGGAATGATTACAGAATTACAGTTCCCATAGGTGAAGGGAGTCACAAAAGAGGTTAATATTTATAATAAAGTTTGGAGAATCTAAGAGGAGGAAGGTAAAAAAGTGGAAGGAGGAAGGTAAAAAAAGATGCAGCAAAATTAAAAAAATTACCTTTCACAAACTTTAGAGTTCATAATGTTAAACTTAGCTCTTGCTACGCATTGGGAGCTTATAGAGCAGTAATAGTTGATAGATCACTCTGTAATAAATATCAGGACACCTTCTCTTCAAGATCTGTGAATAACAGTGTTTAGTAAAAACAATACAAAGTTCTCTACGTCGAACGATTTTCGGTCAAAGTTTCTGGTTTATTAAAGGACAATCGTAAATTTCTGACTTGACTTCCTCGCAACGGTCCAACTGTAGCCCATGGCTACAACACTTCTAAATACCTGGAGGAACCCAGCACCACACTTCAAAGGGAATTCATCCTTTTTTTACGGGCAATAAGTGGTTTTTTAGGTAAAGGCCCTAGCCTGGTTCTTTAGTTCTTTAAAATCACTTATTAAAATACATCAGTGGCTAGAGATAAAACCAGAGTATCACAAGGCCTTCCTTGTTTCAAACACTATGACTCTAGAAAGGCTTTAAAAATCTTTTTAAAATCACTTATTAAAATACATCAGTGGTTAGAGATAAAACCAGAGTATCACAAGACCTTCCTTGTTTCAAACACTATGACTCTAGAAAGGCTTTAAAAATCTTTAAAATCACTTATTAAAAATACATCAGTGGTTAGCTATAAAACCAGAGTATCACAAGGCCTTCCTTGTTTCAAACACTATGACTCTAGAAAGGCTTTAAAAATCTTTAAAATCCCTTATTAAAATACATCAGTGGTTAGAGATAAAAACCAGAGTATCACAAGACCTTCCTTGTTTCAAACACTATGACTCTAGAAAGGCTTTAAAAATCTTTAAAATCACTTATTAAAATACATCAGTGGTTAGTTATAAAACCAGAGTATCACAAGGCCTTCCTTGTTTCAAAAACTATGACTTTAGAAAGGCTTTAAAAATCTTAAAAATCCCTTATTAAAAATACATCAGTGGTCAGAGATAAAACCAGAGTATCACAAGACCTTCCTTGTTTCAAACACTATGACTCTAGAAAAGGCTTTAAAAATCTTTAAAATCACTTATTAAAATACATCAGTGGTTAGTTATAAAACCAGAGTATCACAAGGCCTTCCTTGTTTCAAACACTATGACTTTAGAAAGGCTTTAAAAATCTTTAAAATCACTTATTAAAATACATCGGTGGTTAGTTATAAAACCAGAGTATCACAAGGCCTTCCTTGTTTCAAACACTATGACTTTAGAAAGGCTTTAAAAATCTTTAAAATCCCTTATTAAAATACATCAGTGGTTAGAGATAAAACCAGAGTATCACAAGACCTTCCTTGTTTCAAACACTATGACTCTAGAAAGGCTTTAAAAATATTTAAAATCACTTATTAAAATACATCAGTGGTTAGTTATAAAACCAGAGTATCACAAGGCCTTCCTTGTTTCAAACACTATGACTTTAGAAAGGCTTTAAAAATCTTTAAAATCACTTATTAAAATACATCAGTGGTTAGTTAGTTATAAAACCAGAGTATCACAAGGCCTTCCTTGTTTCAAACACTATGACTCTAGAAAGGCTTTAAAAATCTTTAAAATCCCTTATTAAAATACATCAGTGGTTAGAGATAAAACCAGAGTATCACAAGACCTTCCTTGTTTCAAACACTATGACTCTAGAAAGGCTTTAAAAATCTTTAAAATCACTTATTAAAATACATCAGTGGTTAGTTATAAAACCAGAGTATCACAAGGCCTTCCTTGTTTCAAACACTATGACTTTAGAAAGGCTTTAAAAATCTTTAAATCACTTATTAAAAATACATCAGTGGTTAGTTATAAAACCAGAGTATCACAAGGCCTTCCTTGTTTCAAACACTATGACTCTAGAAAGGCTTTAAAATCTTTAAAATCCCTTATTAAAATACATCAGTGGTTAGAGATAAAACCAGAGTATCACAAGACCTTCCTTGTTTCAAACACTATGACTCTAGAAAGGCTTTAAAAATCTTTAAAATTACTTATTAAAATACATCAGTGGTTAGTTATAAAACCAGAGTATCACAAGGCCTTCCTTGTTTCAAACACTATGACTTTAGAAAAGGCTTTAAAAATCTTTAAACCCACTTATTAAAATACATCAGTGGTTAGTTATAAAACCAGAGTATCACAAAGCCTTCCTTGTTTCAAACACTATGACTCTAGAAAGGCTTTAAAAATCTTTAAAATCACTTTAAAATCACTTATTAAAATACATCAGTGGTTAGTTATAAAACCAGAGTATCACAAGGCCTTCCTTGTTTCAAACACTATGACTTTAGAAAGGCTAATAAAAAAAAATAAAAAAAATATTGAGTCAATGAGTAAAGAAAAGTTCAACTACTGAAAAATTTATGATAAGTAAAAAAAAAAATTACATAAAGAAGTTATTTTGCTTATGATAGAGTTACATCTTTATTTTCAATCCACGTTTTTAAAAACATAACAAGAATCGTACCTTCCAGCAACTTCAATTGCTTCATAATGCTTTAAGTCGATTGCCTTGAAAATAAATTTTGACAAACCTCGTACGAACTAAGATTCATTTCTTCACCTACAATAAGTACCGATGCTACAATCTTCTCAGCGTTGTCACCTTTCGTCAGCTTGTTTGCACAAAAATGAGACAAAGCCAGCTTGCAGCAGTCCTTGTCTAAAAAATCACTACCAGAAATAATGATATCATACTTGTCCTAGAAAAAAAAGGCTTTAAATCTGTAAGAAAAGCTTAGGAGAACATGAAATGCTAAAGAAACATTCTACGACTAGGGTCGACACCCCCAGATGCAAAGGCTTTTGGATCTTTATATACTTAGAACGTATCAGTAGAAATTTTTTTCCGCCACAAAGTTTGTTTTAATCAATGATTCCTGAAAAATTCTTACTAGAACTTTTCTATGGGTTCGTTAGTGGCTCATTAACATATGTAGTACATGTATGTTTTGTGTGTACCTGCACTACTGGAGTAAATAATTGGATATGAAAAACATTTTAAGAGCTTCGAATATCAATTTAACTTTTTTTTATCAAGCTTCAATCGCACACTTAGAAACTGTTTTGAATATTTGCAAGCTCTGTTATTATTCTATTATATATTTCTATTGCAAGGAAGAATTATTTTGTAAAGGAGAATTAGAAACAGTGCTAAAAAGATCCGAAAATAAAAGGCCTCAGACTGATAATATGGTAAATTAGCTTCTTAAAAATGGTGGCTAGAAAAAAATTCATGAAAATTATGAATATGATTTAAAAAAGGGGAAGTTCCTAGTGATTTTAGGAAAACTATAGTTAAACCCCTCTATAGGAAAGGTGATAAGAGTGAGCGTGATAATTATATAGACCTTAGCTTGGCTACAGTAGGAAAACAAATTACTTGGTATGATGATACTTTTTAGACATAGAGATGCTGTAGACACAGTTTTTAAGAAAAGAACAGTGAAGTTTTAGGAAGGGAAGAGGATGTATTGACCGATTGACACTATTAGATTATTAATGGAGAAGCGCTAAAGTCATCAGAAACATTTAGTCCTCAATTTTATAAATTATGAGCAAGCGTTTGACCCATCCGATAAAAGAGCTTTAATGAAGGTCCTATCCTTGTATGCTATACTAGATAAATGCATTAAAGGAATTAGTGCTACGTACGAGAATAACATAACTGCGGTTAATCTAAGAAATGAAGTTAGTAGCTGGTTTCGTATTATATCAGGAGTTAAGCAGGGTTTTGTTTTATACCCATTTATATGGATCATTTGGAAAGACTTTGTCCCAAAGATCACGACAAAGGCTATGGGAGAGCATGGAATTAAATGGGAAACTAAAATTATCCTGGACTTAGATTGTACTAATAATTTGAGCGTCCAGGATGAAAATGTTATCAAAATAAATGGTTTTTTGGAGGTTTTGGCTGTTCAGGCCACAAGAATAGGCTTGAAATTTAAAGTTAAAAGGATCAAGTCTTAGGCGGAAAGCTATTGTTGGCCAACGAGAAGATCAATCTAGTGGGTAGCTAGATTTACCTAAGTGGTAATTATTAGTAAAGACGGGGGATGCAGTGAAGACGTTAAAAGTAGAATAGCCAAGGCCCAGGGTGTTTTATTTTCACAGTTTTAAAAGTTTGGAAGAATAGGAAGATAAGTCTGTGAAAAAAGATTTGAATATTAAAAGAAACAGGGGTGACAAGAATTAAGTATAGTTCTGAAAAATGGGCACTCCGAAAGACGGAGGAGGATTTGTTAGATATTATCTAGAGGAATTGTAAACTGATTCTTTTGGATATCTGTCTGACTGACTGTATTTCAAACAGTAAACTGTACGAAAGAATGGTTCCATCCCATTTTCCAGGGCTATAATGAGAGAAAGGTTGAGATGACTAGGACAAGTTCTGCAAACAAAGGATGGCATATTACCAAAGTTCTCTTTCCGACCCCCGAATAGAGTGGGAGGAGCTCATGAGAAAGGACTTAATGTAAACTGGAGCTTCTTGGGAGGGTGTAAGAGGGAAGTTTAGAATAGATTGAGATGGAGGAGGAGTATGCACAGCTGTGCTGGCCTCAGGCGGCTTTGTGTTGCGGCGAGTTGTTAGTAGTAGCAGTATCTTCTATATCTATATTCCATTCATATGTTATATTATACGGGTGAATGCGGTCACTTTTAAAATGGCGCTGCTCATGGAAAATCATTTTGCCAAAGAGCGTAACAGCTTCGTTATTTTTTATTTCCCAAAAGTCTAAAAGTTATCTTTTACCAAAAGTCTATATATATCTACCAAAAGTCTATTTTTTATTTATTTACCATAAGATATATAAGCAAACTTGGCAGAAACCCCATCTCCCTATGGTAAGACCCAAAATGCCTTCAATGAACCTTTAATATATTAAGAAATATTTTGCAGCTGTTCCAAAACTCATTAGGCTATTTTTCAGAATATTGATTACGTTTGGATATATAGTAACTACTAATAATCATTCACATGGTTGTATTGATACTTTTTTAATCAAAAGGAAATTGAAAATTATTCAATTCATACCAAAGTCACAACTATATTTTCAAATGCCATAAATTCTCTAGCCATAATGCCTATATTTTCTAGCCATAAATTCATATATTGGAAACAAGTTCATAGGTTAAAGATCAAAATCAATTTTTGAGAACCAAACCTAAATTTTCTGTACCATAATCTCCAACTCTTTCTTCGCCCTTTTTATAAATAGAATTGCTTTCCTTTTCCCGCCAGATTTACGCTTAAATTATTTACATTATATTTTTGTAAATAAATCGGAAAATTGAGTACCATATCAAGTTGATCTACTTCTTATGTTATGCACTAATCTTATAACCATAGGTTCAGTGGCGCCAATTCACGATGTAGGAAGGAAGGCGGAGGGAACATATTTTTTTAAATCTAGGGGCAGTTTTTCTCAGTTTCTTTTACTATGGAATGCAAAAGAAAGAAATTTTTAATGAAAACACCACCAAAAAAAAGGAATTTTCAGAATTTAGGGGGGGGGGGGGGGGGGGGGGGGGGGTGCCCCTCCCCAAATGATGTCCCTGCATTGGTTTGCATTCTATTTCAGCCATCATATTATTTCTATTATTCCTTCAGTGTCCTTCTTTATCTTTTGCTTCTTAGACAGGCTTACGTTGTTTTCAAATGAAAATGTGCATATTGTGGTGGTCAATGCGCACTTTGGATTGCTGATTTTCGTTTTTTTTCTGCTTTTTTTTTTTTTTTACCAAAATTAACTTTACGGTAACTAGTGCTGATTTTATTATAAATATTCTGGTTGCTGAGAAATATTATTCAGTAAAGTTAATTCCCTGACAAGACAAACAACAAAAAAACACTCTGATTTAAATTTATCTTCTTTCAATTATAACATAAAACAAGGATATCAGTTTTATTGCCTCCAGAACAATTTGGCTTTACCGTTATACGGGGTGTGCACGTCTCAATGTCAATCGTGTTCCATGCATCGTGATATCACAGTAAAAAAAAAAAAAAAAAAAAGGATCTCGAAGCTGGGACAACTAACAAAATCGTAACCTACGTGAAGATTGAACAGCCGTTGCTGGTTTTCAATTCTTTCCACCATTTCCGTGGAATTTTTCGACTGATAATATGCTTTCAATGCATTCAGGCCACCAGCAAAAGATTTCATGTCTTTTGAAACTACCTGCAAAGAAGAATCAGCGATAATATATTTGCATGGTTAGTATAAATAAAATGATTATTGAAACCATGGATTCTCAACCCTTTTAGTTGCGTTCTCAACTTCTCATTCAAAAAAGTTAAAATGACTACATTTAGCACAGTATGTAAATATTAGAATAGTATAGTATATAAATATTAAATATTAGACAGTATGATCGTCCCCTATCTCACCCATTATAAAAATCCGGACCGAGGTGCGAGTGCACAAAACTTGGCTTCAACGTTGAAAAAACATTAAAACTTCTGAAGAAAATAATCTTAAATTAATTTATTCCAATACATATATGAAAATCGGTAATTAGTAGTGCAATGTTATTGTTAGATGTTTTTAGGAATTACAAGTAGGTTTCGAAGTCTCGAGTTGGTTTCAAAGGTATTTTGAGAAAGTTTCTGCCAAAATACATGATCCAGGGTAATTGGACCGCTGATGGCAGATCAAATGAGAGGAGCTGTTTGTATGCGATAATGAAAGACAATGTGGGAGGAGCTGTTTGTTCGCACCGAGAATGAAGAGCCAGAAATCATCTGCGACAAACTTACTGCTAATTATCTTTATACAGTGCCCACAACCCTCAGGGCAAGGGTTTTAAGTTATGCCCGGGAGCCATATAAGACGTTTTGGTACGATAAGTTATGCCCTGGGGGCATATATGGTCCTTATGGAAGGAATGCTCATATAAACTTCAGAGAGGGCTCATTTGATTGGAAATTGAAAGTTCTAGTTCACTTTTTAAGAGTCACTAGATATTGGAGGGTAGCCAGCTTCCCCCCCCAAAACCTCTATTTCCCAAATGCATCCAATAAAAATTTTAAGATAGATATTTTGTTAAAAATAGTTCAAAGATCATATACACAAAATTCTGGTGTAGACACAACCCCCCCCCCCCCCCCCCGCAGGGCCGGGGCAGGCCGCTTTAATTTACGCCCTGGGGGCATACATGGGTCTTATGGAAGGGGTGCTCGTATTGACTTCAAAGAGGGCTCATTTGATTGGAAACTGAAAGTTCTAGTTCACTTTTTAAAAATTCAAAAGAGATTGGAGGGCACCTAGACCCCCCCCCCCGTCTCCACGCCCTTCGTCAAACCTATCCGATAAGACCTTTGAGATAGCTTTTTTTTAAAAATAGTTCAAAGACCACATAACGAAAACTCCGGGGTCGACACAGCCCCCAGGGCCCGAAGGCAGGTGTTGTAAGTTATGCCCTGGGGGAATATATGGTTCTTATTGAAGGGATGCTCGTAAACACTTCAGAGATGGCTCATTTGATTGGAAATTGAAAGATCTAGTTCAGTTTTTTTAGAGTCAAAAGAGATTGGAGGGCAACTAGCCCCCCACGCCCCTTTTCCCCAAATGCATCCAATAAAAATTTTGAGATTACCATTAAGTTAAAAATTGCTCAAAAGTCAGATAACAAAAACTCAGGTGTCGTCACAACCCCCCAGGGCCCGGGGGCAGGCGTTGTAAGTTACGCCCTGGGACGTATATGGAGCGTATGAAAGGAATGCTCGTATAAACTTGTGAGGGCTCATTTGATTGGAAATTGAAAGTTCGAGCTCACTTTTTAATAGTCAAAAGATATCCGAGGGCAGCTAGCCCCCCCACGCCTTCTTTTTCCAAACCCATCTGATGAAAGTTTTGAGATAGACATTTTGTTAAAAAATAGTTCAAAGGTCGGATAAGAAAAAAATCCGGTGTCAAAACTGGGCCCCAGGGCCCAGGGGAAGGCGTTCTAAGTTATACCCTAAGGGCATGTATGGTTCTTATGAAAGGGATGCTCGTATAAACTTCATAGAGGGCTCATTTGATTGGTTGAAAGTTCTGGTTCACTTCTTAAGAGTCAAGAGAGTTAAGGGCAACTAGCCCCCTCTCACACGCTATTTTTACCTCAAACCCATCCGCTACAAATTTTGAGATAGCCAGTTTTTTTGGAAATTGTTCAAAAATTAGATAACAAAAACTCCTCCCAGGGCCCGAGGGATAGGCGTTGTAAGTGCTGTCCTGGGGGTGTATATGGTTTCTTATGAAAAGGATGCTCGTATAAACTTCAGGGGGGCTCATTTGATTGGAAATTGAAAATTCTAGTTCAATTTTTAAGAGTCAAAAGATATCCGAGGGCAACTAGCCCCACTCCCCCACACACCCTTTTTTCCCCAAGCCCATCCGATAAAATTTATAATAGCCATTTCATTAAAAATAGTTCAAAGGTTAGATAAGAGAAAATTCCTGTGTCGACGGAACCCGCCACGGCCCGGAGGCAGGCGTTATGAGTAATGCTCTAGGGGAATATATAGTTCTTATGGAAGGGATGCTCGTATAAACTTCGGAGATGGCTCATTTGATTGGAAATTCAAAGTTCTTGTTCACTTTTTAAGAGTCAAAAGAGATCAGAGGGGCAAGTAGCCCCCCCCCCCCCGCTCCTCCACGCCCTAAATGCATCAGACAAAAATTTTGAGATAGAAATCTTGTTAAAAATAGTTCAAAGTTCTGATAACAAAAAACTCCGGTGTCGAAACAGCCCCCACCCCAGGGGCCCGGGGATAGGCGTTGTAAGTTATGCCCTGGGGCATATATGGTTGTTATGGAAGGGATGCTTGTATAAACCTCCTAGAGGGCTCATTTGATTGGAAATTGAAAGTTGTAATTCACTTTTTAAGAGTCAAAAGTTATTGGAGGGCAGTTAGCCTCCCCCCATACTCCATTTATTTTTTCCCAGAGGCACTTCGTATAGAAGAGGTCGTCGTATAAACTTCAAAGGGGGCTCATTCAATTGGAAATAGAGATCTTTAGAGCCCTTTTTAAGAGTCAAAAGTGATCGGAGGGCAACTGGCCCCCCAAGCCTGTTTTCTCCAAATACATCTGATAAAAAATTTGAGGTAAACATTTTGTTAAAAATAGTTCAAAGATCATAAAACAAAAACTCCGTTACGTATGAAAAATAGACATTTCGTTAAAAATAGTTCAAAGGTCAGATAGAAAAACTCCTGTGTCGACACAAACTCCCTCAGGCCCGGGGATGGTTCTTATGGAAGGTAAGCTTATATAAACTTCGGAGGGTTCATATGATTGGACATTGAAAGTTCTCGTTCACTTTTTTAAGAGTCAAAAGAGATCGGAGGGTAACTATCTCCCCTCTCCACGCCCTATTTTCCTCAAACCCATCCGATAAAAACTTTGAGAGAGCCATTTTTTTAATATAGTTCAAAGGTCAGATAACGAAAACTCCGGTGTCGACGCATCCTTCTAGGGTCAGGGGGCAGGCATTGTAAGTTATGTCCTGGGGCCGTATGTGGTTCTTATGAAAGGGATGCTCGTAGAAACTTCAGAGAGGTTCATTTGAATGGAAATTAAAAGTTGTAGTTCATTTTCTCAGAGTGAAAAAAGATCGGAGGGCAACTAGCCCCTCCGCCCTCCACGCCTTTGGTTATATCAGATGGATAAACCCGTTCGATAAAAATTTGAGGTGACCATTTTGTTAAAAATAGTTCAACCATCGGATATTAAAAATCCAGGGTCGACACAAACCCCCAGGGCCCAGTGACAGGCGCTGTAAGTTATACTCTGGGGAAATATATGGTTCTTAAAGAAGGGATACTCGTATAAACTTCAGAGAGGACTCATTTGATTGAAAATAGAAAGTTCTAGTTCACTTTTAAAGAGTCAAAAAGAGACCGAAGCTTAATTAGTCCCCACACTCCCTTTTCCCCCAAACCCATCCGATAAAAATTTTCAGATAGCAATTTTGTTAAAAATAGCTCAAACATCAGATAATAAAAACTCCGAGGTTGACACAAACCCATTTTTTCACCTTGATGTTGTTACTTTGATACCAGTTTTGATACTTTGATGAACATTTGATTTTTTTTTGAAGTTTGATTTTGAAATAAGGAATTTTTAAAAACTTGAAATTTTTTGCAATCAAAAACGAACAAAAATTAATTAAAAAAACTTTCCGAAAAAACATGTTTTTCAAAGAAAAGTAAAGGCCATTTTAAACTTTAGCTCAGCATATACAAATACCTTTTAAAATTCAAACTCAAAACGACCAGAAATTACTATTAGAGAATAAATGAAACCCAAAATGAACAGAAATTAAATAAACAATCATAGCAAAACATACAACAAGCAATAATATAAATGAACAAAGAGATCTTAAAGCGAACAAAGCTTAGATTGAATATGAAAATCAGGCTAAAAAGATTCCTATTGAAGTATAAATGAAACTTAAAACGAACAGAAATTAAATAAACAATCAATGCAAACAAACATACAACAGATATTAATGTAAATTAATAAATAAATCTTAAAACGAGTGAAACTTAAATTGAGTATGCAAATCAAGCTTGAAACGAACAAAAATCACTACAAACAAGAGTTTGGGTATGACCTCCTTCTCTCACTGTAAAAGTCTAAAACTTACTGCGTCATTGGCGCTTTACTGAAAACTATATGCGTCTTGAACAGTCTTGGAAAGTATAAACAACATCAAATTGAATATTTGATGTATAATGATATTAATTGTTGAAAGATCCATCAGTTTAAGAATTATATTTCACTTTAATTGTATTTTTTATTTTCAATGCTGTAAGAACTGGAAAAGAAAATATTTGTAATATAATTCATTTTCAGTTAAGCGCCAATGACGCAGTAGGCTTTTGGTTTTTATTTACAGTTAGGAAAGGAGGCAGCATCCAAACACTTGTTTGTAGTGAAACTATATTCGTCTTTAACAATTTTAAAAAGAGCTAATAAATTAAACTGAATATTTGATGTATAATGATATCAATTGCTGAAAGATCATCAGTTCAAAATGTTACTATAATTTTAATGTTTATTTTCAATATTAAGTACAGAAGAAAATATTTGTCATAAAATTGGTTTAATAGTAAAGTGCCAATGACGCAGTAGGTTTTAGACTTTTACAGTGAGAAAAGGAGGTCATACCCAAACTTTTGTTTGTAGTGATTTTTGTTCGTTTCAAGCTTGATTTGCATATTCAATTTAAGTTTCACTCGTTTTAAAGATTTATTTATTAATTTACATTAATATCTATTGTATGTTTGTTTGCATTGATTGTTTATTTAATTTCTGTTCGTTTTAAGTTTCATTTATACTTCAATAGCAATTTTTTTTTTAAGCTTGATTTTCATATTCGAACTAAGCATTACTCGCTTTAAGATCTATTTGTTCATTTATATTATTATTTGTTGTATGTTTTTGTTATGACTGTTTGATTAATTTCTGTTCGTTTTGGGTTTCATTTATTCTCTAATAGTAATTTCGGGTCGTTTTGAGTTTGAATTTTAGCAGGTATTTGTGTCTGCTGCTGAGCTTAAGTTTAAAATGACCTTTACTTTTCTTTGAAAAACTTATTTTTTTCGGAAAGTTTTTATTTTAATTAATTATAAATAAAATGATTATTGAAAGCATGGATTCTTAACCCTTTTATTAACTCGACAGCAGAGCTGAAACTTTGAGTACCCAAACACTTTTCCAAGCAATTTCACTATCCATTGAGATTTTTTTGGGATTTGTTACTGGTGATCAGGAGCAACAGTTCTTGAATTAAAAAATGCTTATTGGCAAAGCTGCAGCACTACTCCCCGACACCAAACAAATGTCCAATATAATAACAACACATACATTCGAGCATAGATTTGAAGTCAAACTAATATGTACTTAGAGAGCAATGAACTTTGAAAAAAAAGTGAAAATTACAACGTATTGAAGGGACAAAGGCAGGAGCAGGGATGTATCCAACGGGGGAGGGTCACCAGGTTTTAATTCCCTTCCATCTCCCCAAAATTTGTGCCCGACTCGTAAAAAGGTGAAAAAAATGCAGATAACTAATTTTCGATGCGTTTATTAAGTTTTTTGCCCCCCCCCCCACCAAAACAATCTTGGATACACTCTTGGGGAGGAGCTATACTGTGTCCCAAACCTCTCCTAAGTATAATTATGAGTTTTGATGCTATAAGTCACCTTCGCTTAAAACCTTTAAAAGTGAAAGAAAAAAAGAATCCCGATTCAAGTCAAAATTGAATATAAAAATTACATTTGTTTCCATCCTTTTTTTCTAGTAATATGGCCAAATAAGAAAGAAAGAAAAGAAAGAAAAAAAAGAAGAGAAAGAGAAAGAAGAGAGAGAAAGAAGAGAGAGAGAGAGAGAGAGAGAGAGAGAGAGAGAGAGAGAGAGAGAGAGACGAGAGAGAGAGAGAGAGAGGAGAGAGAGAGAGAGAGAGAGAGAGGAGAGAGAGAGAGAGAGAGAGAGAGAGAGGGAGAGAGAGAAAGAGAGAGAGAGAGAGAGAGAGAGAGAGAGAGAGATAGAGAGAGAGAGAGAGAGAGAGAGAGAGAGAGAGAGAGAGAGAGGAGAGAGAGAGAGAGAGAGAGAGAGAAGAGAGAGAGAGAGAGAGAGAGAGAGAGAGAGAGAGAGAGAGAGAGAGAGAGAGAGAGAGAGAGAGAGAGATAGAGAGAGAGAGAGAGAGAGAGAGAGAGAGAGAGAGAGAGAGAGAGAGAGAGAGAGAGAGAGAGAGAGAGAGAGAGAGAGAGAGAGAGAGAGAGAGAGAGAGAGAGAGAGAGAGGAGAGAGAGAGAGAGAGAGAGAGAGAGAGAGAGAGAGAGGAGAGAAAAAACTTACAGGATTTCGCCTTCTAAGACGCATTCCAAAAATGGAATTAAACACGAAAACCCACTGTTCTGCACAATAAGCCTTATGACCTTCAGGCAAACTTGACCAATGACCAAGGGCCTCTGTTACCCGTCTTAAAAATAAATAAATAAAAAGCTCAAATTTCAATTATCTCGTTCGTCCCTATCATAAAACTGATTAGCAATAAGCACTTATTGATTTGCTGCTATTAAAGAAATAGAACGTTGTAACAATAAATATTTACCGTATATTGGCGTGTTGTCCATTTGTTATTTTTTGTTATTCATGGTCTTCCTGCTCTTTATTTTAGATACTGAAACTAACATTAAAATAAGAAAAAAAAGTACTCAAAAAGGAACGTAAGTAATGAAAAAAATATAAAGAGAAGCAAACGATAAGTTAAATTAGCCAAAAATTAAATTTTAAAACGTTATAAAGTTATAAGTTACATACACATTAGATGCTAGATCTAACGCTGTTTCGACTGCACTCTGAAATAGCCAATTGATTTAAGATTATCAAAAAATTATATAGTGAGCTTTCCAATTTTAAAAGACATAATAATGCATGGTAGTGCGTTCAGTTATAAAGATGCACGTTGTCGATACAAAATATAAAGGCTTAATGTGAAACTATTATCTTAAATCTTCATTCTCTCTCCCAGAAATTCCCCTCCTCGCTCAAAGTTCCCCTGGTCATTCCCGCTAGAAATTCTCCTTATTTTTTATTTGAAAAAAAAACATGTTTTTTAATTTAATTTTTGATCGTTTTTTTTCAACGCATGTCAGAAATCCTTCCCTCTCCTCTATGCAAAATTTTCGCTGGAAAATCTTCCCGAATTTAAAAATGCCAAACAACTTTGTATGAAATTGAATTTTGAAGAAAAGTTCAAGAGCACTAAAGTTTAAAACGAAGAGTGATCATCATTTCCACGGCGGCCTCTTCAACCCGGGGTCTTTATGTTTAAGTTTGACTAACGATTTGCCGAAAGTATTTTTTGGATATCCCCGTCTGGGGTGGGAGGACGTCATAAAGAAAGATTTTAAAGGAAATGGGAACTTCGTGGCCGGGTGTAAAAAACGGAAGCTTTGAATAGATAGGGGTGGAGGAGGAGCGTACGTAGCTGTGTTGGCCTCAGGTGGCTTGGTGCTGCGAATGAGTTGTTAGTAGTAGTAGTAGTAGTGTTTTTGGATATAACAAATATAGCAAGTTGGTCATTCCTTTCTTAATGCTTGGTAATTACTTGCCGAATTTCCATCAAATCAGTTGCCGTATTAAATAATCCCTACCATTCTTACGATATTGTAAAAAAAAAAAAAAAAAAAATAAAGTTCCTATTTTCATTCCTATTGCAGTCCCAGTCACTTACAAGAGAATCTATACGTTTTGAGTTTTAATGTCGCTCTTTACTTTTATTTTTAAAAAACTTGTTTTTATATTTAACATCTCATTTTTCAATACCATATCCAGGGTTATGCTAGTTATGATTTGTGCTAACGGTCCTCAATCTTAACTCTTTACATTAAAATTTTACGTCTGTTTAATGATACTTCGAAAATAAGGCTTTTCATCTAGTATATTTGAGTTTTAATATAGAAATGAACTTTCACAAAATAAACAATTATTTCACAATAAGAGGGGAACTTTCATTCTTTCTGCAAATATACCATAGGCTTCATCTTGTATTCATACATATATGTATTCTTGCTAATGGAGAGAGGTAAAATCAATGTTCATCTGAAGTCCATCTTCAATTATCCTGAAGCACCACTCTCATGTGAAGTTTGAAAAATTGGATCTAAATGTTTATTTGTATGTATGTCAAGGAGCCAATGTTTTATCACGCCCTAGTATGGACTCTCGAGACTGAAAGGCTATATAAATACCTGTCAATATTTCTCAAAATCTTTTATATAATATTTCAGCCTCTGGTCGAACCAATATGGCTGTTTTGTGGGACAACATGCTAAATGCAAAAATAATCACTATCAATAAATAAATTAAAAACCACGACAACAAATATTACAATATTTAATCAAATAGACCTTTAAAAAAAAGAAATTACAAGAAACAGGTGTTGGGCTAAGGTGCCTATACCTTCAAAGGACAAGAACTTCATATACACTTTATTGAAAACAAATTACATTCTAAGCCTTTTCTTTTTTATAACGCTGATAGATACAAAATTCATGAGACTTCCAGGAATGAGTATAAATATATATTAAACTGTCAATCAGCATTTCATTAGTTCTTTTCAGCAGTCTTGGTTATTATGATGATTTTCTTTCATTTTGTTAGTTATGTTATGACAAATAAAAAAAAAACAGCTTGAAATAAAAACTGTTTTTTAGGACAGTACAGATGACGTTCTGGTCTTTAAAGGCTAGGCGACAACAGTCTGACTCCTATTTTGCTGTCATTTCTGTTCGTTAGAAATTTGACTAGATTATTTATAGTAATTTTTGTTCTATTGGGGTTTATTTACTTATCGATAGTGATTTATGCCAATTTTACAGTTGGATTTTTATGCTGTGAATCACCCACCACTCTCAGCTACTGTTTCCTGAATTCGAGTTTAATACTTATATAACAATGCTTCCATAAACCTAAATGGCAATCATCCCCCAAAAATGCACCATTAAAACATTTCTGGAAGGAGTAGGGAGGAGTGTGTGTGTGTGTGTGTGTTAAAATAAAAAAAAAGGGTCATCATTTTCATGGTTGTCAATTTGAGTTTAAAAAAAAATATTTTTGCAGGTGAAACCCCACTCCCTTCTACGGAGGTAAAGTTATGAATCTAATCCTCTTTGCTACACTTAAAACATTGCTGCAGCAAGAGGGGAGCAGTCACCTTTTTTGCAATTATATTACAGGCTTAATCCTTCCTTAGAATAAAGGCAGATCATGGGTGAGAATCCTCCTTCTCTTTCTATATTCATTTTCCGGCTGTGAAAGTTAGAAGATTTGGGCCGGCAGATGTATTTTTTTTATGGCTCAGTCTCCCCATCCTCCCACAATGATGATCCACTAACGCTTCTTCCCAATAGCTCATTGCACAACTATACGCCATTGCCTCCAATTTTATCAAGCCTCAAATGAATAAAATCGATTAAATAAAGCTACAGCAGCCATTTATTCTGTTCAGACAGAAAGTATCTTTGGAAACAAATGCATAATCGTACTAATATCATGGCCTCTGAAGCTGGATACATAGCTTTCAAATAATTTTAAATCGGTTGGCTATCTCAGGATTTTCGTGTTATTGCATTTTAGCCATCTTCGGGCAAATACTTTTGACTTTCGCCACAAAAGTGTAAAAAAAATGCAACTCTGGCACGATGCATTTACTAATAAGAAAGAGCACTAGAACTTTGATTTTCAGTTCGAATAAGACCCCCCCCCCCCCCAAAAAAAAAGCGTCCGTGACCATCCTTCTAGGATAAATACATTTCGCGTGGTCAACATAAACAGACGGTTCTATATATATTAATTAAAAAAAACTTTCCGAAAAATAAGTTTTTCAAAGAAAAGTAAAGGCCATTTTAAACTTAAGCTCAGGAGATACAAATACCTGTTAAAATTCAAACTCAAAACGACCAGAAATTACTATTAAAGAATAAATGAAACCCTAAACGAACAGAAATTAAATAAACAATCATAGCAAAAAACATACAACAAGTAATAATATAAATGAATAAATAGATCTTAAAGCGAGTAATGCTTACATTGAATATGAAAATCAAGCTTAATACGAAAACAAATATTCTGCTATTAAAGTATAAATGAAACTTAAAACGAACAGAAATTAAATAAACAATCAATGCGAACAAACATACAATATATATTAATGTAAATGAATAAATAAATCTTAAAACGAGTGAAACTTAAATTGAATATGCAAATCAAGTTTGAATAGAATAAAAATAACTACAAACAAGAGTTTGGGTATCGTCTCACTGCAGAAGCCTAAAACCTACTGCGTCATTGGCGCTTTACTGCAAACAATTCTTTGAAATATCTTCACTTTTGTAACTTTAAGAAATCAAAAATTAATTAAGATTTTAGGGAATAAATATCAGCATATGTATATTAAATTGACAATGCACATTTTTTTTTCAGTTTCAGTAAATTCATTTGAATTTTTTTTTCAGTAAAGTACAAATTATATTCTGGCTTTTAGAAAGCATAGGGGTTTTGAACCCTACTCACATTAATTTATGCTCGTTTTGAGTTTGACTCTAATATTTATTTTAATTTTTGTTCGTTTTGGGTTTCATTTATTTATTGATACTGATTTGGGGTAGTTGTATGCTTGGTAGATTATATGATAGTCCAGACTCCAGGTGTTGAAAATGTGAAACCATACCACGACGGAATGGGGCTGCTACGAGAATTAGCCTACCCTCCACCCCCTTAATTGACCATGCAGATTCAAAAATGCCAATGGCACTTGCTTGCGAGTGGTGGAAACACTCCGAAACTTGACATTTTATTATATTTTGGTGTTTCATGCAAGAAAATGCATGTTCCACAAAGTTTGAGGTGCAGTTTTCCGCTCAAATAGAAATGCCTAGAAGCCATAGAATGTTTTTCATAACAAACTAACATGATTAGTTACAAAAAAATGGCAGAGTTAAAATAAATGGCAAAACTATATGAGTCTTGAACAGTCTTGGAAAGTATAAACAAAATCAAATTGAATATTAGATATATAATCATATTAATTGTTGAAAGATCCATCAGTTCAAGATTTTTTTTCACTGTAATTTTTTATTTTCATTTTCAATGATGTAAGAACTGGAAAATAATAAATTTGTAATATACGAGTAATTCGTTTTCAGTGAAGCACCAATGACGCAAAAGGCTTTAGGTTTTTACAGTTAAAGAAGGGGGCAGTATCCAAATTTTTGCTTGTAGTGAAACTATATTTGTCTTGACCAATCTTGAATAAAACTAATAAATTAAACTGAATATTTGATGCACAATGATATTAATTGCTAAAAGCTAATCAGTTCAACATTTTACTGTAATTTTAATATTAAAGTACAAAAGAAAACATTTGTAATATAATTCGTTTTTCAGTAAAGCGCCAATGACGCAGTAGGTTTTAGGCTTCTGCAGTGAGACGATATCCAAACTCTTGTCTGTAGTTATTTTTATTCGATTCAAACTTGATTTGCATATTCAATTTAAGTTTCACTCGTTTTTAAGATTTATTTATTCATTTACATTAATGTATATTGTATGTTTGTTCGCATTGATTGTTTATTTAATTTCTGTTCGTTTTAAGTTTCATTTATACGTTAATAGCAGAATATTTGTTTTTGTTTTTAAGCTTGATTTTCATATTCTATCTAAGCATTACTCGCTTTAAGATCTATTTATTCATTTATATTATTACTTGTTGTATGTTTTTTGCTATGATTGTTTATTTAATTTCTGTTCGTTTTTGGGTTTCATTTATTCTTTATTAGTAATTTCTGGTCGTTTTGAGTTTGAATTTTAACAGGTATTTGTATCTCCTGAGCTTAAGTTTAAAATGACCTTTACTTTTCTTTGAAAAACTTATTTTACGGAAAGTTTTTTCTTTAATTAATCTTTGTTCGTTTTTGGAAGATTGCAAAAAGTTTCAAGTTTTTTATGGTATGGGGAGGGGGGGGGGGGGGGATTTGCTTACTGTCTGATTATTCTTGACTTTAAAAAACGGATCTAGAACTTTCAATTTTTAATCGAATGAGGCTTTTTCAAAGTCTATACGATTACCTCTTTGATAAAAACCTTATATATGAACAATAGACAGCTTGCATAACTTGTGGACAGCGATTGACAACAATGAATGGATTGAAAAAAATAGCTCCAATAAGGGGGTCTAGACCATTTCACTTGCTGACACAAAGGGATCACGACTGTTTGGAATTGACCTTAATAGGAATTTGTGTGCCAAAGCAATTTTGCATCTATCACAGAGTATGTATTTTAACCTTATAATTGGATAATTATAATAGATTTCCTATGTGTTCTTCCCATATTAAACCCCTCCCATAAGTTATAAACCCCCCTTAATAAGTTATGCTCCAGGGCATAACTTACAACGCCTACCCCTGGGCCCTGGTGAGCTGTGTCGACACGGGAGTTTTTTTGTTATCAGAACTTTGAACTATTTTAACAAAATGTCTATCTCAAAATTTTTATCTGATGCATTTAGGGCGTGGAGGAGGGAGAGGGCTAGTTGCCCTTCAATCTCTTTTGACACTTAAAAAGTGAGCAAGAACTTTGAATTTTCAATCAAATGAGCCCTCTCTAAAGTTTATAAGAGCATTCTTTCCATAAGAAATAATATGAAGGATTCGGAGAATCCTTAAATTACAACCCTTGCCCTGAGGGCTTTGGGGGAGTTGTAATTCTCAAAGACCTAATTTCCAGAACTTAAAACTACGTTTAATAAAATGGCTATCTTAAAATTTTGATTGGATGTGTTTGGGGAAAAGGTGGGCGTGAGAGGGGGGTTAGTTGCCCTCAAATCACTTTCTACTATTACAAAGGGCACTAGCCCTCGGAATTTCGAATCGAATGAGCCTTTTTTGAAGTTTCTACGACACCGCCTTCTATAAAAAACCTTATATGCCCCAGGGCATAACTTAAAACCTATGCCCTGAGGGTTGTGGGGGATTGTCCTACTCAAAAACATATTTTCTATCTGGAAATCAACTACGCTGAACAAAATGGCTATCTCAAAATTTTGATAGGATGTGTTTGGGGAATGATGGGCGTGGGAGGGGGGGGGGTAGTTGCCCTCCAATCACTTTCGACTATTAAAAAGGGCACTAGCCCTTTGAATTTCCAATTGAATGTGCCTGTTTTGAAGTTTCTACGACAACACCTTCTATAAAAACCTTATATGCCCCCAGGGCATAACTTAAAACTCTTGCCCTGAGGGTTGTGGGGGAGTGTCCTCCTCAAAAAACATATTTTCTATCTGGAAATCAACTACACTGAACAAAATGGCTATCTCAAAAGTTCGATTGGATGTGTTTGGGGAAATGATGGGCGTGGGGGGGGGCTAGTTGCCCTTCAATCACTTTCGACTATTAAAAAGGGCACTAGCCCTTTAATTTCCAATCGAATGAGCCTGTTTTGAAGTTTATACGACAACGCCTTCTATAAAAACCTTATATGCCCCCAGGGGCATAACTTAAAACCCTTGTCCTGAGGGTTGTGGAGGAGTGTCATACTCAAAAATATATTTTCAATCTGGAAATCAACTACGCTGAACAAAAATGGCTATCTCAAAATTTTTATTGGATGTGTTTGGGGGCATAATGGGCGTAGGGAGGGGGGCTAGTTGCCCTCCAATCACTTTTGACTGTTAAAAAGGGCACTATCCCTTTGAATTTCCAATCGAATGAGCCTGTTTTGAAGTTTCTACGACAACACCTTCTATAAAATCCTTATATGCCCCCAGGGCATAACTTAAAACCCTTGCCCTGAGGGTTGCGGGGGAGTGTCCTCCTCAAAAATATATTTTTCTATCTGGAAATCAACTACGGTCAACAAAATGGCTATCTGAAAATTTTGATTGGATGTGTTTGGGGAAATGTTGGGCGTGGGGGGGGGGAGAGGGCTAGTTACACTCTAATCACTTTCGACTATTAAAAAGGGCACTAGCCCTTTAATTTCCAATCGAATGAGCATGTTTTTAAGTTTCTACGACAACGCCTTCTATAAAAACCTTATATGCCCCCAGGGCATAACTTAAAACCATTGCCCTGAGGGTTGTGGTGGAGTATCCTCCTCAAAAATATATTTTCTATCTGGAAATCAACTACGCTTGACAAATTGGCTATCTCAAAATTTTGATTGGATGTGTTTGGGGGATGATCGGCGTGGGGGGGGGGGGGGCTAGTTGCCCTCCAATCATTTTCGACTATTAAAAAGGGCACTAAAACTCTAGATTTCCAATCTAATGATCCCCCTTCCATATGAAGTGCCTCTGGGAAAAAATAAAAATAAAAAATAATAATAAAACATTGGAGCCGTATGGCCTTTACTATAGGCAACGCTACAGCGTTGCCTTTGATATATATATATATATATATATATATATATATAGATATATATAGATATATATATATATATATATATATATATATATATATATATATATATATATATATATATATATATATATATATATATATAAATAAATAAATATATATATATATATATATATATATATAATATATATATATATATATATATATAATATATATATATATATATATATATATATATATATATATATATATATATATATATATATATATATATATATATATATATATATTATATATATATATATATATATATAATATATATATAAATATATATATATATAAATATATATATATATATATATATATATATATATATATATATATATATATATATATATATATATATATATATATATATATATATATATATATATATATATATATATATATATATATATATATATATATATATATAATATATAAATATATGTATATCAAGGAGGCACACTTGTGCCTCTATAAAGAGGCGACCCACCACAATGTTAAGCGATTTCAGGTCCTAGAGGTCGCAGAGAGACGGCGGTAATCGCATTTTGTAGCCCAAGCTCAAACTAAGAAACTTGCAAAATTTCATCCTCCTCCGACTTTATCTTCATGGGGTAAACTGGGCCGGAAGTTTGGACCCTCCACCACAGCCCCCCTTTAACGTTGTCCGATTGGGCTGAAATTTAGAGGTTAAGCTTTCCTAGGGCCCGGGAGCTTATCCTCGAAATTTCAGCTCAATCCGATCACTCCTTCCCTGTTTTCAAAAAAACCAAATATAGCCACTTAAAATTCATCATCTCTTTTTTTTTCTTAGCCACGCCTACAGGCCACAGTTGGCAACGGATCCGGTTGAATGAGGACTCATTCGAAGCAGAATTCGACCTGTTAGGGCCTTTTGATATTTTCAGACCGAAAAAATTATCCCCCGAATTTACATTTACGAAAAAACCTCGTTTTCCTATATTAGCCCATGTTAATTTTTCCCACCACAACCCCCCTTTAACGTTGTCTGATCGGGCTGAAAGTTAGAGGATAAGCTTTCCTGGGGCCTGGGACCTTATCCTCGAAATTTCAGCTCAATCTGATCACTCCTTCCCTGTTTTCCAAAAACCAAATATCAAGTTTTTTGGGAATTTGCTTGCGTCGAAAATAGCTTCCATATACTAAAAAACAATTACCATTGTATCTGTATAGTCCAGCGGTTGATACTTCAGACTCTCAGGCGGAAAACTCAGGTTCGATTCACCATCAGAGCAAATTTTTATATACTGAATTTAGACTTTGAAAAAGAAACTCAGTTTTTTTTTTAAATTATTTAAAAAAATTACGTTTTCTAAAGAGTTAAAGAGGCTGAGTTACAAGGTCGACCCTTAAAACGTACAGGGATTAGGAGGCACAGTAGGGGGGCTGTTAAAGAGGCTGAGTCACAAGTTCGAACCTTAAAACGTACAGGGATTAGGAGGCACCCTGTACGACGTGATTTGAGTATTCAGGAATTAAAAGCCTTAACACAAGGAATGTTCAAGAGCGGGGGGTTGGGGGGCGGCAGCCCCCAACTTTAACTCCTGACACGATCAGCTAACAGTTAGTCAAGCAATAATAAGTAATAAACTGTACAAAAACGTGCAGAAATTATTTGAAAAAAACTACGTTTCTAAAGAGTTAAAGAGGCTGAGTTACAAGGTCGAACTTTAAAACGTACAGGGATTAGGAGGCACAGTTGGGGGGCTACCGCCCCCCAAACCCCCCGCTTTCGCAGCCTTTAAATATAAAAAAATTTCTTTAAACTGAAAGTAAGGAGCGACATTAAAACTTAAAACGAACAGAAATTATTCCGTATATGAAAGAGGCTGTGCCCTCCTCAACGCCTCGATCTTTACGCTAAAGTTTTATTGTTTAAAAAAAGAGTTGTGAGAAAGTCAAACTTTAGCGTAAAGAGCGAGGCGTTGAGGAGGGCACAGCCTCTTTCATATACGGAATAAATTTCTGTTCGTTTTAAGTTTTATGTCGCTCCTTACTTTCAGTTTAAAGAAATTTTTTTATATTTAAAGGCTGCGAAAGCGGGGGGTTTGGGGGGCGGTAGCCCCCCAACTGTGCCTCCTAATCCCTGTACGTTTTAAAGTTCGACCTTGTAACTCAGCCTCTTTAACTCTTTAGAAAACGTAGTTTTTTTCAAATAATATATATATATATTGCAATAAAAATACTTTTTATAATTTCGATTATTATTAGAAGGAGTCACTCTTTACTTACTGACTGTTAACACACAAGGCCTATGGGGCATAATGCAGGGGCGAAGTGGGCAGCCACTCAAGGCCCAACGTTTGTGCAGGCCCCGTGCGTAACCATCTTAAAATTACAATATACAGAGATGGCCACCACGTAAAACCATGATCGACCGTTCATCCACAAAAGTTACAACCAAAAGGTTTTGAAGCGAAGCTGAATTTGAACGTCAGCCCACAGAGCTACACACGAACAGCTTGTTTACACTGAAATTAATCTCAGTTAGATTTACCTTGCCTAGGTAACATGAAGTGTTGCAGTCGCCCTTGTCAGTTTCACCAGCAAATTAGATTGACTTTGGAGTTAGTTGAACTTTAAATGTATATTTGTAGTTTAGTATTAGATGTACCGGAAAAAATTAAACTGTTTGATTTAGTTTATCCACTATTGATTACCTATAAGTAGGATATCTAGGGTATCAGATCGTAAACTTCAGTTTTAACTAGAGGGGGGACAGGGAGTATCATCTCATATGTCCAAAACTAAGGTCAAATCCGACCAGGACTCCAACAAAAAGGGAAACTAATTTCCACAAGTTTCTAACGCCTCATTCTTGAAGACCGTTTTCCGACAACCTAATCTTACTTGGACGCTCCTCCCCATAGCAGACAAAAAACTGAATTTCCCATATCCTGAAATGCGTTGGAAGCCAGTAATAGGTACCCCACAAGCAATGGATTCCTACCCTTAATTGAAGACAATGACCGTGGTCTAAGAAAGGATTTATGATGTATACTGACTGAAAAGATGTACATTGACTTGGTAGCCAGATGAACATTATCCTTTTTAATCGTTGGCATTGTTACAGAATAAAACTTAATAGCACAATGTGTCCATTTCTAACTTCTCAAAACCATACGACTGCAGATATTCTATACCACAACAATTACGAAGCTACACCCTTGTGATACAATTGTATTTATCATCTCTGCGTAAACGCATGAAGACAAATTTTCTTTACCTCAAATGTATTGGAGACTAGGGAAATAAGCAGAAATTCCTCTTATTACCCTAAACTACATACCGGTAATCAATAATAGGTAAATCAACCATGCAAAGTTGCAAACCACTCATTGACAAAGATGACAATCGTCAACAGCCAAATGTTACTTTCAAGTCTCGAAATTGTCAAAATTGTCTTTGTTTTCAATACGTACATTAGAACTGAATTTGTAAACCCCTAAAAACCTTTTAAAGGGTATATCTCATGAATGAGCTCAAAGCTTGCAATACAATCTTACCAGTTGGTACTATTAAGCTATCTGTGACTTTTCGTAATCACACTACTACAAATAGACGCAGCTAAAAATAAAAGACACACCAGTCAGTAAAGTAAGCAACCCCTTATCCCTCAAGACAACCGTGATCTAACAACCTATTCTTAATTAAAACTTCCTCGCTTGACTTTGAATTCTGTTTTCCCTTATCTTATAATCAAATAAAGATAAACTAATTTACAGAAGCTTCTAATCCTCTAATCATTCTAATGATGATTTGGTTAGTTTTATAATTTAGTAAATGTGTACTGGTTGCGTTTTTCAAGCACATATGTGCTTTATATGTAACCGGTCGTCAAGTCGGCATGAATCATTTTTAGTAAAGTTCCTGAATCCTGAAAATCCTTTAACCAAGAAGATGACCGTGCTCTAACAATCTATTCTTTCTTGCACGTCTTTCTCCGTAGCGGACATGAAACTGAATTTTTCGTGCTTTCTAATGCATCGGACGCAAACAATAGGTCACTAACTAGCAAAAATGTCAAACCCCATTGCAAAGATTACCAAGGCAAAACAGCCAATTGTTATTTACAAGTACTTCCCTTGTTTTCAAAATTTGAACCAGACTTTTTTCTAATGTCTGAAGTTGTCCACCCTTCAAAATTTTTAAAATGGTATATCACATGAAAAAATTTTTGTAGAAAAAATGCCATACGTAAGCTTTGATCAGCTCATCAAGCACTCTTGATCATCGTTCAAAAAAAATCTATCTCTCTTGGTTCAAACGTTAATTTTCTTGCCGCCAGTCAGCTTTCTCATATTACTGCTTAGAAAAAAATAAAGTGAAAGCAGCAATTTCTTTGGTGATGAGGCTAGGAAACCGTCGCACATCATCAGCACTTTCCGATTTTAGTCCATTATCGATTTGAAACTGATGCCTGCCTGCTTGTCTGCTGGAATGGAACTTTGTTTTTGAAAGAAGAAAGATGTCTCGATAGAACTAAGCTGGGCTGCATAACTTCAGACAGTTTTCTCCAATATAGACTATAAAACTCAAATTTAACTGACATAATGTAGACTTTGGTTCAATTATTAGCGACAATTGTTCTTTTTGGTTCCAGGCAAAACTTCTACGCAGCTTTCCAAAATCTACTGTAACATTCGTCAATGCAGCCTGAAGTGCACACGTTCCCTAAAACATCTTGGAGGATAGAGACTTACCACTTTCTAGCAATGCGCTGAAATTATTGGACTAGTAAAATAAAACACAAAAACATGACAAAACCAAAGTGTTACTCTCACAAGACAATTCGATTTTAAGTACCCATAATAAGCAAAATTAATTAAGGTACCCGGGTAAATCATTGAAGTTCGAAGACTTGACTCTACAAATGACTTCACTAATTCAAGAGTCAGTTTGAAATAAATCTAGAGACGAGACAACACATAAACCTGGGAAATTTTTCAGAACAAAACATTCTTTATGGATATTAGATTAGACGTTGGGGTCCTAGAAGACACGTCTTCAGCAACTGCAAATTTTTACTTCCTATATAATATAAAGTATCTCTGTATCTTGAATTTGAGAGAATACCGTTTGGATTTGAATAGCGTTCTGTAAAGAAGCCATTTGGGTGGTATAAATAATTTGGACTTATTCAAAGCATACAAGATCATGAGAGAAACTATTACAGGAAAAGTACAAAAGGCATTAAAATGTTAACAGCGCTAGTAACCCTAGTAAGTAGAGAAAGAAGTTTTTCAAAATTGCAGCTGATAAAAACTTACTTGGGATCACCAATGCCTCAGGTTCAATGAACAGAATGTCAATATTATCAATCGAACGAGATACTGTTGTCACTCTTCACTATGAAGAATCATAGACGGCGCGCTAGCGCTGCCTAAGTAAAGAACGATGTGGGCACAATGTGTGTGTGTGTTTTTTTTTTCTTCATATCGGGCACTTCGTACCGAAGGAGTTGTCTTAGAAACTTCGAAAAGGGCTCATTCGATTGGAAATTGGAGTGGCTAGTGCCCTTTTTAATAGTCGAAAGTGATTGGAGGGCAACTAGCCCCCCCCCATCATTCCCCAAACACGTACAATCAAAATTTTGAGATAGCCATTTTGTTCAGCGTAGTTGATTTCAAAATAGAAAATATCTTTTTGAGGAGGACACTCCCCAACAACCCTCGGGACAAGGGTTTTAAGTTATAACCTGAGGGCATATAAGAACAATGTTGGCACAATGTGCCATTTATTATTTTTTTCCTTTAGAACAGGGCACTTCATAAGGAAAGGGTTGTCGTAGAGACTTCAAAAGGGGCTCATTTGATTAGAAATTGAGAGTTCTAGGGCCCTTTTTAATGGTCAAAAGTGATTGGAGGGCAATTAGCCCCCCACGCCCGTCATTCCCCCAAACACATCCAATCAAAATTTCGAGATAGCCATTTTGTTCAGCGTAGTTAATTTCCAGATAGAAAATGTGTTGTTGAGGAGGATACTCCCCCACAACCCTTAGGGAAAGGGTTTTAATTTACCCAATCAAATTTACATCCAATCAAAATTTCGAGATAGTCATTTTGTTCAGCGTAGTTGATTTCCAGATAGAAAATATGTTCCTGAGAAGGACACTCCCCCACAACCCTCAGGGCAAGGGTTTTAAGTTATGCCCTGGGGGCATATAAGGTTTTATATAAGGCGTTGTCGTAGAAACTTCAAAAAAGGCTCATTCAATTGGAAATTCAAAGGGCCATCGCCCTTTTTAATCGTCGAAAGTGATTGGAGGGCAACTAGCCCTCCCCCCGCACGTCCATTATTCCCCAAAAACATCCAATCAAAATTTTGAGATAGCCATTTTGTTCAGCGTAGTTGATTTCCAGATAGAAAATATGCTTTTGAGGAGGACACTCCCCCACTACCCTCAGGGCAAGGGTTTTAAGTTATGCCCTGGGGGCATATAAGGTTTTTATAGAAGGCGTTGTCGTAGAAACTTCAAAAGGGCCTCATTCGACTGGAAATTCAAAGGGCTAGTTCCCTTTTTAATAGTCGAAAAGTTATTGGAGGGCAACTAGCCCCCCCCCGCCTCCATCATTCCCACAAACACATCCAATCAAAATTTTGAGATAGCCATTTTGTTCAGCGTAGTTGATTTCATGATAGAAAATATGTTTTTGAGGAGGAAACTCCCCCACAACCCTCAGGGCAAGGGTTTTAAGTTATGCCCTGGGGGTATATAAGGTTTTTATAGACGGCATTGTCGTAGAAACTTCAAAAAAGGCTCATTCTATTGGAAATTCAAAGGGCTAGTGCCCTTTTTAATAGTCGAAAGTGATTGGACGGCAACTAGCCCCCCCCCCCCGCCAATCATTCCCCCAAACACATCCAATAAAAATTTGAGATAGCCATTTTGTTCAGCGTAGTTGCTTTTCCACATAGAAAATATGTTTTTGAAGAGGATACTCCCCACAGCCTTCAGGAAAGGGTTTTAAGTTATGCCCCGGGGCATATAAGGTTTTTACAGAAGGCGTTGTCGCAGAAACTTCAAAAAGGGCTCATTTGATTGAAAGTTCAAAGGGCTAGTGCCCTTTTAAATAGTCGAAAGTGATTGGAGGGCAACTAGCCCCCCACCCGTGCCCATCATTCCCCCAAACACATCCAATCAAAATTTTGAGATAGCCATTTTGTTCAGCGTAGTTGATTTCAGGATAGAAAATATGTTTTTGAGGAGGAAACCCCACAACCCTCAGGGCAAGGGTTTTAAGTTATGCCCTGGGGTATATAAGGTTTTTATAGACGGCGTTGTCGTATAAACTTCAAAAAAGGCTCATTCCATTGTAAATTCAAAGGGCTGGTGCCCTTTTTAATAGTCGAAAGTGATTGGGGGGCAACTAACCCCTCCCCACGCCCCTTATTCCCCCAAACACATCCAATAAAAATTTTGAGATAGCCATTTTGTTCAGCGTAGTTGATTTTCACATAGAAAAATATGTTTCTGAGGAGGATACTCCCCACAGCCCTCAGGGCAAGGTTTTAAGTTATGCCCTGGGGCATATAAGGTTTTTACAGAAGGAGTTGTCACAGAAACTTCAAAAAGGGCTCAATCGATTTGAAGTTCAAAGGGCTCTTTTTTGATAGTCGAAAATGATTAGTGACATTTTTCGTTGTTGTTGTTGTTTAGACCAGGGCACTTCGCATCGAAGGACTTGTCGTGGGAACTTCGAAAGGGGCTCATTCGATTGAAAATAGAAGGGCTGATGCCCTTTTTAATAGTCGAAAGTGATTGGAGGGCAAATAATTCCCCTTCCACACCCACCCTCCCACGCTCACCCTCCCATTTGCCCATTATGTTTAAAAACTAAATGTTACCTTAATATTAAATAAAAATGCACTGTCATAATGCTAATCCCAATATATATGACACCTCAGCAGTATCCCAAGAACGACTGAGGGTATTATGTTCAAACTTTCAGGGCTACTTCTGCTTTTAAAATTTAAACAAATCAAAAGAGCGTAATTTTTTCCAAGCTATTAAAGAAAGTAAACAGATTTTTTGCGAATGGTATCAAGTTTTCCATTTCAGGTCAACTAGAGGAGGTATTAAAACTAAATTAAACAGTACTATTTGTGTCCAGATTTTAAAAAGGGTGTATGTTGTTAAAAATTGCTGAAAATTTTTCTCCAGCATACAAATAGCAGACCAAACTATAAAGTCTTAAAAAACGAAAAGATTTAAAGTGTTATTTTTCCCCCGGAAAAGACTATGCCAATATAAAACGAACAGAAATTAATTAAAAAAACTTTTTCCACAAAATAAGTTTTTCAAAGAAAAGTAAAGAACTCCATTAAACAAAAAATGAGCAAAAATAAAATCAAATAATCTACCAAGCGTGAAACTACCACAAACCAGCATCTATAAATAAATGAAACCCAAAACGAACAGAAATTACAATGAATAATCGAGTCAAACTCAAAACGAGCATTGGGCGCAAAAACCCTATGCCTTCCCAAGGCCAGAACAAAATTTGCACTTTACTGAAAAAAAAACAAATGAACATGCATTGTCAGTTTAATATAAATATACTGATATTTAGCAATCAAAATGTTGAAATTATTTGATTTATTAAAGTTATAAAAGTAAAAACATTTATATTTTTTTCAGTAAAGTGCAAATTTTGTTCTGGCCTTGGGAAGGCATAGGGGTTTTGCGCCAAACTTATGTTAATTTCTGCTCGTTTTTAGTTTGACTAGGTTATTTATTGTTATTTTCTGTTCGTCCCCGTTTTCATTTATTTATTGATGCTGATTTGTGGTAGTTTCACGCTTGGTAGATTATTTGATTTTATTTTTGCTCATTCTTTGTTTAATTGAGTTCTTTACTTTTCTTTGAAAAACTTCTTTGCGGAAAAAGTTTTGTTTTAATTAATTCATTAAAATGATCGCCACCAAGAAAGCAAGGAAGGCAAATTTTCTCTAAAAGTTATCGTGAATATTTCAGTTGTCTGCATTTTGCTTTTGTCAAGATTACAATAATATAGGATCAAATAAATAATTTTTTTTAACGTGCAGCTCAATCAGCTTTGCATTTTCGTAATTTTTTTGATGGCCTAGGGTCTGACAACAATGGATGGAGTCGAAATATCCAATTTGGGTCAGAAGAAGTCACTAAAAAAGGGAAAAATAGAGCTTTCAGAAGTTAACTGAGGGAAAAAAATAAAGGAAATCGGAACCATAACATGGTACTACATTCTTTTTAAGCCCAATTTATAATTGTACGTACGCCAAAAAAACGAACATTAGTCAGGTTTTAACCGGAAAACATTGCATCATGCTAAGATCTCGATCCGCTAAATCTCCCCAATATCCACTATGATGAGTCCTGGTGTGACCCCTGCATTTACCCTGAATGCTTCATATGCATAATATTATAGAACCTTTTACAACAGGAGGATTGAGTACGCTAAAGAGACTCAAAGGTGATGAAATAAGGTGTGAATTTACAGATGTTACTTCTTAATAACTTTGATAACTCAAAAATCCCAATATCCTATCATTAACGTTGCGTAGCAAACATCCCAGTGAAAGTGTTCTAAAGTTACCAGTGAACATGGTAAACCCAATATAGTGTGTTTTAAATCGTTCTTATATGTAGTGTTAGATGTTCAGATAGAGTTATGTGTAGCGTTGTCGTGCTATTCATTTAATGTAGTGCTTTAATATATGCTCTTATATGTAGTGCATTTAATGTATTGTAAGTGCTTTAAAATTTTGCCAAGACGAAAGGAGTGAAGGACCATAATTTACAACAGGAGGATTGAGTACGCTAAAGAGACTCGAAGGTGATGAAATAAGGTGTGAATTTACAGATGTTACTTCTTAATAACTTTGATAACTCAAAAATCCCAATATCCTATCATTAACGTTGCGTAGCAAACATCTCCAGTGAAAGTGTTCTAATGTTACCAGTGAACATGGTAAACCCAATATAGTGTGTTTTAAATCGTTCTTATATGTAGTGTTAGATGTTCAGATAGAGTTATGTGTAGCGTTGTCGTGCTATTCATTTAATGTAGCGTAGATAGAAAGAAGTGTGCCCTATAGACAGCAAAATAAAAAAAAACTTGTAAATGGTGAATTCTCAAAAAAATCTTATGTAAAGGTAGAATAGCCCCAACCTTGTTAGAAATGTAAAAGTAATCAGTGTTAGATGTAGAAAAAAAAATCTTTAGTATAGTAGCTAGGCTAGAACCATGAATAATCTTAGTCCGGTAGATGAATTTTAGATAGGGATGTAGAATAAAATAAGAAAAGTAATAGAGAAAATTTTTAGCACTCCTGATTAAGCCAAAATAAAAATATGAAATAATACAATGTCAATCAAAATATGTAGAATAAATAGTTAATAAATTGCGAACATTTCAAAAGCCCAAAGGCAAGCAAATCCTAATGACGGGACGTCATTAAATAATGGGAAGGGTAATATGTACCGTGAGTAAAATATGATATATTTAAAATACAAAAAAATAAAGTTCCTTCTTTCTAAAGAAAAATTCCGACTTCATCTAATTAAGTTTAAATCTAGTTTCAAAAAAAGAAAAGTCCTTAATCAGCAAAGAGAAAAATTGCATTTCAGCCTCAGACAAAGAACGGCGCTATCCAGTTTTGGATTTCGCTAAGATAGTGGGCAATAAAAAAGATGCTACACACAATGTTACTCAGGAAGTTAATTATAAGAGCCGTGTGAACGTTTGAATCATCAGAAATATTTAAAACAATTTATTGGACGAAGGGTTCGCATCCCTGGGCCACTTAGGCCAATTGTGAGCCAGTTCTTAGAGCGCAGGACAAAAAAATACGTTTGATAGTGGTGTAAAAGTGCTTTTTGGAGGATTATTAAGATCAGAATTATTTCGGCGTTCAAGCATTGCAATTCAGTCATTATTGTTATCTCAGTCACCGTTTTTGTCATTTGAAGTGAACAACTGCTGTACACCTAAAATGTAAGTTACAATAAATCTATTGCTTTTCTATGTGTTTATTTTATTTTATATGTCTGTATCTAGTTACACGACAGGTAATTAGTTTGTATGCCTCCAAGGTAGCGCTCCCAAGGATCTGATTTCTACATACTATAACTGGTAATTGATTCTGAGATAACCCAAGGAAAGGAGGTTACATTTATATAATTACATATTTTATTTTCTCGCTTTCTGCGAGGGGCATGATTGACACTCCGCCTTAAATCATAATATTACATATGGCGCAGTTTTTAGCACTATAAGTGGCTCTATCGGAGAGCTTATAAGGTGCAAGTTCATAGCTTTAAAGCCTAAGATTACATTTGACGCGGTAATCTTTATGACCACAATTAAGTCCAGTCCCATAAATTTTTATCGCTTCAAATAATATGTACCGTGAGTAAAATATGATATATTTAAAATACAAAAAAATAAAGTTCCTTCTTTCTAAAGATAATTCCGACTTCCTCTAATTAAGTTTAAATCTAGTTTCAAAAAAAGAAAAGTCCTTATTCAGCAAAGAGAAAAATTGCATTTTAGCCTCAGACAAAGAACGGCGCTATCCAGTTTTGGATTTCGCTAAGATAGTGGGCAATAAAAAAGATGCTACACACAATGTTTCTCAGGAAGTTAAATTATAAGAGCCGTGTGAACGTTTGAATCGTCAGAAATATTTAAAACAATTTATTGGACGAAGGTTTCACATCCTTGGGCCACTTGGGTCAATTATGAGCCAGTTCTTAGAGCGCAGGACAAAAAACTACGTTTGATAGGGGGTAAAAGTGCTTTTTATAAGATTATGATGATCAGAATTATTTCGGTACTCAGGCATTGCAATTCAGTCAATATTATTATCTCTGCTCCTATTTGTCGTCAACTGAAGTGAGCATTGCTGTACACCTAAAATGTAAGTTACAATAAATCTATTGCTTTTCTATTTGTGTTTATTTTATTTTATGTGTCTGTATCTAGTTACACGACAGGTAATTAGTTCGTATGCCTTCAAGGTAGCGCCCCAGGGATTTGATTTCTACATACTATATCAGGTAATTGATTTTGAGATAACCCAAGGAAAGGAGGTTACATTTATATAATTACATATTTTATTTTCTCACTTTCTGCGAGTGGTGCGATCGATACACCGCCTTAAATCATAATATTACATATGGTGCAGTCCTTAGCGCTATAAGTGGCTCTATTGGAGAACTTATAAGGTGTAAGTTCATAGCTTTAAAGCCTAAAATTACATTTGACGCGGTCAATCTTTATGACCCCAATTAAGCCCAGTCCCATAAATTTTTATCGCTACATCAGTCTGCATGTGATTACTCCGATTCTGCAACAAGAAAGGTGTCCTACTTCAGGCAAATTGCAGACTCATGTAAATATTGGGCTGTATCTGTATCAGTGATTAAATTAAAAAAAAAAAAGTTTTATCAACTAAAAGTAAGGAGCAACATTTAAATTTAAGACGAACAAAAATTATCATAGACAACGCAGTCGCGCTGCCTAAGTAAAGAACGATTTTGGCACAATGTATTATTTTTTTTCCTTTAGACCAGGGCCACTTCGTATAGAAGGAGTTGTCGTAGAAACTTGGAAAAGGACTCATTTGATTGGAAATTTAGAATGGCTAATGCCCTTTTTAATAGTGGAAAAGTGATTAGAGGGCAACTAATCCTCCTCCCACACCCATCCTCCCATTTGCCCATTACGTTTAAAAAACTAAATTTTGCCTTAGGATAAATTCAAAATGAACTGTGTTAATACTAATTCCCAATAAGGCATCTCAGCAGTATCCCAAGAAGGACTGACGGTATTATGTTCAAAATTTCGGGGCTACTTCTGCTCTTAAAATTTAACCAAATCAAAATAGCGTAAGTGTATCCAAGCTATCAAAGAAAGTAAACAGATTTTTTGCGAATGGTATCAAGTTTTCTATTTCAGGTCAACTAGAGGGGGTATGAAACTAAACTAAACGCTACTATTTGTATCCAGATTTTTAAAAGGGTATATGTTGTTAAAAATTGCTGAAAATTTTTCTCTGGTATACAAATAGCAGGCCAAACTATAAAGTCTTAAAAAAAATTAGACTATTATTTTCTTTTTCCCTGAAAAGACTATGTCAATATAAAACAAACAGAAATTAATTAAAAAAAACTTTTACCACAAAATAAGTTTTCCAAGGAAAAGTAAAGAAAAACTCCATTAAACCAAAAACCAGCAAATATAAAATCAAATAATCTGCTAAGCGTGAAACTACCACAAATAAGCATCGATAAATAAATGAAACCCAAAACGAACAGAAATTACAATAAATAAGCGAGTCAAACCCAAAACGAGCAGAAATTAATATGAGTAAGGCTCAAAACCCTTATGTCTTCCCATGGCCAGAACATAATTTACACTTTACTAAAAAAAAATACAAATGAATGTTTTTTGTCAGTTTAATATACATATACTGATATTTAGTAATCAAAATATTAATATTATTTGATTTATTAAAGTTATAAAAGTAAAAACATTTATATTTTACAGTAAAGTTCAAGTTTTGTTCTGGCATTGGGAAGGCATAGGGGTTTTAAGCCCTACTCATGTTAATTTCTGCTTGTTTTGAGTTTGAAAAAGTTTTCTAAAGTTTGCCAAGTTTATAAATGGTCGAAAAACAACGACTTTTGTTGGCCTGTAGTGAAATGTTTCTGTTGTAATATATGTTACTCCGAACAATTTCTTCAAGTACTGTCAGGAGTAATGTACTGTATTGGAAGAGAAAGAAAAACAAAGGAATGGAGAAAGAAAGTGAATGAAAATGTCTTATTTAAAATTTTCATAGATAGTACTTTACGTCACCGACGATCCGCGTGTTTAAAGTTTAAAAATTTTATTAAAGGAATAAATTTGGGTTATGGTACATTTTTTATGCAATTTGTGGTACATTCTGTTTTAGGGTGTTAGCATCATTGGTCGGAGCTCCAATTTAGGGAAACCGGCGTTAACTGGTTCTCAGTTATGAAGCTCTTCAAAAATTATAACAACATTATATTTATTACATTAAAATTATTATGAATCCTTAAGAGTATTTATAAAAAAGTTGCATTAAATTACTTACATGGATCCATATAATTTTAAATAAATTTTTAGCTGCAAAATTTAAAAACAAAAACAGATTTTTGTTTACAAATATTTATGAAATGTTTTTCAAATTATATTTAACAAAAAATAAACTTGTAAATATATTTTAAACGCATGAATTGCATATATCGAAAAAATAAACGCCGAAACGAGAAATTGCATTATGGATCAAGAATCGTCGGTGCTAATTTAAACAAAATTCGTCAATTTTTTTCTGTACAGCTGAAAGGAATAGATATAAGAAGGAAAGAGGGGTTGATGAAAATGTTGAATAACCACTAGGGAGAGATTATTTAAAAACACAGGGGAATTTGTTTTTAACGAGATTTAAAGGGAAAATATTTTTAATTCCTTATTTGTATATAGCTCTATGTCTAATTTCTTCCAATTTGGGGGGGGACGGAGGAGATGGCTTCCTACTATTCTCCATGGGGAACATCCCTACACAAGATATTTAATCAAAAAATTCGATAAATAATAATCTTATATAACTAATAACTAATAATCAAAAGTTAAAGAATAACTAATAATCAAATGTTAAGTTTACTCCACATTTCAGTTCCTCGAAATTTTTCAGTCCAATCTACACCCAATACAAACCAATGGTATCCTACCCTATGTAAATTCGGTGTAGGAATTTGAAAATAGTAACGGTTATAGACTGCTGCAATTTCGTATAAATAACAATCTGGTTGGTACTTCCAAATTAACCAGAACACACTCGAGAAGTTTGCTCTGTAAAATCTGAGATACCCACTTATCTTTCTGTGTACGGAGACAATTAACTTAGGCTTAGTGAAAGAAACCACGATGTAGACAAATTTTAATCAAATATTTAGTGTATAGAGTTGGTACATTGGCTAGGTTATTTTAGGTAGGTAGTTGATATAATGCGTTCTGTGTGGCCTGCTTTCCATAATTTTCTGCAGTAGGTTCCATAATTTTGTTACTAAAGTATTGTATTTTCATCATATTTTAGTATATTTCATTATGATTAACCTAACTTCACTTGAGTGTGTTCTGGATAATTCGGAGATACAATCTGTGTTTGGTTATATCCAATACTGTGTTTGGTAATAAAATTGCCCATAAGTTAACAAGGTATTCACATGATAAGACGACCAATCTTATTGATTATGTTATTATAAACCAAAGACTGGCAGGATCGAATCAAGATATTAGGTATATAGGAATGTTTTTATAAATGACATTAATCGAAAAAACTGCTTTTTATTAGAATTCTCGAATCAAAATAGTATGATAATTGTCAATTTATTGAAATAATCATACCAATATTTTTTATACGATTTTCTTCTATTAACCCCCCCCCCCCCCCCTCTTATGTTTTGTTAATAATTCATTTGTAAATTATTCTACTTTTCTAGCTTGTTTTTCTATCCATTTTTTAATCATCTTATTACATTTTTTTTGCTGTCTGTTATTGCGTTCCAATAGTAGTACTTTTCTGACGTTCTTTTTTCCCCTAGCCCATCAATCTCAGATTACTATTTTCAAATTATTTAATTTTCTTTGGGGGGGGGTCCCCTAGAAGGTTTTTACGCTTCTACCCTGATAGATGAAATCTCTTTACGTTGTATTTTATTTGAAAAACGCTCGTTTTTCGTATTTTAGAGTTTTCTGCCAAATATAAAATTCTTATATAGTGAGTCATTAAAACAAAGAAAAATGTTTTTGTTTTTTTCTTTTGTTTAATAAATTGCATTTAATTTGTTTGCATTATTTCTGTTTATTGGTCTTTTTGTGTTTCACTTTGGTTCGCTATGTACAGCCATGTAAATTTATATTTTGTAATTACAGCCATGTAATTTAAACTAAATTCATAAACATACCCTTTCTTATGTATTCCAGGATGCACACCAAGCAACTTCATTACGCTCTATACCTTCTAGAAGATCCACTATTTTGTATGCATCCTCATAGCTATCCTTATGCCCACTCGCTAGTAGCCATCTTATTAACCGCTAAAAAGAATAAAGAAAACATTCAAAAGTTCAAAAAGAAGAAATATATGCAATAGATTTACCAACCAAGACAGTAAACAGCGAAGTGAGCTCGATGTATTATTGATTTTTTTTTTTCACCGACGGGGTGAAAAAAGATACTTATCACGAGGAGGATGTCCAAATGACAAAAAGGCAAATTGTGCATACCACTATCGCTGTTACTCCTGCTACTACTGTTATTTCTACTACTAATACAACACTACTACTAATTCAACACTACTACTACCACAGCTCCTACTACTATTACTATGATACTAGTACTATTAAGGCTAAGGGTATGAAGGTGAAACATTGAGAGAATATTGAGGGGGCATTTTAACTAAATCAATACACAATATGTGCATGCAGCTTGTCAAAAAGGGTGTACTCCCACGGAATGGATTAGGGTATTAAGCTGGAAGTTTCAGAGAATACTTAAAGGGGAAAATCTACTGACCAGAAGGCAATATGTGCACACAACTACGAATACTACTACCATTGCTACTACTACTACTACCAGCTACTTCTATTGCAGCTACTATTAAGGCTAAGAGCATTAAGATGAAAATTTCAGGAAGTGTTGAGGAGGAAGTTGAACTAAACTAAAAAACTCTACGAACATACAGGTTACTAAAAGGGCGCATCGGAAATATCATAGCAATGGCTTATTGTATTAACTTGAAACTTCCAGGACTTAATGAAGGGGATGTTCAACTGACTAAAAAGCAATACGTGCATACTACTGCTGCTGCTAGCACTAGTACTAGTTCTAGTATGAGAACTACTAGTTCTCCCACTATTACTACTGTGACTGCTATTACAACTCTGACTAAGGGTAAAACGGTCGCAGAGATAAATATTTTTATCTGCCAAAAGGAGTACGCCCTTTTTGGCAGAATTAGCTTCGTGAAAGTTAGATCTTCCGACAATGGTGTCATCCACGTACCTGCTCATCCATACCCCTATGTTTCGTAATGCAGAAACAACCACATTTCCGATAGTTCTAGATCACATTTTAACACCAAACTATTAAATTTTTCGCTTACCCCTGAAAGTCTCCTATATTCTCAAGTGCATAAGGATCCAACTACTGCAGGGGGAGGGGAGTCAGAAAACACCCCTTCATTTTTTGGGATATTGCCCCGAGGAAGACTTTTATTCCATCTCAAGGGGGAATTCGTCTCCCCCATCCTCGGCACTACTGCAGGTAGGTATGTTTAAATTTAGAACATAAAATATAAATGAAAAAAGCGTTATTCTAAAAATTATTCACAAGTTCCAAATTACAATATTAAAAATACAACAATAAGAACATTCTAGGTACTTACTGTTTTTTTCACTTTTGCTGGTTGCTTTCCTTAAACTGAGATTGTATTTCTTAAGCAGTGTTTCCAACTTGGCAAAAGTCTCCTTGTCTTTTATTACAGAACTTTTCGGATGATCGTAATCCAAACCTTTCGCAGCTAAATGCTGGATGACAGGGCTCCATGGGACATCCGCAGCATCCAATGCGAGGATGAGAAGATCTAATCGTTTCTAAAATTGAGAAATCTATGAACTCCACTTTAAACGGTTTTTATTTCAAATTAAACCAATATAATTCCGTACTTTTAGTTTAGTTTCTGTCTTTGACAGTTGTTCTTTATTTGACAGGCTTTTTAAGTATCTTTTTCTTGCATTTCACAGATTCGTTTTCTCATTGATTTTAATTGACTGACCTTAATTCGTTTTAATTTCTGCTTGTTTTTTATTTCATTTACTCATTGACAATAATTTCTGTTTGTCTAAGTTGGAATTTAATATGTGCTTTATTTCTGACATGGCAAGGGCTGTCTAATATGTAAATAGCACATTGCTCACAGACAGGCTATATAGTGTAAGAAAAAGCGCAAGTTTGATCTTGGCTGTTTGATTGACATGAAGCCTTCAGAGATTGTTCCCAGCACCAAGAGGATCATAAACTTTAGCGTGTAGGGAGGAGGGTACTAGGGGGTCTGAAAATAGAAAGAAAAAATGTCTCCGATTGATTTGAACCCTAAATTCCGTAAGTCCAAGAGTCCAAAGAAACTCCTAATAAAAAAAAAACTAAACTAAAAAAAAAATGAAAAAGAATACTGATACACTTAAAAATAAACCGTAAAAAGTGCTGAAAACATTTTTTTTTTAATGGCTTCAAACCTACATCCGTAAGTCCCAATGCCAAGGGGAGCCTAATGCGAAACGCATTTCTATGCCAGGAGAACAGGTTTCCTAAAACAGACCAAAAAAACTTCATTTTCCAGTCAGCTTGAAACATATATCTGTAGGTCCTTGGACCAAGAAGATCACAATGCACAAGAAATCAAAAACAGATACTGGTTTCCCCCCAAACAGGGCAAAATTCTTATTTCTAATTGACACCAGGGCTCAGATAATTTTGGACCTGCCAAGACCAAAAGAAGCAAACTGGACTTGGAATGTTTTTGGTCAGCCCAGACTAAAAAAATTTGAGACAAATCAAAAACTCCGTGCCTCTGATCAAATTTAACGATAATCCACAAGCCCCTAGGCCAAGAGGACCTCAAAGCAGAAAAAAGATTTTGAACTGAACTTAATTAATCATTTTGCTTATGTCTGGAAGTGGGCCAACAATTTTTTCGTCCTTGATTGACTTGAAAGTCACGGGCCATGTAAACCGGGCCAGGGAGACCTCCACAAAGGCAATCTAGTTCGAATAAAAATTCGTTGTATCAATTAGCGGCACAAAATTATCCAAAATTTTGAAATTTACAGAGAAATACAAGAAATCATTTCTGAAAACAAACTACATTTTCAACAATTATTCTTTTATCATTATAGCATTGAAAGATGGAAAATGTACTTTCCACTTTCCTTTATACTTGCGAGAAAAATTAGCCAGGAGCACAAAAAAAAGATTCTTTGATTCAAAAATGGGTGCCTGGCGAGAATTCTAAATATCAGCAGGCAAAAAAAAGTCAGCCATTCTGAAATTTGTGATAAAACTGACGGTTTCTCTATCAATTACTCTATAATTACTACTGTTCCAAGGTAAAAAAGGGAAAACTAGGGACACGATCTGCGAAAGGTTCCTCGGACAGACTAAGATAACATACCAGATGACCAGAGAAGATGAGGTCGTCCAAAAAAAACCTCACAGCGAACTTATGACCGAGATCTAAGGATGACTCACACCTCGTTAGTATTGGAATGGAAGACGGTTTTGCTGCAGCACCGCTTCGGGACGAGGGGAGAGGATTCCCCGATGCTCTGAGGTGAACTTGTGGGGGAAATGGCTCTGGACAAGCTAAACTCCATTGTAAGGTCCACGGTGTCAAACCAGTTAGAGAGGTTTCTTCCATTACTGAATGAGTCTTTTCATTTTGAAGCTTAGCTGGACCATCATGGGATTGCAATATCTTCATCACCATTGTAGATATTGTTTGCCCTAGGCAAATATACAGGTATTCTTGGAGGAACATACAATTTCGTCAAGTCAGTCGGCAGCGGCCCGAAGTCCTCCTCTTCTCCTCTCCTGTTCTGGTTTACCTTTGAACCCCGTTGGCCACCTTAGCTCGGTTAATTGAATTTTTCATTCTAAAGCCTTTTGCATCCTTCTTTGGAGGCAGGTCATCGGAAAGATTGCTCAATGGATTTAAGTTAAAAACTTGGTTTGTCCAAAATTGGGAACTTTTTTTTACTGATTTTATTTCAGAGCAATGACGTTTGTCTTACTATTTTGACTTGAACTTTTGATTTTCTCTTGGAATGTTTAGCAAAGAGCTTTGTAAATCTAAATATGGACGTGATTAACTTAACTTCTTTGTCAATTCGTTTGAAAAAAGGTCATTTTGTTCCTTAAAGCACCCTTTTAAGTTGATTAATTAAAAAAAAATTTTCCACAAAATAAGTTTTTCAAAGAAAAGTAAAGAACTCCATTAAACAAAAATGAGCAAAAATAAAATCAAATAATCTACCAAGCGTGAAACTACCACAAATCAGCATCGATAAATAAATGAAACCCAAAACGAACAGAAATTACAATAAATAACCGAGTCAAAACTCAAAACGAGCAGAAATTAACATAAGTTGGGTGCAAAACCCCTATGCCTTCCCAAGGCCAGAACAAAATTTGCACTTTACTGAAAAAATATAAATGTTTTTACTTTTATAACTTTAATAAATCAAATAATTTTAACATTTTGATTACTAAATATTTATATTAAACTGACAATGCACATTCATTTGTATTTTTTCAGTAAAGTGCAAATTTTGTTCTGGCCTTGGGAAGGCATAGGGGTTTTGCGCCCAACTTATGTTAATTTCTGCTCGTTTTGAGTTTGACTCGGTTAATTATTGTAATTTCTGTTCGTTTTGGGTTTCATTTATTTATCGATGTTGATTTGTGGTAGTTTCACGCTTGGTAGATTATTTGATTTTATTTTTGCTCATTTTTTGTTTAATGGAGTTCTTTACTTTTCTTTGAAAATCTTATTTTGTGGAAAAACTATTTTTTTAAATTAATTTCTGTTCGTTTCATATTGACATAGTCTTTTCAGGGAAAAAGAAAATAATACTTTAATCTTTTCGTTTTTTAACACTTTATAGTTTGGCCTATTATTTGTATGCTGGAGAGAAATTTTCAGCAATTTTTAACAACATACACCCTTTTAAAAATCTGGGAAGCAAAATAGTACTGTTTAATTAGTTTCATATCTCCTCTAGTCGACCTGAAATGGAAAACTTGATAACATTCGCAAAAAAATCTGCCTACTTTCTTAGAAACCTTGGATACACGTACGCTATTTTTTATTTGGTTTAATTTTAAGAGCAGAAATGGGAGGGTTGGCGTGGAAGGGTGGGCATGGGAGTGAAAGGGGGATTAGTTGCCCTCAAATGACTTTCGACTATTAAAAAGGGCATCAGCCCCTTTCTATTTTCAATCGAATGAGCCCTTTTCGAAGTTCCCACGACAACTCCTTCGATAGGAAGTGCCCTGAACTAAACAACAAGAAAAATAATACGTTATACCCACTTCGATCTTTACTATAAAATTAACAAACCTTCCAATCACTTCAACTATTAAAAAGGGCACTAGGCCTTTCGATTTCCAATCGAATGAGCCGTTTGGAAACGACAACAATTTCTATAAACACCTTATATGCCCCAGGGCATTAATTACAAACCTTACCCTAAAGTCTGTTAGGGTGGTTGTCATCCTCTAAGACCGAATTTCCAGAACTTTCAACTACGTTAAACAACATGGCTATCTCAAAATTTGATTGGATGTGTTTGGGGAAATGGTGGGCGTGGGAGGGGCGGTAGTCGCTCTCCAATCACTTTCTACTATTAAAAATGGCCCTAGCCGTTTTAATTTTCAATCAAATGAGCCCTTTTGAAGTTTCTATGACAAAACTTTCAATAAAAATCTTATATGCCCCAGGGCATAACTTAAAACCCTTGCCTTGAGTGCTGCGGGGGGGGGGGGGGGGTCATTCTCAAAGACCTAATTTCCAGAACTTTCTACTACGTTGAACAAAAAGGCTATTTGAAAATTTTTATTGGATGTGTTTGGAGAATGGTGGGCGTGAGAGGGAAGTTAGTTACCCTCCAATACCTTTCGACTATTACAAAGGGCACTAGCCCTCTCAATTTGGAACTGAATGAGCCCCTTCTGAAGTTTTACGACAAATCTATCTATAAAAACTTTATAGACCCCCAGGTCAGAACTTACAACCTTTGCCCTTGGGGCTCTGGGGGGTTTGTCATTCTTAAATACATAATTTCCAGAACTTTCAGCTACGTTGAACAAAATGGCTATCTCTAAACTTTGATTGAATGTTTTTGGGGAAATGTTGGGCGTAATAGGGGGGTTAATTAATCTCCGCTCACTTTCGACTATTAAAAAAGGGCAATTTCAATTTCCAATCAAATGAGTCCTTTTTGAAATTTCTATAAAAACTTTCTATATAAACTTTATATGCCCCCAGGGCATAACTTACAACCCTTGCACTGAGGGCTCTGAGGGGGTTATCATCCTAAAAGACCTAATTTCAAGAACTTTAAACTACGTTGAAATAAAATGGATATCTCAAAATGTTGATTGGATGTGTTTGGTAAAATGGTGGGCGTGAGAGGGCCGTTAGTCACTCTCCAATCGCTTTCAACTATTAAAAAAGGCACTAGCCCTTTCAATTTCCAATTGAATGAGCCCTTTTGAAGTTTCTACGCTTTCAACAAAACCCTTATACGCCCCCAGGGCATAACTTACAACCCTTGCCCTGAGGGTTGTGGGGGGGGGGGAGGGGTTGTCATCCTTAAAGACCTAATTTCCAAAACTTTCAACTACGTTGAATAAAATGGCTATCTAAGATATTGATTGGATGTGTTTGGAGAAAAGAAGGGCGTGAGAGGGGGGTTTTGTTGCCTTCAAATCACTTTCGACAATTAAAAAGGGCACTAGCCATTTGAATTTCCAATCGAATGAGCCCTTTTTGAAGTTTCTACGACAAAGATTTCAATATAAACCTTATATGCCCCCAGAGCATACTTATAACCCTTGTCCTGAAGACTGTGGGAAGAGTGTCCAGCTCAAAGGTATAATTTCCTGAACTTTGAACTGCGTGGAACAAAATGGCTATCTCAAAATCTTTATTGGATGTACTTGGGGAAATGGTGGGCGTGGAAGGGGTGTTAGTTGCTTTCCAATCACTTTCGACTATTAAAAAGGGCACTAGCCATTTCAATTTCCAATCGAATGAGCCCTTTTTGAAGTTTCTACGACAACGCGTTATACATAACCATCTTATATACCCCTGGGCATAATTTACAACCATTGCCCTGAGGGCTGTGGGGGGGGGGGGGGTGTCATCCTCAAAGATCTAATTTCCAGAAATTAAAACTACGTTCAATAAAATGGCTATCTCAAAGTTTTGATTTGATGTGTTTAGGGAAAAGGTGGGCGTGAGAGGCGGGTTAGTTGCCCTCTAATCACTTTCGACTATTAAAAGGCCACTAGCTCTTTGAATTTCGAATCGAATGAGACTTTTTTAAAGTTTCTACGACAACGCCTTCTATAAAAAAAAACCTTATATCTCCCCCACGGCATAACTTACAATCCTTGCCCTAAGGGGTGTGGGGACTGTTCTCAAGAACATAATTTCTGTCTGGAAATTAACTACGCTGAACAAAATGGCTATCTGAAAATTTTGATTGGATGTGTTTCGGGAAATAGTGGGTGTGGAAGGGGCATTAGTCGCCTTCCAATCACTTTCGACTATTAAAAAGGCCACAAGCCACTCCAATTTCCAATTGAATGAGCGCTTTTTCGAAGTTTCTACGACAACTTCTTCAATACGAAGTGCCCCGCTCTAAAGGAAAAAAAATTAATAAATAATACATTGTGCCAACATCGTTCTTATAAGCCCACAGGGTATAACTTAAAACCCTTGCCCTAAGGGTTCCGGGGGGAGTGTCCTCCTCTTTACTTAGTCCCCGTTTCTTGTCTCGTTCTCGGGTGTCCTCGTTCTTTACTTAGGCAGCTTTACAACAACTTTCTATATAAACCTTATATGCCCCCAGGGCCTAATATACAACTGTTGCATTGAGGGCTCTGAGGGGGGTTATCATCCTAAAAGACCTAATTTCCAGAACGTTCAACTACGTTGAACAAAATGGATATCTCAAAATTTTGATTGGATGTGTTTTGGTAAAATGGTGGGCGTGAGAGGGCCGTTAGTCACTATCCAATCACTTTCAACTATTAAAAAAGGCGCTAGCCCTTTTCAATTTCAAATTGAATGAGCCCTTTTTGAAGTTTTACGACAACGCTTTCAATAAAAAACTTTATATGCCCCAGGGCATAACTTACAACACTGACGCTGAGGGCTCTGAGGGGGTTATCATCCTAAAAGACCTAATTTCCAGAACTTTCAACTACGTTGAACAAAATGGATATCTCAATATTTAATTCGATGTGTTTGGGAAAATGGTGGGCGTGAGAGGGGCGTTAGTCGCTATCCAATCACTTTCAACTATTTAAAAAGGCACTAGCCTTTTCAATTTCCAATTGAATGAGCCCTTTTGAAGTTTCTACGACAACGCTTTCAATATAAACTTTATATGAACCCCGGGAATAACCTACAACCCTTGCCTTGAGGGCTGTGGGGGGAGGGGTTGTCATCCTTAAAGGCCCAATTTCCAAAACTTTCAACTGCGTTGAGTAAAATGGTTATCTAAAAATGTTGCCCTCAAATCACTTTAGACTATTAAAAAGGGTGTACTAGCCCTTTTAATCTCAAATCGATGAGCCCTTTTTCAAGTTTCTACGACAAAGATTTCAATAAAAACCTTATATGCCCCCAGGGCATAACTTATAATCCTTGCCCCGAGGGTTGTGGGGGAGTGTCCTCCTCAAAAATATATTTTCTACCTCGAAATCAACTACGCTGAACAAAATGGCTATCTCAAAATTTTTATTGGATGTGTTTGGGGGAATGATGGGTGTGGGGGGAGGGGTAGTTGCTCTCCAATCACTTTCGACTATTAAAAAGGGCACTAGCCCTTTGAATTTCCAATCGAATAAGCTTTTTTTGATGTTTCTACGACAACGCCTTCTTTAAAAACCTTATATACCCCCAGGGCATAGCTTAAAACCTTTGCCCTGAGGGCTCTGGGGGACGAGTGTCTTCCTCAAAACATATTTTCTATCTGGAAATCAACTACGCTGAACAAAATGGCTATCTCAAAATTTGATTGTATGTGTTTGAGGAAATGATGGGCGGGGAGGGGGGCTAGTTGCCCTCCAATCACTTTCGTCTATTAAAAAGGGCACTAGCCCTTTGAATTTCCAATTGAATGAGCCTTTTTTCGAAGTTTCTATGACGCCTTCTGTAAAAACCTTATATGCCCCCAGGGCATAACTTAAAACCCTTGCCCTGAGGGTTGGTGGGGGAGTGTGTCTCTCCTCAAAAACATATTTTCTATCTAGAAATCAGCCACGCTGAACAAAATGGCTATCTCAAAACTTTGATTGGATGTGTTTGAGGGAATGATGGCGTGGGGTGGGGGGCTAGTTGCCCTCCAATCACTTCGACTATTAAAAAGGGTACTAGCCCTTCGAATTTCCAATTGAATGAGCCTGTTTTGAAGTACGACAACGCCTTCTATAAAAAACCTTATATGCCCCCCAGGGCATAACTTAAAACCCTTGCCCTGAGGGTTTTGGGGGAGTGTCCTCCTCAAAAACACATGTTCTATCTGGAAATCAACTACGCTGAACAAAATGGCCATCTCAAAATTTTGATTGGATACGTTTGGGAGAAGGATGGGCGTGAGGGGGGCTAGTTGCCCTCCAATCACTTTCGACTATTAAAAAGAGCACTAGAACTCTCAATTTCCAATCGAATGAGCCCCTTTTAAAGTTTCTACGACGACTCCTTCCATATGAAGTTCCCTGCTCTAAAGGAAAAAATAATAAAAAGTATTGTGCCAGCATCGTTCTTTATATGCCCTCAGGGCATAACTTAAAACCCTTGCCCCGAGGGTTGTGGGGAGTGTCCTACTCAAAAACATATTTTCTATCTGGAAATCAACTACGCTGAACAAAATGGCTATCACAAAATTTTGATTGGATGTGTTTGGGGGAATGATGGGCGTAGGGGGGAGGGGTCTAGTTGCCCTCCAATCACTTTAGACTATTAAAAAGGGCACTAGCCACTCCAATTTCCAATCAAATGAGCCCTTTTCGAAGTTTCTACGACAACTCCTTCGATACGAAGTGCCCGGACAGAGAAAAAAAAAAACACATTGTGCCCACATCGTTCTTTACTTAGGCAGCGCTAGCGCGCTGCCTATGATATAATAAGAACGAAATTCTTGCTTCATTCCGAATAGACAAACTAATTGATTTTTATACTCGCTTACAGTTCCATTACATGATAAGTTTTAATCAAAATCAGAGTGCGAATTCAATAGCATCATTCGAATAAGTATCATTAGCAACCGAATACACCATTAAGGAAGATGGATTAAAGAAGTATCTGCTTTACTATCAGCAGCCTGAATTCCAGCTGCCCGGTCACCTAAATTCAACTGCACCGTCACTTCACCGTCATTATAGCGCACTGTCACTTTAAATTTTATGACCCAAATGGCAGTCACTCACCGTCATTATAGCGCACTGTCACTTTAAATTTTATGACCCAAATGGCAGTCATATATATATTGAAAAATGAAACCAAATTTGAGGCCCCGATGAGCACCCATGAGAACACGACAAAGAAATTGGTCCTTCCGCCTAAGCAAAACCAAAAAAAAACACAGTATTTCAAAAAGACATAGGACACTTGTCTGTCAAATATCATATCTTTATCCACAATATTTAATAATGCGGGAATAAGTTTTTGTGCAGGCGGTCATGAAGGCCTACTAGGCAAAGTCTGAATCTCCAAAAGTATCCTAAAATCCCTAGACAGGCATGAGTAGGATTGCTAGTGAGACAGGCTTCCCACGTCCCATCCTAGCGTCGAGGTTTCATAAAATATATCTCAAAAGCGTAAGATTCTTGTTACCATGAGGTTTTTCTGCATCTTGGAATAGATGGTATCTTAGCTGAGGTAAATTTAACGTAGACAAAGAAAAATAGCAACAATAATATAATTTTGTACAATCTAGTTATAAGTACGCTTATTTTTAAGTACTTTTATTTAGAAATAAGCTTGCGTTACGGTTTCTGATGATGTATCTCATGTTCAAAAGTTAATTTTAAGAAATATGTGCCGATGGTTTAGAATTAACAAAGGTTCCAGAATTCGCAGTTGTTGCAAATAAAAAGAGCAGAAGTTTTTCAAAGTGAATTTTTAAACCACGAGAAGCGAAGATAATGATCTTGTGTAATGGGAAAAAAACTTGAGGATAAGACTTTGGGTTAAAATGGAGGTTTGAAAAACGTTTACATCGGTGATGATCCTCCATTGTCTGTTCATGAGGGGCGGGAGAGACTTGAACTCTGAGTTAAGTAATATGGGTATTCCTGCTTAGGTGTCTAATACTGTTCCTCCATTTATTCAGATTGAGAGAGAAGGTGGTGGAAAAGTGAAGCATAAATACAATGAGCCAACACCGGACCTAGTTGATTGTCCATTCTAATATTTTACTTGTTGTTTTGAAATTAAGAGGTATATTTTTGTTATTATTAAATGTATATTTGTTATTGTGGTAAGCGACACTCAGGGCCATATCCACGATTTTTTTTTAGGATCGGGAGGGGGGGGGGGTTTCCAAAAAACTTAAAAACCCCTCAAAAATTTGTTTATATTCATTTTTTGTTACGTTTTTGTAAAAGACAAACATTGTCTGACTCACAATATTCTGACTCACAATTTTCACAATGTAAATTTTCTGAGTTCGGTGTGTTTCATTGAATGAAAACCCTCGTATTCATACAATGAGTCCACTTGAAATTGATAATTACGAATGCGTCACGTAAAATAGTGAATCACGACTACATGGTAGCTTGGCTCTATATTGTAAAAAGAATATTACAATGAAAATACGGAATGATTTACGGTTGAATAAAGAGATGGTTTTTGAATCGATGGTAGTTGAAATGTGTTAGTCAGGGAATTATTTTCTATAGTGATTGTTTATCGTCCTCCGTTTGAAAATTTACAGGAATTTGTGGATTTGTCGTGAGTGGCAAATGGATAAGTTGCCAGGTTTCAAATCACTCATCCTTTGCTCGTGGAGGCTTTAATCTTCATCTATTTTCAGTGAATGTAAACCCGCGAGGTCGAGAATTTTTAAACACTATGTTGGGCTACAGTTTAAGACCCACAGTTAATATATGTAGTCAAGTGACTTTGTGTTCGGAATCACTTTTGGATAATTTGGTGATGTTATTTTGAATGATTTTTCTGATGATTTTGTGTTCTTGTTGTCATTAAAGAGTTTGGCATCTTTACAGCTATGAATATATCAGCACAAATTTCTGCATTGAAAATGGATTTTGAAGCTCATAGCATATTTTAAAAGAAAATTAAAGAACAATCAATTTGATTTTCAAGAAAGTATTGATCTGCAAGTGAATGAGAAGTTTTCATTGTGGTATTCAGAAATAACTATGCTGCTAAAATAAAGTTGTGTAATATTCAAAGCCGGCTTTTCATGAGACTCTAGCTGATGGAAGGTATGGCAAATGAGAAACTGCTTTATAAATATTCTTTAGTGTCTCCTGAGGTGAAGGGGAAATCTAAAACATATATCAACTAAATATCATATTACGAAAAGTGAGAATTGATTATTATAGAAACGAATTAAAAAAAGTTACCCATGGCAAACATGGAGAATAATTCAGTCTATTGTGAGCCTTTCAAAAGTTCAATTTTACCCGAATATTTTAATATACTGACGCTTCAGTCGTATATAATATGTGTGACCATTTTTCCATTGTTGGTAAACAGATCGGGAACTCCACGACTACATTTCCTGAGAACGGAATGTGCCATTAGCTTTTACCCGAGGAAAGTGATGTATCCACATATCTGAACCGGTGACTGCTAGTGAATTGTGTTCCATAATGTGGAATATAAAAAATAATGCTTCGGGTGCTGACTTCTTTTCAGTACGTGTATGACTTCTTTTCATTACTTAAGAATGTTTTCTCGGAAATATGTAACAAGGTTCTCATTTTATTTGATATATGTCTAAAATTAGGCACTCTTGGTGAAGCTGAAGAATTGTGGTTTTTCCAGCACTTGCAACTAGAAGGGCAGGCTATAGAGCTCTTTGGACAAAGAGTGATTACTTGCCCCTCCTACACCAAACGTGAAAACCTAGCAAACGCCCATGCATCCTTTTATCCAAGGCCAAGCAAAAACAGTAAGGGACCAACGAGTGGAACCAATGACATTAGACAAGCTAAGATATAAACCTATTCTATTTAACTGACCTTAAATTAATTCTAGCTCGGTTTCATAAATTTGGATTCTGCAGTGTCTACTATATTTTTGGACAAACTGAATAACTAAAAAAGAGAAAAGGAAAAGAAAACATATTTCAGATTATTTACCTCATTAGATTCCAGAAGTTCGAAAAAAATTTGTATTCGATCTTCCCATGAAGAGGAATCGGCAAGACTTCCTAACGAAACTGTTTCATCAATCAGCTTCTATAAGACAAATCAACCAATCAATAAACCAAAAAAAAATTCTAATTGTATGGATTAAATAATCACCGCTATTGTAACGTTCAAAATAGAAAGTAGCCGCTGACTTAAAAGGTATGGCCAATACTAAGAGGTTGTGTCATGAAGGTGTCATCAAAGCCACCTTTATTATAACATCTCTGAACTCTTCAGGTATAATCTTAGGGTGAGCTATACAACCTGTTAAGAATTCGTTAAAAATAATTGCAAAAAAACCTACCAGGCGTCCTATAAGGAATTTTCTTAGGGTGACAAGGGAGTTTGGGCCTAAATAAGGTCATATTTATTACTCGGAGAATAGTTATTTTACTTTAGAAAAGAGACTGTTCTCACTGAAAATGAGAAGGATTTAAAGCTGTATACATACCTTTACTTATAATGAAAAAACCCAATTGAGCGCCTGTACATAATGGTCTGGTAGATAGGCTATCCAATGGGAGGTGACAATAAAGGCGAATATCGGAGGTGACAAATGAATGCAGATGTCAAGACATCTACATTGTTTTGCCCGAGACTACTCCCTTAAAATTCACCCAAATTCAGATTCCACTGTGAAAATATTGCGGCTTTTGACCTCTAAAATTAGGAAACAGAATCCCCAAATATAACTCGAAAGTGTTTATTTAGAAAAACTAAAAGTAGTTTTAAAGGTTAATTTTATTTTGCTTCTGGAAAAGTTGACAGGTGAACTTCTGAGATTTCAAAAAAAACAATACAGAAAGCGCGACTATAAACACTTGTAGATTATAACCGGAATTTAAAAAATTTAGAAATAAAAAGACTTTCTAGAACTGTTCAACCGATTCTTTTATTTCTGTGGCCAAGACTCTTAACATAGCTGAGCAGGACAAAGTTCATGGCTGAACATTCGTGTTCACCATGTTTAGACAATCAGCGATGATCATTGGGGCCCAACATTTTCATGAATTCGCGCCACTGTGGCACCGTTTCTCAGTCGTGATATATAGTATTTAATTAAATTTAGAAGTACTATCTATCGACGACATCGATGAAGACATTAGTTACAATGAGGCAACACTAGGAATAAAAATTTAAAGAGACGCATAGAAGTTCCAGCTCTATCATACCATAGAATTTCGTTTCTCTCCCTATCCTGCGTTATAACTCTGGTTTGAAAAAGAAAAAATTCTGATAGACCTACATTAGTTTTCGTTTTTCTTTTAATAATTTCAGACGTGATATTTCAAAGAAAATTAGAAAAAAACGTAATCGTTGTGTGAATATAAATATTCACTGACCATTATGACACGTGGCTGAAAAAAAAGAATGAAGAATTGAATGAACGAAGATAAAGAAATTTTCCACTTCCTCGTCAGGCTAAAAATTATGTGCGTCAGAGTAACCTGGTTAAAACTAATATCATCAACAAAGTTATTGTAAACTAGTGCACTGAAGCAAATACAAAACACATTATCAAGGAAAAAAACAAGCTTTTTAAAATCAGAATTTTTTTGAAGATGTTTATTGCATTCACTTTGTTTTAAAACGTTTCACGTTGTATTGTATTCACGTTCTTTTAATTTATAAATATGGCATGGATTAGGTCAATCAGCTTCTCAACTAGACTCAAATCAGAAAGCACAATTCATAACATATTGATTTTTGTAGGTAACGTACATTTCATCAAGACATCTACCGTGGTTACTTAAGATCCAACTTATATACTTAGTAACCCTTAACCGTTTCAAAGTACAGTATGGAATTGCTATTCAGAATTAATAAATTTAAAATAATCCTTGACGTTTATTATGAGCCCTTACAAAAAAAAAATAAAAATAAATATATATATATATATATATATATATATATATATATATATATATATATATATATATATATATATATATATATATATATATATATATATATATATATATATATATATATATATATATATATATATATATATATATATATAATATATATATATATATATATATATATATATATATATATATATATATATATATATATATATATATATATATATATATATAATTGCTAAGCTTTCTTGCATAGATTTTTTACCGCACATGCACGACAGCTACAGTTATGAGAATAATAACAGTATGGAACAAATACTCATCCCTATGGAAAAATGTTACAATAGCACAACACAAGCTTTAAACATAGTACCAGTGAAAAATGAAAAAAAAAAAAAAATGGTTTGCAGGCCTTTAGGTTAAAATATTAGGTTGATTTGTCTGTGTATCTCCACCTTGGAGGTTTTGATCGTCAAGCAACTTCGTTTTTAGCGGAAAAGTTATGTCAAAATTGAAAATTGTCAAAATCAAGAGGTTGTATGGCAACATTTTAAGATCATTTGTATACCGGCCATATTCCAAAATCATTGGCAAATACTTGTACTCTAGTCAAGAGGTTCAAATCAGAAAAAGTAAGATTGACATAAAAAGAAAAAAAAAGAATAGTTTGTTATCTTCCCTTTTGGTAATCAATTGTCACTTCTAATCAGTGTTGTCGAATAAAAGTCACCCATATTACAACCTGAAGTGATTCACCTAAAATGCGTGTTTGGTGTATATAGTTAAAAAAAAAAAAAAAAACAGAGTCTAGATTTTGTAGCAAGATTTTTCACCCTTAATACGGAGTCAAAGACAGTTTTAGGGGGTGGGCAGAAAGGGCACTCACCCCGGGCGCAGAAACTTTGGGGGCGCAAAATTCAAATAATTAGTCGAACGGTTATACTCATTTTGAAATTTTTGAAATGTCATTTTTATTAAAATAAAGTAGAGGGCACAGTTAATAAAAAAAAAAGAATAAATACATTATTAATTAATTAATAAAATAAAATAAAAGACAATAACAATTAAAAGAATCAAATTGAAATAATTAACAATAACTAGGAAACTTTAACAATAAATTAAAAATTCATTAACAAATAAATTATCAATTAATTGATAAACTGGAAATAATTTTGTTCATAAATGATTTTTTTTAATTGGCCTGAAAATTTTGTAGGAGACAGGTGGGGGGCTAATCAAGATTTTGTCCTGGGCGCAAAAGAGGCCAGAACCACTACTGCACAGAGTCATGCTGCATTTTCACAATGGGTTAACAAAAAAATGAACAATGATAATATGACTTCTATTCTCTTCTCTATAGCTATGGTTTGGAGTTCTTTAATTACTTTTTTCTTTAACTGGAAAAATATCTTTTCATCATCATCACAGAATAAATAACACTGAAGTAATAATAAATAAGTGCCTTTTTCGACCATTCCATAGAAAAAACCCATTCACTTAATTGAAGTTTTGATTGTGAAATCATTAGGATTATTGGGATATATGAGATTTTTGAACCACCCTAATAGTAGGTACCATACTATTCAGTACTAAATGTGGCCAACATTTTGGTAGGTACTACCACTGCAAAAACTTTGTCGGAGTTTGTAGAAATCTATATTTATGCAACCGACAATACTGGCATTCAAATCAAATTCAAAACGGACTCGTTGCATTTACAGTTTCCTTTCTTCAACTTTTATTTTATGATGCTAATCTGCACAAAGACAAAAGCTTTGCTCACAATGTGTAATCGTAACTGTACATAAAAGGGGAGGGGTATAGGATGAGACCATCAATCGCAACCAAGGCAAATGCCCGACCTAAATCATCAGACATATGATTCTAAAAACATTCTCAAGACTCGTTTAAAGAGCGAAACTGTCGGCGGAAGAAATCAGATAGTAGCAGCGATTTTATGACATTTACAGGAAAAAAAAATTATGCGTTACTGATTTTTTTTTTTTTTTTTTTTTTTTACTGTAATTGACAAAAACTGGTTGTGAAAGGATAGCCCCTTACCCCCAATTTTAGACAGTTTCCACAAGGGAGGAAACAAAATTATCAGTCAATTGATAGTGCAAAGTTTGAAATTCAAAATTTTAATTTAAAGTACGAGACATGTTTTTTAATTAAGTACCGTTTTGCGATTCCGCCGCCGCAGCGCTACGGTTGGCGTTCTGTGCATGCGCGTTGGTTATCTACATCTCTTGTCTACGCACTGACGCCATTACAGTCTGATTCTTCATTGTATACGTTGTTTACTGAGTGTTTAAGATGCCTCCGACAATCGTGATTCCCGCCGAATCTGAAGTACGGGCTGTTATTCGATTTCTTAGTGCTAAAGGCGTAAAATCGATCCATATTCGTCGTGAGATCTGTCAAGTTTACGGACAAAACATTATGAGTGATGGAATGGTAAGGAAATGGGTGAGAGCATTTAAAGATGGCCGCACAAATGTGCATGATGAAGAACCGAGTGGACGTCCTTCGGTCTTTAATGAAGAGTCTCTCCAATGAAGATTTGGTGCAGAAAGTGGAAGAAAATGTGAGAGAAAACAGACGCTTTACTATTTCACAATATGCGACTGGTTTCCTCAATATTCTCGTAGTGTCTTGTATTGCATTGTGTTGCATTGCGTCTTCAAGACGATAACGAAGTCAAAAACAGTTGTGATACAGTGGTTAACAAGTCAGGCGGCAGAATTTTATGAGGAGGTATTCAAAAACCGGTGCCACGTTATGACAAGTGCCTCAATATTCATGGAAATTATGTAGAAAAGTAGATTAAGGTACAAGCTTTCATGTAAAAATAAAATTATTGCGATATCTTTGCACGTCTTTTTTTTAATTCCAAAAACGGTACTTACTTAAAAAACATGCCTCGTATTAACCGTCAACTCTCAGTTGGAAGATCCACGTTTTAATTATATTCTAACCAGGTACTGAACTTCCCTATTTTCGGTTAAGGATGGTTGATTACTACAGAAAACAAAGTCAAACAACTTACCTCGGCGACTTTAAAAATAAGCTCTCCTAAACAAGGGATTCGACAAGAAAGAAAATTTTTGACCAAATCGATTATCTCTGTAGGTTGTAATGTGTTGCACAAAAGCCACAAAAATTCTAGCTTGTCATCCTAAAAAAGATAAGATAGAATGTGAAAGAGATGGGGAAGGCAAAAGAAATGGAAGAGTAAAATAGAGGATCAAAGCAAAGCGTTAGCTTTTCTATGCAAAATCAAATATGGATGGCCAAAATGGGCTGCGAGACATTCTTTCCAAATAATATTCATTATCGCAGTATTTCCCATTTTGCTCTTTTTTCTGGCCCTTAGGTTGTTGTTTTTATATAGTTTATATATTCTATATATGTTTATATATTTTGTCTTGTTCTCCTCTCTTCTTTCTTTCTTTACAATTCAGTTATCAATCTACTTGAAGATACATCTTATATAACATACATCTATACAAGACCTATTCAGTGCATTTTTCCAATTTTTATGAATTTGTAATGATTTAACTAATCCATCTCGTTATTAAACTGATTACGTTGAATGGATTGGTGCAGCCCTACTTCAGGTTCTCACTGGCCATTCTTCCCAAAATACATTAGGTGATATGCTTTGCTTCAACTACAAATCGTCCACTCTTTTCCCCGCTTGCTGAGATACTAAAACACTGCAGTTTTTTGCACGAGATCTGAATAGACCTGTGGTTGAAATATAAGGGGTTTTCAAAGATGTTAATAATGATTGCACTATAGAAAAAACGTTAGTGCGGGAAACGAATATGAAAGCTCTTGTTAATTGTCACGCACTTTATGTGAATCGACACAAATTAGGCAATGTTTGAGTGCTGTAGGGTATGGATTCTGTGCCAAATCTGGGTGCCATTTCCAGAATAAACCAAAGTAAAAAGTAGATAAGTAATCACCATAGTCAAAAATCCTTAGATGGGGTTAAAGTCCCTCATCTTAAAAACAACAAAAATAAAATCTCATTTTGGTTTGTTGGTATATTTTATTGACCGACGACTAAACAGTATGAAAGCTAATGTAACTTCTCAGGAATGTTTTTAAACTGGTATTGACAACGCTCCGTTTCATTGACGTCTGGGATCGAAAAGTACCATTTTTAAATCATTTTTAAAAATAGAGTGTATTAGAAAACCGGTTAATCCCTCTTAACAAATGTGTTATTGAGAAGAATTGCTGAAATAGATATTGAATCTGCTAAATATATAGATAAAACGATAGATGAAAAATAAGGAACTAAGACTATATTGAACAAAGGCATAAGATACCTAAGACTTAATACCTTCTTAAAGTCGCAAAATAATGAACCAGAATTACATGAAAGCTAATTTTAACTTTCATGTTCTTTCTGTAAATTGGCACTAAAACAAACAAGTATAAATGTCAGACGGAATTGAAAAATATCTATCGTGAACACTATTTCAGGAATGAAGGGGTGCAAAACTCGTCAATCCTCTCAAGAAAGGCCTTAAACATGGGCATCAAGGCCGTACTAAGAGTGGGGGTTAGGGGGGTTTGAGCCCCCCCCCCCCCCCCCGAAATGTTTGTTAGACTCGTAAAAACGTAGCAAAAATGAATATAAACATATTTTGTATGCGTTTTTTGAGGTTATTTTTGTACAGCCCCCTCCCCCCCCCCCCCCGAAAAAAAATATTTGAGTAAAAACCCCACCAAAAAGAAATCCTGGGTACGGCCTTGATGGGAATCGTCAAAATAATATCAACTGGATGCATAAATAAACCGAATGAAGCCGCATCACACAGAATTAATGCTTGATATCTAACAGAACTAACATGACCAAATCTTGACTAATAAGCTGATTTAAGAAACATAAGCCATGATATCCTTGCTCACATGGTAGTAAGTGTTAACGTAGCATGCGACTTTCCTTATATATTTCATATGAGTAACATGCAATGTCCTCTTAGCAAGGGAACATCGTGAAATAAAAGTACTGAATTTATTTAGAGTTAACAAAAAAAAAAAGTCTTGTTTTGATCATTCCAATTAAGGTACAGATCTTTTTCCACAGTAAATAAATTAGAATTCTAACTTATATCTAAAAATTAGTTCAATCGAATGTCTATCGAAAAAAGAAACAAATGACCAAATACCCTTTCCTTCTACAAACACATACGATCAAAATATGGTAAAACAGTTCGTGGTAACGAACTGTAAGTAAGGAGACACTGGCTCAATAGTAACGAAAACTCTAAAAAGCAAAATTTTGATACTAATAGATATATCAAAAGAATCAGCTTATGTTGCTGATTTTAAATATATATGTTTTATCAAGTTTAGTCTTATCCAACAAAGGCTACGCTCCTGAGAAATTATATTTTTGTTTATAAAAACGACCAGAAATTAAATGAAAAATAAGTTTTTTTCGACAGAAAGTAAGAAGAAACATTAAAACTTAAAACTAACAGAAAATATTAGGTATATGTAAGGGGTTGCTCCTCATCAACACCTCGCTCTTTACGCTAAAGTTTGAATTTTGTCCCAATTCTATAAGAACGACTCCTGAAACACAAGGTTCGTTTAATTAGAACAATAAGAAGCTTTTTTTTAAAGTACTAAAAAACTTAGCGTAAAGAGCGAGGTGTTGAGGAGGAGTAATCCTCTCATATAAGTAATAATTTCTGTTTGTTTAAGTTTTAATGTTGCTGCTTACTTTCAAGTGAAAAAAAACTTGTTTTTTTATTTAATTACATATAAATATGATTCAGTTTAATTATTTATATTCTGCTGTTTCTCAGAAAGTTTCCGCTGATAGTACCGAGTATGCCCCCTAGAATTCTTACGAAGTGATTCTACGGGCTTCTTATCTATAATGTTGGCCGACCAGCAAATACATTTATAGTTGAATTTGTAAGTGCACCTATAGACTCTTAAAAGTCTGAACGAGAACAGAAGTAAAACTTATTTTTAAAGCCATGCTTTGATAATCATTCAAGTTGACTTTTTTTCCATTATTACATAAGTAAGACAAAAACAAGTTTTGTCAGGTTGATTGTGTATTCCCAAAAAGAAACTAAAAACAAAACAAAAATTGACAAAAAAAGTTTTTCTTAAGAAAGCAAAGAAGAAAAAGATTTTCCCGCTTTATGTGAAACTTAAACAGGAAAAAATTATTTGTAAGATTATGCGATTCTAGCACATTAGGATATTCTTTTTCACAGAAAATTAAAGCATTGTATGATATTTCCTTACGGTTTTAATTTTGTGTTAAATGTTACGAATTCTCAAAATAAGCCCAATTCAATGAATCTGTTTTTAGTTTTTGTTGTATGTTTTCAGTAAAATAGGACCATTGCATAATCCTGCAAATGGAGGGAAATCTAATCAGCTAGTATACTTGTGCTAATTTTATAAACATTTGCTACATGGATAGATAAGCAATTTTTTTAGCTTCAATTTTTTCTTGAGTTTCAATTTCGTTCTTTCCTTCTATAAAAAAAACTTTGCTTTTTTCATGAATAAGAAAAAGGAAAATTATCACTTACATAACTACCACAATTTATAGAAAATAACCCATTCTCTAGCTCAAAGCAAAAAAACTCATTACACCAATAACATTACAAACTCGGTCAAAATTTTGGCAGATCTTGCAATCCTGCCTGACTACTACTTCTGAGGAGACCGTATAATAACAATAGAGAAATTCCAATTAATTCCCCATTCAACAATCTTTCCAAATATAATGGTCATTGCCACGATAATTGCACCTCACCCTTCTAATGAGACCGATTGGAGCTCATTAAATTATCTGAAGTAATTTAAATTGTCCAAGCTTTTAATTTCAAGTAAAACTCTCATTGATATATGGAATATTAGCATCTAATATAAGAAAAGTATATATTAACGGCAACATTGTGAAAAGCAAAAGCATTTAATGTATCGCCACTTTATGCTGCACTACAGAGCTGCTAGATGACTCTACATTCTCAACATCAACGTAGTCTCCTGATTAGAAATATATTTGGCCCAAGTCAAGAGACAATTAGTAATTACGCAACTTACTAAGAAACAATCGAGGAAATGGACAATAAATCCTCCACTTCCTGGATACAACGCTAATTATGATGCTACAAAGTGTTGAAATAACATATTCAGGCTTAACTTTTTGCACAAAGGTATTATAAAAAAAAGGGAAAAAAGAAACGCTTTAAAGCGGATAACCATGTTCCTCACCAAATAACTTAAAATACATGAAAAATAAACAACTTACTATTTTAGTTAACATTATCATAACATTATATATAAGCAACATTATCTTTTACGAAAATACAGCTTTAGAATTTTACCTTGGCCTATCCGTAATCCGTAATTTCTGTAACTGATGTAAACACAAAACTAGAATTACCTTGGCGTAGATGACGTATGGAACCCTTATTCTAAACTTATTCATAAGCTGCAAAAGGTCATTCACAACGCTTACTGCAATTAGCAATGGCTTGATATCTACAGAAGTTTCGTCTTCATCATCCAAACAAGCCAAAATGGCTTTGAGTAGGCTTTGTGCGTTGTGTGGCCACTTTTCACTTTCTCTTCGCTCTAAGCTCCTATAAAATAACAAAAAGTTTACATCTAAAGTATGTTTCCTTTAGTGCAACCATATTAGTGCATTATATAATTATGTATCATATATAATATGATTATAAGATTATTTTAGCATTATTATATAGCATATTGGTATAATTATAAAGTACCGCATTTGTTCAGCGAATTATCTACAATTTGAGTAAAGAAGAGTAAGCGTGTGTTTGTGGCATTTCGAAGGCGTTAAGCTGCAAGACATACTTTTAGGAGAGCAAAATAGCTGTGAAAAAAAAATACTCTCAGGCTATTTGCCCAGTTGTCTAAGCATGATGATTTTCAAGATCTCAAAGATGAGTCAAAATAATTTAAAATTAGAATCTTTGATTTCTAACACTACCTGGATCCCTCAAACAAATAAAGCTAGGTTTACGTAGCCTGGGCAGCGTAAAGTGTTGTTACAGCTTTTTATCGGTTTTGCTGACAAAAGATGTTGTGGGAGCAAACGTTTTTTTTTTGTTTCTTGGTCGTCGATTAAACACCGCGTTCAACACAAATGATGACACATTCCTTCACGATGACATGTCCAAGACAATCTCAAAATATGCCTTTTTTTTATTAGAACCACCTATATTTTCTACTTCCTGACGCCCAAGCAAATTTATTTCTTTTACAGCATATACGCAAATACAATGCTTATTTTGCCCCTAAACGTATAACCTAACCCAATTTTAATCATTAGTGGCAATAAAAGCAGCATGTACAAGCTGAGACTACGTCTCTTTGTCTCAAAACTTCGCAACCATTATTCGATCAACAAATTCGGATAAATTATAACACCAACTTAGGTTACACTCTGTAGGCCCTAGCTACAGGTTAAAGACAACAAGGTTCGGGCTAAAAGGACAAGCATGAATCATCCTTTTTGGCCCCAGCAAGAATTACACGTAGCCTTCCAAAATGTAATACGTCATTTTCGTTAATCTCGCCAGAGGCTCGCACTTTTAACAAATACCAGAAAGACCCCTTATCACTTTCTAGCAATAAACCGAAATCACTGGTCTAGAAAAAAAAAAGAAGGACCAGAACTAAAGCATCAGTTCCGAAACACATGCAACATCCCGCAACACTGACATCTTTTCGAAAACAACAGAAAACTTTGAACAACTTGAGAACCAAATGAGATATTAATAAGAGGGATCGTATCAATATATTCTATGTGCTCAAAATTTGCAATTACGTATTTTTGAATATCCACATCTGTTGGAATCCTTGGTCCAAGTTTGTTCAGATAAATGTCCTTCCCAGATTCTTTTCTTTTGGCCCTTTAATTATTTTCCTTCCCCTAGTAATAATTATTAATTTTCCTTTAATTTTGGTGGCGCCATTTTCTGTCCTCCTAATTGCGTAGTTGGTTACATAGACCACGAGGTTAAGTGCGCAGTTGGGGATATTTGACCAGTAAACTTAGTAAGCCCTCGGATTGGCTGGAAAAATTCATTACCACCCCATCACCCCGTCGCAGACACGTGGCTGGCGGAGCGGGCTGGGGAAAATAGTTCCTTTTTGTTTTTAGTTCCTTTTTTTAGCGTGACTTGATTACAGTAAGATTTTTTATACTATATAATCTTTGACTTTTCAGCCTAGGTCGAGTCTAAAGAGATAGTTAGAAATATTACCGGTAACCCTTGGCCTTAAAAGTGGTCCCTGGGACCATTCGATCACGCTAGAGTACCCTAAGGCAGGGTATATTGTAAATCGGGCACAGACGAGTACCCGATAGAAATCGGAACCGTTGGAGTAAGCGCGGGAATCCCACTAACCTTTGGGCCGACAAGGGGTTCTCCCCTTGAGTAAGTGGCATAGCAACCTTTTTGCGCCATTTTTGCACCACTAAGTGGTGACCCCCCGTAGATTACCTCCCCATACCCAGCGGTATAGAGAACCCCAATAAGTGGTGCCAGCGGTATAAGAGAACCCAATAAGTGGTGCCAGCGGTATAAGAGAACCCAATAAGTTGTGCCAGCTAGAAAAGGAGCTATCAACAGCACTGATAGTAAAAGAATTTTGCGTTTTCGAAGAGACGGGTTAATTTGGCCTAGAAAGTAGCCTATTGCGAGTACATATAAAAAGACCAAAATACGCAATCAATTAATAGAATTATGAAGGTCTATAATGGGCTGTGTGCCTTGTTAGACACATATAAAAAAGAATAACGAGAAATTAATGAATTGAGCTTACAGTGGGGGAATCTCCGTATTTAAAGTATTACAGGGTTTAAGGACAGATAAGAAAACGTTGAAAGTTGGGCTATTATTTGAGTGAATTGCCGGACTTAGATATAATCTTCAGTGACGAAGGTTATAAGAGTATTGAGGACGGCAAATTAGGAGAATTTGTCAGTTGTGTGCGCACATTGGACAAGGAAGGTGAGAGGCACCTGTCCTATTGAGTAATCTGCCCAGGAGGAGATTATATTTGGAATACGAGTATCCAGGGAGGATACGTAATTTGTTTTACAGGGTAATTCTCCTTTTGAGTTTAGTCCAGCTAATTCACTAGTGGAATATTCGCGCGGTTTTTCAGTTTATTTTCTCGTCCAACCCCTGTTAATTCGTTTTTTCGGAGATATATTTCACTCGCGTAAAACTGCTTGTTGTGAAAGAAGTCGTTATCCCTAATGAAGTCTAGACATTCCGGTTATTTGAAAAATTGTTGAATCTCATTACACGGAGCTGATAATTAATAATATTAATTGCGTGCCATAATTTTCGCGTGGCAGTTTTTGAGCTTACCACGATTGACCAATTAATTAAGAGATAATATAACCGGAAAGGAGTATACACGGTAAAATGAGGGGCTACGAAATAAAGAAGGAAGAAATAATATATGAAAAAACAAGACAAACTCAACCCTCAGAGGCTGTGCCAAATGAAGGGGAGTTGCGGGCAAGAGAAAATACGGATAAAGGACGAACAGATTCAGAAAATGAATTAAGAAGAAATAATGACAGACGAAATCAAAGTAGTCCGAGTAGAAGGAGTAGTGTTAAATCGAGATCCAGCAGGGGATCGCGAAAAAGTACTCAAATAGATATGACACAACGTATATTAAATTTCATGGAGAGAGAAAGGATAGCCAGAGAGGTAGCCGAAAGAAAGCACCTAGTATATGAAAAAATTACAGGATGAGATAGATCAAATTGAAAAAGATAGTCAAGCCAATGAAATACTTCATCAGGCCCGTATGGACAAAATTGAAAAAGATAGACAAGCCAATGAAATATATCATCAGGCTCGTATGGAAAAAATTGAAGCCCGTAAGGGAATGTCAATGAGTGAGAGATTATCAGACATTTATTACACATTAAATGCTAAAACGGAAAATCATGCTACTTCGCTGACAAGGCGGGGAGGTGGACCGGCCCATAAAACAAATGGGGAGGCTGTGCCACCCTGTCAGAAAAACGAAATACTTGATACTCGGATTCAAAATGTTGATAATCCACAAAAATGGGATGCGGAAATAAAAGGCCACAAAATATTGAAAAAAAGACGCGCGAGAATGATTTTTCAGGAAAATTTGCAGATAATAGAAAACTTGAGAACACTTTTAATGAATATGAGACGCTAACAAGTAAAGGCCAGAATGAAACACTGATTGTGCCAAAGAAAAATGAGACGAAATTTATTGTACGCGCTTTTCCTCGGAAAGTTCGAGAAATTTTAGTAGAATATGAAAAACCAAATGTCGGAGTTCAGTTCCCATTTGATTACGAAATATTTGTTTCTGCGGTAAAAATAAAGAGAACTAAAAGAGAGAAAAAAGATGCAAAGCGGAACTACAATAAAGAAATGCAGTCAAAGATGGACACTGGAGTCCAATTCAGATTTCATAACGATTTATTTAATGCTACTACAAAAGAAAAGAAAACTAAGAGAGAAAAGAGATATTAAACGGAGCTACAATGAAGAAAAGCAGTCAAAGATGGTGGACACTAGAGTCCAATTCAAATTTAAGGATGATTTATTATTTTGCACGAATGACAAAATTGAGAAAAGTAGAGATGAAAAGAGAAGTGTACAAAAGAGAAAAAATTTTTGAGATTCAGCCTGTAGTGGCGAAAAATTAAAAAATGTTGGATGGGCTGTGCCTTGATAACATAAATAATAAGGGGGACAAAGAGGTCCAAAATCCACTGGGAAAATTACGAAATTACAATAAGACGAAACAACTTAGGAGGGAGGAAGAAGACCCATGACATAGAATTGACTTGTCAACAACGAATTACGGAAGATTGGGAGATACAGAATTTTGGGTTGGATCGAAGAAATTTGGGAAGAAACCTGATATTGGTCTGATCAACTCAAAAGAGGGTTTGTTCCTTTATGAGGGGGAGGAATCCCATGGGGAAGAATTGCCCTTTTCCTCAATGCACAACTGGCGGACAAGTTGTGATCACTTTACTGAAGCTCTTTTCAGTCTTCAATAATATCTTCATCCCTCATCGCCGAGCATTATTCATTCAATTATTTTAGGGGACAAGACCCAGAAAAAAGCGATTCAAGGACAAGACCAGAAAATCGCTCAGATTATTACTTCATTTTCCTGAACTCCTATCATTTTCAGAGGCCTGTGTATTTTTGGCCTGGGACTATTTCAAATTATGCCAAGGGGCAATTTACTTTTTTATTGAGATGTGGGGTTGTTTCCACAGATGGAAATTAAGAGGCTAGTGCAGCCAAATTTTTCATGATGGCTGGCATCATCGCAAGTGCCAGGAACTGATTCTCTGCTCCTCTCAAATGTAAATTCGTGAAAGCGAGAAAATATTTTTGATTTTGATTGTGCTGCGCACAATGAATTCCTACGAATCTTGGAGACTTCAACTTTCAAAACCTAATGCAGATGCTATACGATCTAGACCATGGTGATTCTACGGTAGAGACGAGGGGATGACAACGAATCCTGAGCCAAGCGAAGGAAGTACAGGCATGGGTGGAAGAAAGAAGAGAAGATACAAGTTTGATGATTTTGAGTTTAATGTTATTTATTTTATGTCTGAGTGTCAAGCCAATCCACCGGAGTAGCAGCCATTTATCTTAGGAGGGAGGTTTTGGAACCCTTGGTCCCAGTTTATTCAGATAAATGTCCTTCCCAGATTCTTTTCTTCTGGCCCCTTTAATTATTTTCCTTCCCCTAGTAATAATTATTAATTTTCCTTTAATTTTGGTGGCGCCATTTTCTGTCCTCCTAATTGCGTAGTTGGTCACATAGACCACGAGGTTAAGTGCGCAGTTGGGGATGTTTGACCAGTAACTTAGTAAGCCCTCGGATTGGCTGGAAAAATTCATTACCATCCCATCACCCAATCGCAGACACGCGGCTGGCGGAGCGGGCTGGGGAAAATAGTTCCTTTTTGTTTTTAGTTCCTTTTTGTAGCGTGACTTGATTACAGTAAGATTGTTTATACTATATAATCTTTGACTTTTCAGCCTAGGTCGAGTCTAAAGAGATAGTTAGAAATATTACCGGTAACCCTTGGCCTTAAAAGTGGCCCCTGGGACCAATCGATCACGCTAGAGTACTCTATGGCAGGGTATATTGTAAATCGGGCACAGACGCGTACCCGATAGAAATCGGAACCGTTGGAGTAAGCGCGAGAATCCACTAACCTTGGGGCCGACAAGGGGTTCTCCCCCTCGAGAAAGTGGCATTCTCGTTAGTTAGAAATATTACCGGTAACCCTTGGCCTTAAAAGTGGCCCCTGGGACCATTCTATCACGCTAGAGTACCCTAAGGCAGGGTATATTGTAAATCGGGCACAGACGCGTACCCGATAGAAATCGGAACCGTTGGAGTAAGCGCGGGAATCCCACTAACCTTTGGGCCGACAAGGGGTTTCTAGCTGGCACCACTTATTGGGTTCTCTTATACCGCTGGCACCACTTTATTGGGTTCTCTTATACCGCTGGCACCACTTATTGGGTTCTCTTATACCGCTGGAACCACTTATTGGGAGGTAATCTACGGGGGTCACCACTTATTGGTGCAAAAATGGCGCAAAAAGGTTGCTATGCCACTTACTCGAGGGGGAGAACCCCTTGTCGGCCCAAAGGTTAGTGGGATTCCCGCGCTTACTCCCAACGGTTCCGATTTCTATCGGGTACGCGTCCTGTGCCCGATTTACAATAAACCCTGCCTCAGGGTACTCTAGCGTGATCGAATGGTCCCAGGGGCCACTTTTAAGGCCAAGGGTTACCGGTAATATTTCTAACTATCGAAAATGCCACTTTCTCGAGGGGGAGAAACCTTGTCGGCCAAAGGTTAGTGGGATTCTCGCGCTTACTCCAACGGTTCCGATTTCTATCGGGTACGCGTCTGTGCCCGATTTACAATATACCCTGCCTTAGGGTACTCTAGCGTGATCGATTGGTCCCAGGGGCCACTTTTAAGGCCAAGGGTTACCGGTAATATTTCTAACTATCTCTTTAGACTCGACCTAGGCTGAAAAGTCAAAGATTATATAGTATAAAAAATCTTACTGTAATCAAGTCACGCTACAAAAAAGGAACTAAAAACAAAAAGGAACTATTTTCCCCAGCCCGCTCCGCCAGTCGCGTGTCTGCGATGGGGTGGTAATGAATTTTTCCAGCCAATCCCAGGGCTTACTAAGTTACTGGTCAAACATCCCCAACTGCGCACTTAACCTCGTGGTCTATGTAACCAACTACGCAATTAGGAGGACAGAAAATGGCGCCACCAAAATTAAAGGAAAATTAATAATTATTACTAGGGAAGGAAAATAATTAAAGGGGCCAAAAGAAAAGAATCTGGGAAGGACATTTATCTGAACAAAGTGGGACCAAGGGTCCCAGTTTGTTCATTAATTTGTTCTTACTTTCCTCTACTATCTCTATCGACTCGACCTAGGCTAAAAAGTCAAAGATTCAAGATAGTCTGTATAGCAACCTTTTTGCACCAATAAGTGGTGAACCCGTAGATTACCTCCCAATAAGTAGTGCCAGCGATATAAGAGAACCCAATAAGTGGTGCCAGCGGTATAAGAGAACCCAATAAATGGTGCCAGCGGTATAAGAGAACCCAATAACATCCGTAATATTAGTACTACAGAAATGGTTTTGGACATTCTAAAATCATGATGAATTAATATATAAACGTCACTTGAGTAGCATTCTTAAATGGCTGATAGTGAACTAAAAAATACTTAAGAGAATAAGTCTTTATGCCTTCCAAGGGTAGGGACCAAGGTAGGACGTAGTGCAAGGTATTACAGATACTTGTTAGAAAATTTTTCAAAATTATATAGCCTTCATCGGCGTAAAACCTGGTATATTGAAAAATGTCCAAATTTTGAAAGGATTTTTTCTAGCGTCATCGACACGGATTTTACAAAAAAAATGAAAAAATAAAATAAATATAAAACACGAAGAAATAATATATATATATATATATATATATATATATATATATATATATATATATATATATATATATATATATATATATATATATATATATATATATATATATATATATATATATATATATATATATATATATATATATATATATATATATATATATATATATATATATATAAATACATATGAAATAAAATAAAGGGTGGAAAATATCTATAAGCACATCAAGACTGATCCTGATTTACAATTCACTTATTAAGCCTCCCATTCAATATTCTTCTCCAGTTTGGCAATCCACTTTCAAGACACATTTACAGAGACTCAACTCATTTACAATAAAGCACTTCAAATTTTAGGCCAAACAACAAATAGACTATCAATGGCTTCACTTTACAGACTATCTTGAACCGTTTTTTGTTTCAATTATATTTCAGGAAAACTCTCCTCACTATTTAAAGGTTTATTAACATTAACTTCACAAACCAATAGTTTAAATACTCGATCTTCATAAGAAATTTACATTCCCCCGACACCGACAGTCAGGTCAGAATTTCCTCCTAGAAATGGGTGTGCTAGGGAGTGGAATACACTTTCAAAAGAAGAGACATCATGTATGTCTCTCAGCTCCTTTAAAAAGAAAGTTAAAAATATCTAAAGGATTAAATATTTATTATTTATATTTATTATTTTATTATTATGCTTTGAATATTATGATATTATTTATTATTATTTTTTGTTTGATACTTCCAGGGGTGTAAGCAGAGGAAGTATTGACTTACTTGAATTAAAGCTCCAGCTGGTGGTCCCAGCGTAGAGAAAGATGTGAATCTTCACCAACATCCCCAACGGTCTTTGGCAAGCATTACTGCTTCTTGGAGATCAGTACCCATCATGCAGAGGTCCCTCCATCTCCACTGGATAAGCATATCCCTCCATCTGACCCGGTGTCTTCCAGAGGGGCGATATCAGCCATGTTCAGGGGGATCAAAATTAAAAAGTGTCCTGGCGCGTGATTCTGCTGGCACGCTAATTAAGTGACCGAACCACCGTAGGGTTCTTACGGCGAGCTGACGAGAGTTGGGGGTCTGATCCGTTAATGTCAGCAGTCGGTGTTTTGAGACGAAGTCGTACAACTTTATCCCTTCGACTCGTCTTAAGAAGTTTGTTTGGGGCATATATATGGCATCACGAACAGAAGCAGCAGCCGGCCAAGTTTCCACGCCATAGAGAAGTACTTGCACTACGGTCGTGTTGTAGATCTCCATTTTTGTTTTTCGGCTGATGTTGGGCTTTCACCACACGGAACTGCATAATCGAGCCACAGCAGACGCGGCTTTAACGATGCGCGACTGGACTTCCATTTCAATTGAGCTGTTATCCGAAACGGTACATCCAAGGAAAGTAAAAGACTTGAAACCTCAACAGTGTACCCTAATAAGTTGAATGCTGGTGAGTTGGCGGAATTACCTGCCGGTTCGATGATCATTATTTTTGTTTTCTGCCAGCTAATATGTAGTCCCACTTTCAGGGCTTCTTCTGACAGTGTACTGAGGGCTACCCCAAGTTCAGCTGCCGAATTGCATTACAGGACAATATCATCTGCAAAGTCGCAGTCGGCTAGAACCAGACCGTCATACTTCAGTCCAAATCGTAGCCGATTCGTCGTTCGATCCATGGCATAATTAATCACCGCGTTGAAAAACTCAGGAGCAGCAACACAGTCTTACCTTACACCAGTATCTATTTCGAATAGTGGGCTTCGGCAACAGTTAACCTGGTCAAAGCTTTTTGAACCAGTGTAGAGCGCCTTGAACAGGCGGCAGTAGTTATCTGGGGAACCCGTTCGTTGTAGTATCAGCTAAAGAGACTCACGGTCGACCGAGTCGAAAGCTGCTTTAAAGTCAACAAAGGCAATATAAGCTGTACGCTGGAACTTACCGGCTTTCTCGAGACCTGACGAATAGTGTATATCTGCTCGGTTGTGGATCTGTAGGGTATGAAACCTGCTTGCAGAATCTGGCGGTACTTACGGATGAACTGGGTATTTCTATCAAGCAACTTCATGACAAATAGTTAGCCAGGAACTGACAGGAGGGTGATTCCTCTGTAGTTCAAGCAATCACTTTGGCTGCCTTTGTGCTTCCATGGGGGAAGGATTATCCCTACCTTCCATTCTTCAGGTATCAATTCGGTTGACCAAACGAGGGAGAGCAGCATGTGCAGTCAAAGTAGCATTGCCGGTTCTTTAAACTGTAGCAGCTCGACGGTGGTCCCGGAGGTTCCTGGTGCCTTGTTGTTCTTCATTCTCCGCAAGGCATTTTGTATCTCTTCAACCGAAGGAGGATCAGTCTTTGGTAGATTTTCACATGTTGTTTTTCTGAACAAACGCAGTTAGGTTCGGATCAACGTCAATTCTTTCGGCGCTTAGAAGCGTTGCGAAGTGCTCCTTCCATTGATGAAGTTGCACGTTTTCATCTTCTAGCATTTCGTCAAAGACGGATTTAAAGGTACCTATCTTTAGTGGTTTCCCATCGCCTTTGAAATGCTTGAAAAGCGACAAGACGTCACCTTTTCGTGCCGCTTCTTCTAGCTCTTCAGCTTCTTTTTTAGCAACAAATAGTTGTTTATCACGGAGAATAACTGTTTCTGATCCCGTTTAGCCGTCTGCAGGAGGGCATATCTCCGGCCAGTCGCGCTTTCCGGCACTGTTCAATGATTTGTAGTGCTTCTTGGGATAACCTGGGCTTCTTCCAAAACATCTTGGAACCCACTGTATTAGTGGCAACAACTAGTGCACCGTTTTATATGTCTGAAAGAACGTGTCCGGGTCAACAAGGGTATTCAAGTATTTAAACCTATTCTGAATTTCAACTGAGCACTTTTGGCGGCATGCCTCAATTTTTAGTTTCTAGGTGTCCAAACTTTGGTTGGCGTCGTTCTGAAGGCTGGGCTTTTAAGACGCAGGGCGGAAGTTCGCGGCAACTAATCTATGGTCAGTACTCCCTATCTCAACACAACGATATGCTCTACAATTCGTAACTTATAAGCGCCATCTTTGGTGGACTATGATATAGTATAGTCGATCATCTTCCTTGTTCACCCGTCATTGCTATACCATGTTGGCTTATAGATGTATTTCCTGTGAAACAGAGTGTTGGCAATGACCAGTTCGTGCATAGCGCACAGCTGGAGGAGTCGGGTCCCATTTTCGTTCAAAGAGTCAGGGATAACGGTCCAATTACAGATGTAAAAGCTCTGGTGGGGTTAGATACAGTTGCATTGAAATCGCCCACCACAGCCAAAACATCGTGAGGGGAAATCCGAGATAGAGCATATGTCAGAGCTGAGTAGAACTTGTCTTTTTCATCCACTGGAGAAACATTCGTTGGTGCGTAGCACACAATAATCGACATATTCCCATGCTTGTGGTTGAAGCGGACAGTGAGTAGTCTATCCGACATTGGGTTTTGGATATGAGGCACTCTCTTCTTTACGAGCAGGCCTACACCTCTGCTTTTACTGGAGGTTTGGGCACAAATGTGGCGTGCGTGCGACAGCAGTGATATTCCATTATCTCTTACTTGTTTCTGAACAGTTATTAAATGATAGTTTAATTAAAAGCCTCCCATTAAAACATTAATGATATCTCTGCTAATTGAGCCAGTTCAAAAAACTAAGTAATAAAGGACAAATATCCACTAGACAAAGTAATATAAAGGACAAAGATCCACCAGAGTGATTATGGTACATCTGGCCTCGAAAATTGTCGACACTCCAGTAGTTGTTTTTTTTTTTTTTTTTTTTTTACAGAGAAAGGAAGCAAGCCTGTTGCTCAGCTTTGCAAAGCAGCTGGGATCAAACCCCTGAGCTCCGTATTGCCAATCAGAGATCCAGCCACTGCACTAAGATAGGATAAAAAAAAAATTAAAATAGAAATCTATTTCCTCTTTTTGTCTGTTTTCTCTATTAAATTTTTTTTCTGAAGAGGGTCTCTTTTTTAAGTCTTTTTTTTCACAACAAGAATTTGATCATGGAGATCAATGTTTGATGAAGGTAAAGAGAAAACAAATAAAAGTTTGTAACAAAAAAAATGCTGGAATTATGCAGCGGTTGAAGAATTTTTTTTTACTCGAAAAATTTTTCAGGATATTGCATTTTCTCCAATTTGGCCGTACTTATTTTGTGGTGTCACTGTCTGGTCATAGACGTTTACACGCTCTATATAAAAGCTTTATACTACAACATGAACTATTAGAGTTCTCACTAAATAATTGCCCTGGATTTAAGCACGATCAATAAAAAAAAGAAATTTAAAAAAAGAAATTTCTCAAAGAAAAGTAAACACAGGCATATTAAAACCTAAGTCGAACATACATGAAGTCCTAAAATAACTATAATTTACAACGAACCAAATTTACTATTAATGAAAAAATGAAACCCAATGAGACGAGAAGAAATTAAAAATGAGTAATGCCATCAAATACAAAAATATTAAATAATGGACGTCTAAACAAATCCTACGATAAACAGAAGTTAAACGACTAATCATGTCAAGCTTAAAAAAAAGACACTACCACAAACATGAGTAGGGGTAAAGCATAGCATACATTAAACACGTAACCTAACCTGACCTAGGTACCTTCCCCCCCCCCCCCCCCTAAACCCAAAAAACAACAGTTTAAATATTGCAAATTCAATGAGAAACAATGCTTTGCGATCAATTTAGATAGCAATTACCCGCTTTACGCGGTCTCCGTGACTGCATTCCTTGGACAGTCTATAGCGCTGTGTACCAATTAGTGCAACAGTACAGACAAGGCTAATCGAAATTAACAAATAAAAGTGGTGCTACCCTTTTCAATCTCTAATTTAATCTTTTCAATCTTTTCTTTTTCATCTCTTTTCAACCTTTTCTTTTTCATCTCTTTTCAATCTTTTTTTTTTTTTCATCTCTTTTCAATCCCCCTTTTCGAACCTTCTAAATGACTTGAGTTTCACTTGCGTTTTATTTGAAAAATATATATTTTGAGCAATGATCAAAACAAAAACAAAGAACACAATTGCCATACTAATCAAATTACGGCTAAGAACTAACGAAAATAGACAGTTTTGTACATGATAATATTAAATCCTGCATTTCTCCGTAATTTTTTATTTTTCACTGCTGTAATTATAAAATGGAAGATGATGAAATTTTTTCAGTGCATAAGTGACACCCTGCTCATATTAGAAGGTTTAGGGGGCGGTAACTCATTTTAAGATTACCACTTACTTTAATTCGGTTCATTTCAGGTTTCATTTAATCACTGATGACAAATTCGGTTTCGTTTTAAGTTTGTATATTTTATGGATTAGTTGTACTTGATTTAAATTTAATATGGCTCTTTATTTTTCTTTAGAAAGCTCCTTTTTGTTTTTTGAAATTAGTTTCTGTACGTTTTTAATAACTATCGTTTAAAAAGTTGGTTAATATTAAGAATATCCGTAGAGTTTTTTTTCCATTTTCTTACTTAAGAGTTAAAATATGCATAGCAATTTAGATCCAGAATAGAATTTGAATATTCAGTCAAACTCTCGGTCAACAGTAGTTTTGGGCAACAAATCTTTGACAATAAAATTACTATAAATTCTGAGTGGATTGAGTGGAGTATATAAATTCTGAGTGGAGGGGGATTATTATAAACGTGAATTAAGAATCTGCCCAATTTCTAGTTTTCCATAGGGCTAAACCCATTCAAAGCCACACAAAGTAACCACCCTTAAACATATACATATCTCAATTAACCATTTACACAATATTTTTTTTTGCCATACTTCGCTGAAACTCTTTGTTTGAACAACCGCCAATAAAGGTCATTTACTGAAAAGAGTTCTTTTTTTTGCCATAACAAGAAGGAATTAGTTGTTTTTTTTAGCTTAGTTTTGAGGTTTCTTTGGCCATAATTTTAATTGTGGTGTATACATAACATGAAATTTCAAAACCGATCAGCGTAAAAAAAATTGAAATTTTCACGCTAAGAATCAACATAGCCAAAATTTTTTGTACCTCGTTTTAGGTTCCCTACTTCTAATCTGTTTACCTGAAAGTTATAGGCAGATCAGAGAATAACAATGTTTGACCCATTCGTGTTTCACGAACTGATGTAATCCTTTTTTGTAAGCAAGTTGCTAGCCGATCGGAGAAAAAATCAATTCAGGCCCAATGTACACGTCACGACTAAAGTTTTTTTTTGTATCTTCTAGTTGCATCGAGCCACCCCTATCTCTGTCTAAATGATCTGTAAGTCTCAGGGAATTTGAGGAAATAACATTTATTATGCTATGAAACAATACAAAACGAAATTTTGAACTATCTACGGCCAGAGAACTTGAGCAAAACCCCGATACTAGTGCAAATTTAATAGTGCAAATTTTATTAGTGCTCAATAGTGCAAATTTACCATCTACCTTCTTTGAGACACAAAATCATGACTGCTAGAAATGGGATAGGTCTACTTCGCCTTTTCGTCTACCCTTTTCTCTAAAAACGTATTGCGTAGTAAAAGGATTAAGTTAAAAAGCTACCCTTGTAAATCGAGAGACAAAGTAAAGATATGAATTTGATAAAGTCAAAGATAAATACCTAACAAAAAATGACAACCCATTCAATGAAAATTTGCATAAGTTGCGGATGGCATCCTTTCAATTCGTGACACAAACGGGATAAAAAATGAAGAATTGTTTTACTGTCTTGATAATCTTCTAGCGCTGACAACAATTCGACAAGACTTTCTTCCGTTAAAAGTCTAATAATATCATATCTATGGGACCACCAGAAGAAAATCGCATCCGAGGTTCGAGCCTTGAAAGTAAAATAAAAAACAAAGGTAAACTACAAGTTTTGGCAAATGATTAAGTTTCTGTAACAAAAGTACAACTAACTGCAATAGTAGGAGGTTCCCCAAACACATCCAATCAAAATTTTGAGATAACCATTTTGTTCAGTGTAGTTGATTTCAAGTACAATTACTGCAATAGTAGGAGGTGCAAAAATATAAATGAACTTTCCACTATGACCATGTCGGCAATCCTTAATGCGGCAATCCACAATCCTTAACCTTGACATTTTCAGAAACTTTTTCATGTAGTCTTTTGAAATAGTTTTTAAAATGTTGTGGGTTTGATAATAAATAAAATCGTAAATAGTCAAGTTCCAAGCATCATTCGTGAAAACTTCTAGATTCACAAGGCGATTGCTAAGTATGGATTTTGACAAACCGAACCATAGGTTTTTGTCATTGAATCCTTAGAGTTACTATCACTATACGAGCAAAAAAAATGTAAAAAAAAAAAACAGAATACATAATCAAATAGAACAATTAGAATAGAATAAAATTAAATAGAATAATTAAATACAAAAATAATTAAATAGAGTAAAATAGAATTATAGAATTAAATAGAACAAATAAACTTTCAAATGGGATAAATCCATTTATTTAGGCAGTGAAAAAACAGGTGCAAAAAGTCCAGATATTTCGATCACATATACAGTGACCGTCTTCAGTAGAAATACTAAAAATTTAGTATTTTAGTACTACTACTGAAGGCGGTCACTGTATATGTGATCAAAATATCTGGAATTGTGTACCTGTTTTTCACTGTCTAAATAAATGGGTTTATTCCCATTTGAAAGTTTATTTGTTCATCTTAGAACGGCAGTGTGGTCTAAGAAAACAACACCTAATTTAAAGGTGTTACGTCGAAAATAAGAATTAAATAATTAATTCTAATAATTAATCTTAATAATTAATTATAATCTTAACGGCGCTGACGATTGTTTGATCCCAGAATCTTAGCTTGTTGATGTTCAGTAGTCAGTTTAAGTAATTCTTTCTTCAGATGCGTCCTAGTCACAATATAAAATGTAAAAAAAGAAAAAAAAAATACCAACAAAATCTGAGTAGCTTTTGACGACAAGAACTATATCATCTGTGAAAACTATGGTGAGTGTTCTGCCAATTTTTAGAAAGTTGTCACTAAGCACCATGGAAATTGAAAAAAACAATGCGTTTTACTTAACATTTTTTTTATTATTTCTTTTTCAACCCAAATTTACACCAAAATATAGCTTTCCAACTTCCTTTAAAGTTGAATAATTTCGAAAAGTTTTCTTTTTTAAGTCCAGATGTCAAGTTTTAGAAAGATGGATCCTGGCAAAAAAAAAAAAACAAAGTGGGTCTGGATACAGAAAGATATAGATTACCATAGAATAAATTACTTTAATATGAAAAATCTGAAAAGAATTTAAGATTTGTTAATGACTGGGGCGGATAGACAAGATTTGTTCGCAAAGCATATGACACATGACATCAAAATAAATTTTATTCCTCCAACAGAGAGCATTTCGTGCTTCATACTGAAGCACTTCATATTCCTTCATATTGATGAAGGAATATCACAAAAATGAAGAATAAAAGTGCAATTCAATGAACTCAGTAGAGCAATACATAAAAAGAGGATTAACATTTAGGAAATGGGCATTTCAAGGCTAGTAAGTAGTTATATACACTAAGCAACAGAAAATATCCAGAAAAACTCTGTGAACTCAAAGAAGTGTTGACTATTACTAAAACAAAAACTACATGATTACAATAGAATTTCATATGGTAAAACAGACTTTTTCTTTCATTTCTTGATGTCGGAGGACATTCAAACGAAATACAGTCTACATCTTTAACCTGCTACGCATTGCGTTGAAAATTATCAAAAAGCTTTTACTTAAAATGAAAACAGTTTTGGGTTCGAATTTTCTATTTATTTCTTTTGGTCCCAAATGTAAAAAAAAGTTCGAATTATTAAGGCTGAGTAGACAAGTTTCCTTCTAATGACTGATGTTGCGAATTTTCGCTGTGAAATTTTTTGGAGTTTTATTTATTAATTTTATTTTTTTAATAATGTAAGATTGTATAGCTTTTCAGCTAATTCAAAACGGACAACTTTGATCATTTTCGGAGTTACCGATTATATGCAATTTGCATCGGAAAATATCTTTGAAAGGATGATTCCCCAGCGGAAGATTCCGATGTAAAACTACTTTTTAGTGGTGAACCCATAGTTAATACACTGTCCTGTGTCTTTTTGTCAAAATAGGACCATATTTTTAAGATTTATAAACAACAGTCAAAAAGAAAAAAAAATACATTTTGTTTTAGTGAAATCCTCTAACATTCTATCCCGACATGGAATCGCATGCCTAAACGCATACCGTTCAAACTTCCCCTTTTTTGCAAAAAAAAAGTGTAAAAAAAAAACAGAGTTGGATCATGACCTTCAAAAAAAAGAAAAAGAGGAGAAACCCTAGTAGCCTAGAAAATAACAAAAATTGATCTTACTTCAGCCAAAAGACATTTCACAATATCTATCATAGTAACGGATTTGTTGTACCATGCTTCCAATGCTTTTTCACCAAGAACCTTGTCATAAGTTCTGAGCAACCGACGTCTCTTAACCACGTTACCGAGTTGAGATTTTTCGGACCCTGAAATTAAAAACAAAAATTTAGTCGGTAAAAGAACAAAAGTGATTACAGTCCTAGCAAGAATGACTTGAAGAATAATATAAATTTTCAGAAGGGAAAAATTACTTTAACACTTTTTCTGTTGAGAAAGACCCAGGCAAAAACCTAGAAAATATGGTAAATTTTTACCAAATCATATTTATTGACTTACCAATAAAGTGAATATACCACTCGATGCCTTTTTTTTTTTTTTTTGCTCTTCACGAATTTAATAATCATTTTCGTCGGAAATGAATTTTAGCCCCCCACCCCTATATATACCAATTCAGCGTATATATTTGCACATTAGGGGGATGGGGGAAAAGTTTAATTTTACCTCTCATTTACATCAGAAATGAAATTTACCCCCACCCCCCCCCTAAAGTGCAAATATATACCCTGAATTGGGATAAATAGGGGTGGGGGTAAAATTCATTTCCGACAAAAATGATTATTATATTTGGAAAGAGCATAAAAAAAAGGCATCCAGTGGTATGTTTACTTTATTCATAAGTCAATAATATGATTTGGTAAAAATGTACCGAAAATATTTACGAGGGTAACAATATACAATTCATTTATGTATAGAAATAACAAAAAAATGGATATGGAGCAACAACTACAGCTATTCGAGACGTAGATCTGACGCCTTAACTACTAAGGCAACTCCAGGTTAGACATGTACCTCGGGCAGTGTCTGCTTGACTGAATGTAATTCAGGTTCTTCAAAAATTATAGTGAATAGCTGAATACTTCACACAGGATTTGGTTTACAGTATGAATACTTATGGTGGAGAGGTCTGTAAGGAAGTTACTTATACATTCTTTGCCTGTATCATGGCCAGTTTCCTCTATCTCTGATGAATGAAGAAATAGTGAAGTAATATATCAGAAGCAACGCTGTAGCGTTGCCATTAGTAAAGGCCATACGGCTCCAATGTTTTATTATTTATTATTATTTATTATTTTTTTTCGCAGAGGCACTTCATATGGAAGGGGTTGTCGTAGAAACTTCAAAGGGGGATCATTCGATTGGAAATCGAGAGTTCTAGTGCCCTTTTTAATAGTCGAAAATGATTGGAGTGCAACTAGCCCCCCCCCCCCCCCCCATGCCCACCCATTCCCCCAAACACATCCAATCAAAATTTTGAGATAGCCCTTTTGTTCAGCATAGTTGATTTCCAGATAGAAAAATATATTTTTGAGGAGGACACTCCCCCACAACCCTCAGGGCAAGGGTTTTAAATTATGCCCTGGGGACATATAAGATTTTTATAAAAGGCGTTGTCGTAGAAACTTCAAAACAGGCTCATTCGATTGGAAATTAAAGAGTTAGTGCCCTTTTTAATAGTCGAAAGTGATTGGAGTGTAACTAGCTTCCCTCCCCCCCCCCCCAAACCCATCATTTCCCAAACACATCCAATCAAAATTTTCAGATAGCCATTTTGTTTAGCATAGTTGATTTCCAGATAGAAAATATATTTTTGAGGAGGGCACTCCCCCACAACCCTCAGGGCAAGGGTTTTAAGTTATGCCCTGGGGGCATATAAGGTTTTTATAGAAGTTGTTGTCGTAGAAACTTCAAACAGGCTCAATCAATTGGAAATTAAAGGGCTAGTGCCCTTTTTAATAGTAGAAAATGATTTGGAGGGCAACTAGCCCCCCATGCCCATCATTCCCCCAAACACATCCAACCAAAATTTTGAGATATCCATTTTGTTCAGCATAGTTGATTTCCAGATAGAAAATATATTTTTGAGGAGGATACTCCCCCACAACCCTCAGGGCAAGGGTTTTAAGCTATGCCCTGGGGGCATATAAGGTTTTTTATAGAAGGGGTTGTCCCAGAAACTTCAAAACATGCTCATTTCGATTGGAAATTAAAGAGCTAGTGCCCTTTTTAATAGTTGAAAGTGATTGGAGTGTAACTAGCTTCCCTCCCCCCCAAACCCATCATTTCCCCAAACACATCCAATCAAAATTTTCAGATAGCCATTTTGTTTAGCATAGTTGATTTCCAGATAGAAAATATATTTTTGAGGAGGGCACTCCCCCACAACCCTCAGGGCAAGGGTTTTAAGTTATGCCCCCTGGGGGCATATAAGGTTTTTATAGAAGTTGTGTTGTCGTAGAAACTTCAAAAAAACAGGCTCAATCAATTGGAAATTAAAGGGCTAGTGCCCTTTTTAATAGTCGAAAATGATTGGAGGGCAACTAGCCCCCCATGCCCATCATTCCCCCAAACACATCCAACCAAAATTTTGAGATATCCATTTTGTTCAGCATAGTTGATTTCCAGATAGAAAATATATTTTTGAGGAGGATACTCCCCCACAACCCTCAGGGCAAGGGTTTTTAAGCTATGCCCTGGGGGCATATAAGGTTTTTATAGAAGGGGTTGTCCCAGAAACTTCAAAACATGCTCATTCGATTGGAAATTAAAGGGCTAGTGCCCTTTTTTTTTTAATAGTCGAAAGTTTATTGGAGTGTAACTAGCCCCTCCCCCCCCCACGCCCATCATTTCCCCGAACACATCCAATCAAAATTTTCAGATAGCCATTTTGTTCAGCATAGTTGATTTCCTGATAGAAAATATATTTTTGAGGAGGACACTCCCCCACAACCCTCAGGGCAAGGGTTTTAAGTTATACCCTGGGGGCATATAAGGTTTTTATAGAAGGCATTGTTGTAGAAACTTCAAAACAGGCTCATTCGATTGGAAATTAAAGAGCTAGTGCCCTTTGTAATAGCAGAAAGTGATTGGAGTGTAACTAGCTTCCCTCCCCCCCCCCCCCCCCCCCCCCCCAAACCCATCATTTCCCCAAACACATCCAATCAAAATTTTCAGATAGCCATTTTGTTTAGCATAGTTGATTTCCAGATAGAAAATATAATTTTGAGGAGGGCACTCCCCCACAACCCTCAGGGCAAGGGTTTTTTAAGTTATGCCCTGGGGGCATATAAGGTTTTTATAGAAGGTGTTGTCGTAGAAACTTCAAAACAGGCTCAATCAATTAGAAATTAAAGGCTAGTGCCCTTTTTAATAGACGAAAATGATTGGAGGGCAACTAGCCCCCCCATGCCCATCATTCCCTCAAACACATCCAACCAAAATTTTGAGATAGCCATTTTGTTCAGCATAGTTGATTTCCAGATAGAAAATATATATTTTTGAGGAGGATACTCCCCCACAACCCTCAGGGCAAGGGTTTTAAGCTATGCCCTGGGGGCATATAAGGTTTTTATAGAAGGGGTTGTCCCAGAAACTTCAAAACATGCTCATTCAATTGGAAATTAAAGGGCTAGTGCCCTTTTTAATAGTCGAAAGTTATTGGAGTGTAACTAGCCCTTCCCCCCCCCCCCACGCCCATCATTTCCCCGAACACCAATCAAAATAATTTTCAATAGCCATTTTGTTCAAATTTCAGATTTTTTTGAGGAGGACACTCCCCCACACAACCCTCAGGGCAAGGGTTTTAAGTTATGCCCTGGGGGCATATAAGGTTTTTATAGAAGGCATTGTTGTAGAAACTTCAAAACAGGCTCATTCGATTGGAAATTAAAGGGCTAGTGCCCTTTTTAATAGTCAAAAGTGATTGGAGTGCAACTAGCCCCCCCCCCCACGGCCATCATTTCCCCAAACACATCCAATCAAAATTTTGAGATAGCCATTTTGTTCAACATAGTTTGATTTCCAGATAGAAAATATGTTTTTGAGGAGGACACTCCCCAAGAACCTTCAGGGCAAGGGTTTTAAGATATGCCCTGGGGCATATAAGGTTTTTATAGAAGGCGTTGTCGTAGAAACTTCAAAAAAGGCTCATTCGATTGGAAATTCAAAGGGATAGTACTCTTTTTAATACTCGAAAGTTATTGGAGGGCAACTAGCCCCACCCCCCCCCCCCCGCCCATCATTCCCCCAAACACATCCAATCAAAATTTTGAGATAGCCATTTTTTTTTCAGCGTTGTTGATTTTCAGATAGAAAACATGTTTTTGAGGAGGACAATCCCCCACAACCCTCAGGGCAAGGGTATTAAGTTATGCCCTGGGGGCATATAAGGTTTTTATAGAAGGCGTTGTCATAGAAACTTCAAAAAAGGCTCAGTCGATTGGAAATTCCAAGGGATAGTGCCCTTTTTAATAGTCAAAAGTGATTGGAGGGCTACTAGCCCCCCCCCCCCCCCCCCCCCCCCCCCCCCCCCCCCCCCCCCCCCCCCCCCCCCCCCCCCCCCCCTGCCCATCATTCCCCCAAACACATCCAATCACAATTTTGAGATAGCCATTTTTGTTCAGCGTAGTTGATTTCCAGATTGAAAATATATTTTTGAGGAAGACACTCCCCCACAACCCTCAGGGCAACGGTTTTAAGTTATGCCCTGGGGGCATATAAGGTTTTTATAGAAGGCGTTGTCGTAGAAACTTCAAAACAGGCTCATTCGATTGGAAATTAAAGGGCTAGTGCCCTGTTTAATAGTCGAAAGTGATTGGAGGGAAACAAGCCCCCCCCCACGCCCATCATTTCTCCAAACACATCATCCAATCAAACTTTTGAGATAGCCATTTTGTTCAGTGTAGTTGATTTCCAGATAAAAATATGTTTTTGAGGAGGAAACTCTCCCACAAACCCTCAGGGCAAGAGTTTTAAGTTATGCCCTGGGGGCATATAAGGTTTTTATAGAAAGCGTTGTCGTAGAAACTTCAAAACAGGCACATTCAATTGGAAATTCAAAGGGCTAGTGCCCTTTTTAATAGTCGAAAGTGATTGAACGGCAGCTAGCCCCCCCCCCCCCCACAACCATCATTCCCCCAAACACATCCAATCAAAATTTTGAGATAGCCATTTTGTTCAGCGTACTTGATTTCCAGATAGAAAATATGTTTTTGAGGAGGACAATCCCCCACAACCCTCAGGGCAAGGGTTTTAAGTTATACCCTGGGGGCATATAAGATTCAGAGGCAACGCTGTAGCGTTGCCTATAGTAAAGGCCATACGGCTAAAATGTTTTATTATTTATTATTTTTTTTTCCCAGAGGCACTTCATATGGAAGGGGTTGTCGTAGAAACTTCAAAGGGGGATCATTCGATTGGAAATCGAGAGTTCTAGTGCCCTTTTTAATAGTCGAAAATGATTGGAGGGAAACTAGCCCCCCCCCCCCACGCCCACCATTCCCCTAAACACATCCAATCAAAATTTTGAGATAGCTATTTTGTTCAGCGTAGTTGATTTCCAGATAGAAAATATGTTTTTGAGGAGGACAATCCCCCACAACCCTCAGGGCAAGGGTTTTAAAGTTATGCCCTGGGGGCATATAAGGTTTTTATAGAAGGCGGTGTTGTAGAAACTTCAAAAAAGGCTCATTAAATTGGAAATTCCGAGGGATAGTGCCCTTTGTAATAGTCAAAAGTGATTTGAGGGCAACTAACCCCCCTCTCACGCCCACCTTTCCCCAAAACACATCCAATCAAAATTTTAAGACAGCCATTTTTTTTAAACGTAGTTTTAAGTTCTGGAAATTAGGTCTTTGAGGAATACAACTCCCCCAAAGCCCTCAGGGCAAGGGTTGTAATTTAAGGATTCTCTGAATCCTTCATATTATTTCTTATGGAAGGGACGCTCGTATAAACTGTAGAGAGGGCTCATTTAATTGAAAGTTCTTGTTCACTTTTTAAGAGTCAAAAGAGATTGAAGGGCAACTAGCCCCTCTCCCTCCTCCACGCCCTAAATGCATCAGATAAAAATTTTGAGATATACATTTTGTTAAAATAGTTCAAAGTTCTGATAACAAAAAATTCCGGTGTCGACACAGCCCACCAGGGCCCAGGGGTAGGCGTTGTAAGTTATTTCCTGGGGCATAACTTATTAAGGGGGTTTATAACTTATGGGAAGGGGTTTTGTATGGGAAGAACACATAGGAAATCTATTATAATTATCCAATTATAAGGTTAAAATACATACTCTGTGATAGATGCAAAATTGCTTTGGCACACAAATTCCTATTAAGGTCAATTCCAAACAGTCGTGATCCCTTTGTGTCAGCAAGTGAAATGGTCTAAACCCCCTTATTGGAACAATTTTTTCAATCCATTCATTGTTGTCAATCGCTGTCCACAAGTTATGCCAGCTGTCTATTGTTCATATATAAGGTTTTTATCAAAGAGGTAATCGTATAGACTTTGAAAAAAGCCTCATTTGATTTAAATTGAAAGTTCTAGATCCGTTTTTTAAAGTCAAGAATAATCTGACAGTAAGCACCCCCCTCCCCATGGTATAAAAACTTGAAACTTTTTTCAATAAAAAACGAACAAAAATTAATGAAAAAAAAACTTTCCGAAAAATAAGTTTTTCAAAGAAAAGTAAAGGCCATTTTAAACTTAAGCTCAGGAGATACAAATACCTGTTAATATTCAAACTCAAAACGACCAGAAATTACTATTAAAGAATAAATGAAACCCAAAACGAACAGAAATTAAATAAACAATCATAGCAAAAAACATACAACAAGTAATAATATAATGAATAAATAGATCTTAAAGCGAGTAATGCTTAGATTGAATATGAAAATCAAGCTTAAAACGAAAACAAATTTTGCTATTAAAGTATAAATGAAACTTAAAACGAACAGAAATTAAATAAACAATCAATGCGAACAAAACATACAATATATATTAATGTAAATGAATAAATAAATCTTAAAACGAGTGAAACTTAAATTGAATATGCAAATCAAGTTTGAATCGAATAAAAATAACTTGGGAAGGCATGGGGGTTTTGAGCCCAACTTATGTCAATTTCTGCTACTTTTGAGTTTGACTCGGTTATTTTTTGTAATTTCTGTTCGTTTTGGGTTTCATTTATTTATCGATGCTGATTTGCGGCAGTTTCACGCTTCGTAGATTAATGGATTTTATTTTTTTGCTAATTTTTGTTTAATGGGATTCTTTATTTTTCTTTGAAAAACTCATTTTGAGGGAAGTTTTTTTAATTAATTTCTGTTTGTTTTATAATGACATAGTCTTTTTCAGGGAAGAGGAAAATAATACTTTAAATCTTTTCGTTTTTTTAAGAATTTATAGTTTGGTCTTCTATGTGTATTCTGGAGAAAAATTTTCAGCAATTTTTAACAACATACACCTTTTAAAAATCTGGACACAAAAATAGTAGTGTTTAATTTCGTTTCACCCTCTTCTCTAGTTGTACTAAAATGGAAAGCTTGATACCATTCGCAAAAAAATCTGCTTACTTTCTTTGATAGGTAGGATACACTTACGCTATTTTTGACTTGGTTAAATTTTAAGAGCAGAAGTAGCTCCGAAAGTTTGAACATAATACCCTAAGTCGTTCTTGGGATACTGCTGAGATGCTTTATTGGGAATTAGCATTCACACGGTGCATTTTGATTCAATCTTAAGGCAATATTTAGTTTTTAAACATAATAGCAAATGGGAGGGTGGGCCTGGGAGGGGGATTAGTTGCCCTCCAATAACTTTTGACTATTAAAAAGGGCATCAGCCCTTTCTATTTTCAATCAAATGAACTCTTTTCGAAGTTCCTACGACAACTCCTTCGATACAAAGTACCCTGGTCTAAACAACAACGACAAAAACAAAATCCTATATTATACCCACATCGATCTTTACTATAAAAATTTCAACCCTTCCAATCACTTTCGACTATTCAAAAGGGCACTAGGCCTTTCGATCTCCAATCGAATGAGCCCTTTTTGCGTTTTCTACGACAACGCTTTCTATAAAACACCTTATATGTCCCCAGGGCATAAATTACAACCCTTATCCTAAGGGCTGTGAGGGTGGTTGTCATCCTCTAAGACATAATTTCCGGAACTTTCAACTACGTTAAACAAAATGACTATCTCGATTGGATGTGTTTAGGAAAATGGTGGGCGTGAGAGGGACGTTAGTCGCTCTCCCATCACTTTCAACAATTAAAAAAAGGCACTACCCCTTTCAATTTCCAAACAAATGAGCCCTTTTGAAGTTTCTACGACAACACTTTCAACAAAAACCTTATGTACCCCCAGGGCATAACTTACAACCCTTCCCCTCAGGGCTGGGGGGGGGGTTGTCACCCTCAAAGACCTAATTTACAGAACTTTCTACTACCTTGAACACATTGGCTATCTGAAAATTTTCGCTGAATGTGTTTAGGGGAATGGTGCACGTGAGAGGGTGGTTAGTTACCCAGCAGTCACTTTTGCCTATTAAAAAGGGCACTAGCCCTCTCCATTCCCAATTGAATGAGCCACTTTTCAAGCTTTTACGACAACTCTAACTGTAAAAACCTTATATACCCCCAGGGCATAACTTAAAACCTTTGCCCTGGTGGCTCTGTGGGATTTGTCATCCTTAAATACATAATTTCCAGAACTTTCAACTACGTTAAAAAAAAAATGGCTGTCTCTAAACTTTGACTGAATGTGTTTGGGGAAATGGTAGGAGTGGGAGAGCGGTCAATTACTCTCCACTCACTTTCGACTATTAAAACTGGCCATTTCAATTTCCAAACAAATGAGTCCTTTTTGAAATTTCTACAACAACTTTCTATATAAACCTTATATGCCCCCAGGGCATAACTTACAACCCTTGCACTGAGGGCTCTGAGGGGGTTATCATCCTAAAAGACCTAATTTCCAGAACTTTCGACTACGTTGAACAAAACGGATATCTCAAAATTTTGATTGGATGTGTTTGGGGAAATGGTGGATGTGAGAGAGGGGGTTAGCTGCCCTCCAATCATTTTCTATTAATAAAAAGGGCACTAGCTGTTTCAATTTCCAATCAAATGATAGGGGGGTTAGCTGCCCTTCAATCACTTTTGACTATTGAAATGGCACTAGCCCCTTCAATTTCCAATTGAATGAGCCCTTTTTGGTGTTTTTACAACATCGCTTTCTATGAACACCTTACATGCCCCCAGGACATAACTTACAACCCCTGCCCTGAGGATTGTTGGGGGGGGGGGGGGGGGCTGTCATCCTTAAAGACCTAATTTCCAAAATATTCAACTACGATGAATAAAATGGTTATCTAAAAATTTGATTGATGTGTTTGGGGGAAAAGTGGGCATGAGAGGGAGGTTAGTTGCCCTCAAATCACTTTCGACTATTAAAAAGGGAACTAGCCCTTTGAATTTTCAATCGAAAGATCTCTTTCAAGTTTCGACGACAAAGATTTCAATAAAAACTTATATGCCCCCAGGACATAACTTACAACCCTTGCCCTGAAGAGTGTGGGGGGAGGGTCCTGCTGAAAGGTATAATTTCCTGAACTTTAAAATGTGTGAAACAAAATGGCTATCTAAAATTTTTTATTGGATTTGATTGGAATAGGTGGGAGTGAGAGGGGGGTTAGTTGCCGTCAAATCACTTTCGACTATTTAGGGCACTAGCCCTTTGAATTTCCAATTGAATGAGCCCTTTTTCAAGTTTCTACGACGAAGATTTCAATAAAAACTTATGTGACCCCAGGGTATAATTTATAACCCTTGCCCTGAAGACTGTGGGGTGTTAGTTGCCTTCCAATCACTTCCTACTATTAAAAGGGCACAAGCAACTCCAATTTCCTATTGAATGAGCCCTTTTCGAAGTTTCTAAAACAACTTCTTCGATACGAAGTGCCCTGCTCTAAAGGAAAAAAAAAATAATACATTTTGCCAACATCGTTCTTATATGCCCTCAGGGCATAACTTAAAACCCATGTCCCGAGGGTTGTGGGGGAGAGTCTTCCTCTAAAGCATATTTTCTATCTGGAAATCAAAACTACGCTGAACAAAATGGCTATCTCAAAATTTTAATTGGCTGTGTTTGGGGGAATGATGGGCTTGGGGGGGGGGGGGGGGGGGGCTAGTTGCCCTCAAGTCACTTTCGACAATAAAAAAGGGCACTACCCACTCCAATTTTCAATCGAACGAGCCCTTTTCAAAGTTTCTACGACAACTCGTTCGATATGAAGGTGGGCGTGGTAGGGGTGTTAGTTGCCTTCCAATTACTTTCGACTATTAAAAAGGGCACTAACCATTTCAATTAATAATCGAATGAGCCCGATTTGAAGTTTCTACGACAACGCGTTCTATAAAACCTTATATGCCCCTAGGGCATAACTTATAACCCTCGCCCCTGAGGGCTTTGAGTGGGTTGTCATCCTATAAGACCTTATTTACAGAGCTTGAAACTACGTTGAATAAAATGGTTATCTCAAATTTTGATTGGATGTGTTTTGGGGAAAAAGTGGGCGTCAGAGGGGGGATAGTTGCCCTCCAATCACTTTCGACTATTAAAAAGGGCACTAGCCCTTTGAATTTCCAATCGAATGAGTCTTTTTTTGAAGTTTCTAAGACAACTCCTTCATTAATAGCCTTATATACCCCCAGGGCATAACTTACAACCCTTGCCTGAAGGCTGTGGGGGAGTGTCCTCCTCAAAAACATAATTTCCATCTGGAAATCAACTACGCTGAACAAAATAGCCATCTCAAAATTTTGATTAGATGTGTTTCGGGAAATGGTGGGCTTGGAAGGGGTGTTAGTTGCCTTCCAATCACTTTCGACTATTAGAAAGGGCATAAGCCACTCCAATTTCCAATTAAATGAGCCCTTTTCGAAGTTTCTACGATAACTTCTTCGATACGAAGTGCCCAGCTCTGAAGGAAAAAAAATAATAAATATAATAAATAATCTCAAAATTTTCATTGGATGTGTTTGGGGGAATGATGGGTGGGGGGTGGGGGCGGGCTAGTTGCCCTCCAATCACTTTCGAGTATTAAAAAGGGCACTATCCCTTTGAAATTCCCAATCGAATGAGACTTTTTTGAAGTTTCTACGACAACACCTTCTATAAAAACCCTTATATACCCCCAGGGCATAACTTACAACCCTTGCCCCGAAGGCCGTGGGGGAGTGTCCTCTTCAAAAACATAATTTCTATCTGGAAATCAAATACGCTAAACAAAATGGATGTCTCAAAATTTGGATTAGATGTGCTTCGGGAAATGGTGGGCATGGAAGGGGTAGGCTATTAGTTGCCTTCCAATATCTTTCGACAATTGAAAAGGGCACAAGCCACTCCAATTTCCAATTGAATGAGCCCTTTTCGAAAATTTTACGACAACTTCTTCGATACGAAGTACCCTGCTCTAAAGTAAAAAAAATAATAAATAATAAATTGTGCCAAAATCGTTTTTATATGCCCTCAGGGCATAACTTAAATTCCTTGCCCCGAGGGTTGTGGGGGAGTGTCCTCCTCAAAAACATATTTTCCATCTGGAAATCAACTACGCTGAACACATGTCTATCTCAAAATTTTTATTTGATGTGCTTGGGGGAATGATGAGCGTGGGGGGGGGCTAGTTGCCCTCTAATCACTTTCGACTATTAAGAAGGGCACTAGCCCTTTGAATTTCCAATCCAATGAGCCTTTTTTGAAGTTTCTACGACAACGCCTTCTATAAAAAACCTTGTATGCCCCCAAGGCATAACTTACAACCCTTGCCCTGAAGACTGTGAGGGAGTTTCCTCCTCAAACATAATTTCTATCAGGAAATCAGCTACGCTGAACAAAATGGCCATCTTAAAATTTTGATTGGATGTGTTTCGAGAAATGGTGGGCATGGAAGGGGCGTTAGTTGCGCCTTTTTTGAAGATTCTACGACAACGCCTTCTATAAAAACCTTATATGCCCCCAGGGCATAACTTCAAACCCTTGCCCTGAAGGTTGTGGGGGAGTGTCCTCCTCAAAAACATATTTTCTACATGGAAATCAACTACGCTGAACAAAGTGGCTATCTCAAAATTTTGATTGGATGTGTTTGGGGGAATGATGGGCGTGGGGGGGGGGGGGCTAGTTGCCCTTCAATCACTTTCGAATATTAAAAAGGGCAATAGTCACTCCAATTTCCAACCGAATGAGCCCTTTTCGAAGTTTCTACGACAACTCCTTCGATACGAAGTGCCGGGTATGGAGAAAAAAAAAAACAATACACTGTGCCCACATTGTTCTTTACTTAGGCAGCACTATCACGCTGCCTATAAAACTGCCAGGTTTGGAAGGGGTCGCTCCGAGTTCCATATGAATTACTTTTAAAACATTTTGCCATCAAACACAGCGTGAACGTGTTGTCACTCTAAGATACATCCAAGGCATGGGAAAACTAGTATATTTACATCTAATTGAAGTAAAGACACTAATATAATGTTTTTATTAACAAGGTACTAACTTAAACCTGAGATATAACAGCTGATAACAGCTGGTTGGGCTAATATAACGGTACATTACAACCTCCATAAATTCACATTACCACAGGTGGTGGCAGTTGGAAAAAATGGATCGAGAGAACTAAAAAAAAAAATTGTATTTTGGAACAGAAATGGCTTTACTAGATGAAAAAAATGACTTCCCTTTCAACAGTACTTGAAATTGCCAAAATTATATCGGAATACGCACGAATTTCAGATGTCGATGAATTTATCGAAAAGTTGAAAATTTTTGACGAATTAAACTGAGTTTTTTGACGACAAGGTGAAAGAGCAATGTGTTGCAGCTAGATTAAGGGGAAGCACCCTCAAACCCTTTGAGGCGATTAAGGCAAAAGAGCCGTAGGATATTAGCACTCTAATTGAATCTTTAAAACAAGGTTCATAGAAACGAGTGTTTCTGAGAGGCTAAGAATAGAAATGGTGACATACAATACCTCAACTAGTATTAGGAAATATTCAACAAAATTTGTCGGTCAGTATGCTTACAGTTAGAGAAATGCGGAAGTGACGAGACGGTACAAAAAGTACAAAGACATACTTTTACGCAAGGGTTACCAAAAAAGCTATTAAGACTAATATTATCACGGAAACCAGAAAATCTAGAGCAGACTATAATCCTAGTAGAAACAGAGGTAAAAATTGACAAGGCCATGAAAAAGTTTGATCAAACGTCAATAAACAGCAGTAGAAACCGAGAAAATGTAAACGAAGGAAGAGAGCAAAAGCGTTTGAGCTATAGGGAGCCAAATAGTGAAATCAAAAAAGGCACGAGAAAGGCTGAAATCTCCCACCATGGACAGACCCCTTCCTATTTGACAACCAATCCCATGGTATTAGATCCTTAATGAGTTGGAAAACCAACTATTATGGGCACCCACTTCCTCCTTCCAAGGAAAATAGTAAAACAAATAGGGGCAGGCCAAGAATATACGAAAATAGCTATAGACCCCATGGGGAAGGGCAAATCACCGAGCAATATAGGACAAGATTCAATTGTTATTATTGTGGCCAACGGAATCACTATGCATCAGATTGTTTGCATAGAAAACGCATAAGGAAAGCCCTTCATACAAGACGAGACACAAGTTCAGAACACAGGGGGGCAGATATTTAAGAGGGCAGGGAACAAATAATACTTGGCAAACACCTAATAATATTCCTGAATTTATACCTAGAAATCAAACGGTCAACAACACCCAGGGTCAATATAGCAACGCTGAAGAAAACTGGAAACCCCAAAAAAAAACTTTTGGTCAAATGACAGTGGGCATTTAAACGGAGAAACCAGCCTGTAAGGGTAAACAGAGCTGAACCATTTAAAGACCCCTTTATAGTTTAGAATGTTGTGATATAGATACAAATAATAATCTACCGATTTTGCGTTGTTTTAAAATAGAGTGTTTCCAAAATTTAACGTGTTTACTTGATACGGGTGCGTCAAAATCCACAATTCGAGAGTGAGTTTTTAAAAGGTTCCCTCCTAGATTATAAAATCGCGTAAGCAGACACCAGAATATCCTGAAATCGGTAATAGGTCATAAGCTGACAATTTGGGGGAATGTCCATTAAAATTTAGCACAGGGGATAAAGAAATAACAGTAACAGTGATAATATGTAACCCACCCCCATTTCCTTGTATTCTAGGAATAGACACTATAATGAATGAATTTTATTAATAACCTGTCTTACAATAAACAGAAAAAGACAGAGCACAAACTAGAAAAGAAAGAAAAAGCAAAAACTGGCAAGAAAAACAAATACAAACAGAAAGAACTACATAATAACACAACTATTTGAGAAGGTGGACCCACTCGTGATCCAGGAGCTCTAGTTTTTTCACGTAATTCTGAATTACCTCCTCCACGGCACTCAAAGGCTCAACAATTCCATATTTCACAGCAATATGGCGGTTTCTAACAAAAGCGGCACTTGAAGAAGATATCGGGCATACTTTAAAAATACCGACCTTATGTATTTCTTGTTTCGTGCACTCAGGAGCTTCCAAAAAGGAGACAGGTACAAGACATGAGGCAAAGCTACTGCATTATAAAGACGAGCCAAATATTTACGGCTTGAATTGCGACGGCTAGTGACAACACCCGCATAGGCAATGCGCACTTTTTTAGAAAGGTGTTCAATAAGCAAAGACTGGGTCTCTCGAAGATTACGACCAATCGGGAGGCCAAGGTACGTAATGTGACTAGACGGTGTTACGGTAATTCCACCAAGCCTGACTGCAGCATTATCTTCAGGGCAATTAAAAAACAAAACAGCAGACTTTTCTACATTAAACTGCAAACCAATATCAGCACAACTTTTTTCAAGACGCGAGAAATTATTTTCTAATGAAGAAAGCAACCGAGACAGATTTAAAAGATCATCTGCAAAACCCAGAAGTGACAAGTCAATGTGCTTGCAAATATAACTCGGAGAGATAACCTGTTGTGCATCATTAACACTGTTATTATACAAAGTAGAAGACGTTATAGCCCCTTGCTTAATTCCCTTATGTACGGATATCTCCCCACTAAGCTCACCATCTTGCAAACGAACACGAAGCTTGAGGTTCCTATACATATCACGTAGTGACCTTACAATAGAAGAACGCACGCCTCGCTTACACAGCTCAACCAAAATCTGGGCATGAATCCCAGAGTCAAAAGCTCTCCTGACATCATACTGACCTAAGATCAAAGTTTCTCGCGAGAGACGAGCATCAAGTAATATGTTAGCAAGAAGATAAAGTACATGGGTGCACCCGAGGCCTTTTCGAAAACCAAACTGGTGTGGAGGCATCTCACACTTATCATAAATCTCATCAAACAAAAACAATCTCGAATAGTTTACAAAAAATACTGAAATTTTGTATAATGTATAATGTATGTATGGGATCGTGTGAGAGCCCCTAATCGATATTATAATCATAACCCAACCAAACAAAACTAATAGGCACGTTTGCATAAAAACTGATAAAGATAGTGACAGTTCGGGTTATAACTCTAAAAATGAAAAGGAAAAATCACAATAGAAGGGAGAATAGTAGCTCAAGTTTTAGCGACATTAAATACAAAGGAAAGAACAAAATAATGGAAGCCATAATACAGGGGTACACCCTCGAAGAATATCCCGCAGTTTTTGTGGTAAATCAAACTATGAAAATTGAGAATGGTATGGCATATTTAAAATTATCAAATTTGAGCAATGATAAAGTAAAACTAAACCAAGTAGGTCTAGGATCGAAGAAAAGACTTTAAATGCAGATGTAAAATCACTAAGCAGCTCAGAATTAAGTGTAACTTTTACCAGCCACGAGCAAATTTCGTCCAAACCACAGCCGCAAGAAGAGTATGGAATGATAAAAACTGATTTTTTTGAACAGTTCAATTTATCATATTTAACAGAAAATATAAAAACCCAGGTGGGAAATATTCTCTGGGATTTTTGATGGACATTTGCAAGATACAAAGCGGATTGCAGATTAACTTACTTGATCACGCACAAAATACCAACACAGGGCCCTCCAAATCACCGTATAAAACACCTTATCATTTAAAACCATGGCTAGATGACCAAATAAAAGAAATGGAAGAACAGGGTATAATTAAAGAGTGTTAGCGAGTGGTTTTCCACTGGTAATAGTCAGAAAAAAAGACACTACCTGGAGATTATGCATAGATTTTAGAGCGCTAAATGCAGTCACGGTAAAGGATGTTATGAAATTGCCACGAATTGATACGATATTAGATTCGCTGGGAGGTTCGAAATACTACACTAGTCTTGACCTGATTGTGGGATATTGGCAAATAGCCATAGACCCAGGAACAAAGCACAAGCCAACAGTAATCTTAGACGACGGAAGAACGTTCACATTCGAAAGTATGCCTTTTGGCTTATCATTTAGTCGAAACTGTTTTAGTCGACTAATGAATTTAGTATTAAAAAATAACGAACCAGAAAGGAAAAAAGATACATTAGCTGATTCAAATGATGTTACCTTATTTACTGAAAACCTAGAAGACAATTTAATTGGACTTCGAAGAATACTACGAAAATTCGAAAAGGCAGGGTTAAGTTAAAACCAGAAAAGCTGAAAATAGTGGTACCAAAATTGGTTGTTCTTGGACATTTGATAAACTAGGGTACTATTTGGCCAAAACCAGAAAGATTTACGGTCATAGAACAATTAAAACCACCAAGGATCAAAAAAGCTGCAGATCAGTGTTTGGATTGCTAAGTTATTTCCAGCGATATATTAAAAGCTATGCGACAATAGCACAGCCTTGGAAAAATCTTTTAAAAAAATCAGGCAGATTCAAATTTCCACCAGACGCTATAAAAGCGCTGAATGAAATAAAAAGGGAATTATTGAAGGCTCCAATGCTTAAATTGCCAGATTGGTCACAAGACTTCTGTTTACAAACAGACGCACCGGCTTACGGAATTGGAGCAATATTATTTAATATAAATTCTGAAGGGGTAGAATCAATAGTCCAGGACGTCAGCAGGTTGCTGACAGAGGCAGAAAGAAAATATTGAACGGTTGAAAGAGAATGCTTAGCAGTCGTAGTTTTTACCGAATATTTTCACCAATTTTTGCTTGCAAAAAAGTTCACTAAACGCGTAGATCAAAAATCGCTAGTTTGGTTACATACGAAGGAAATTATTTCAGCGAGGCTGACAAGATGGGCACTACGTCTTCAAGCATATTCATATACTTCAATGTATATATAAAAGGCCGTACAAACATTCTACCAGATTATTTATCACGGAACCTAGATACGGAAGGAAATTTGATAAGCGCTATCCACAACCATTTTGTCGAGGTGGAAATATTATCCAATAAAAACACTTCGCGACATCAAGATAAAAATCATTTTTGTTCAGCCATGAAATTCTTTTTACTAAACGGAAAAGAACACATCAAAAAATTTATTGAAAGACCTAGATAATTTTGATCTGGATGAGAGTAAAAATCTTTTGATAAGATATTACAAAGCGCCCCAAGAGTACAGAAAAAATGAATTAAGAATTATTCCAGTAATTCCAAAATCACTAGAATGAGAAATTTTACAGTTGGCACACGCAAAAACTGGCTGTCACATGGGAAACAAACTATTGGACGAACAAAAGAAAATTTTTATTTTCCAAAAATACACTTGTATGAAAGTGAAAACTTTCATACAAGGCTGTCAAGAGTGTGCCAAACAAAAGTCGCCACCAAAGACACCTAAGGCCGAATTAAGTCGATACCCAACACCTTCAGGGGAAGGAGAATTAATGTCTATAGACATTTGGGGTGTAGGAAGAAGTTTACCAGTTTTTAGGAAAGGAAATAGGTGTGTATTATCAACAGTAGACCATTTTAATTCATATTTGTACGCTTTCCCAATTAAAGACGAAAAGGCAAGCACTATAGCAAAAGTTTTAGTAAACCAATGGGCCATACTTTAGAGCAAAATTATTAGACGAAATTTAGGTATAAAACGCTGGTACACTTCATCGTATATGGCGTCAGCTAACGGAAAAATTGAACGAAAGCATAGAGTTAGCATGTGCTAGGGATACATGCAAGGCAGAAAAATGAAAATTGGGATGGTTATTTACCGTTTGTAGTCTTTGCAGTGAATACAGCTTTCTCGTGTTTTAAAAAAAAACCATTTTTTTTTACAATATTTGAGAGAACCCAGGATTTGCATGGATGAAATGCAAAGTGATAGAAGATATTATAATATTCATCAATATAAACAATAAATGTTAATCCGTAAAAAAAAGCAATGGAGCAAGTTAAAGAAAATTTTGAAGATGCAAAGACAGGACAAAAAGATAAATATGGCAGGAAAAGTAAAAATAAGACGAATGATTGTTTAGGAGGCCTGGTCTATGTACAAAAAAAACTAGAAGGAACAAAAAACTAAAACCGAAATTGGACAAACCTTTTAGAATAGTAAAAATTCTACCAAATAACTTAACCTATGTTTTAAAGCACCAGTATTGAAAAAAAGAAGGAAGAAGAAGTACACCGCAACAGAATGAAAAAAGGATTTTCTTCAAAACCATGGAAATCGAAGCCTATTTCTTCAGATGAAGAAGGAGACGAAACAATTGCACCAGTATAAATCAGGAGAGCATATGAATTTTATGACCTATTTAATGACCACAACAGTTGGGAGCAAATTGATAATTTTATATATGATAATATATATATATATATATATATATATATATATATATATATATATATATATATATATATATATATATATATATATATATATATATATATATATATATATATATATATATATAAAATACAGTCTTGGCTACAAACTTTTCACAACAAATAAAAGAAAAGGGGCTATGCTCAATGCCCATCGGATACTAGTGATGAAAGCGACAGAGAAGAATTTCAAAGAAAACCTACTGGTTCAAGAGGTAATAAACCAGAGCTTAAGTCCAAAGAAAAACAAAAATTTGGAAACAATCGATGAATTGCCTAAATTTCATACGCTAGACTCGCATGCAGTCTTAACACAAAAATAGATTTCGGAACAAACGCCATCTACAAGAGGTAAGCTAACAGCCTGTGAAACAGAAAACTCTTCTATAGAAACGGATATGACTAAACCTGCCCCTCTGTAAGGAAAAATACTTAAAGAGAAAAGCTATGAAGAAAAGTTAAGAAACCAAAAATTCAGCAGCAAGTACCTTCTTCAGCAGCGCAAGTGGCCAAATCAAAAATGCAAAAGGCAAAGCCCCAAGAGGAACAGAGGTTAAAGACCATTGACGAAGCAACAAAACCAGACTCAAATTCAGAACCTTGTAAGCCAAACTATAGAGATAACGGGAAGACTTGTCAATATTACAAGGAAGAAAAACAAAATTTGGAATCCAAAACTTAGATCAGGAAACTGAAAAGGGAGAACCAGCGTCGCTCCCAGCCGTTTTAATACTTGAATAAAGTAATAATAGCCTTGGGAAAGGAAAATGGGTAAAAAGCCTTAACAAAAATACCTACATTTTTTGCTAATCTACATGTTAATAAGTCAAATTTCTTTTTCATAATTAAATTTCCTTACACAATTCCATGTATATGTAAAGCAAGCCACTGTATGAAAACTGTTATGCTTGTTTACATATAAAATAAGCCCACATTAGGACAAACAGATAAGGCGATGCATCCTTTTGAGATAGCCAATATTGATAATTCTGATTACTATTAATCAATGACGAGCCACCTTCAACTCTAGTCTAGTTATAATACAGTATATATATATATATATATATATATATATATATATATATATATATATATATATATATATATATATATATATATATATATATATATATATATATATATATATATATATATATATATATATATATATATATATATATATATATATATATATATATACGTCTTACATATATATATACGTCCTGTCTTACATATATATATATATGTAAGACAGGGTAGACCTACTTATGTATGGAATCACGAAGTATTTTCAACTTATTTAATCAATCAGTCAGTATCTACTACCAAAAAAAAGAAAAATTGAAGTTATAAATCATTTAATAAGAGATACATAAAATTAAAATTAATAACCCCTCAAAAAGACATATAGCCTACAAGCAAAAAGAAATTGTTTCCAGCATCAAACCGCATGAGGTCAAAGTTTTTATTACAGTAATTAATGTTGAGACTCCTAACTTTATACGGGTTATGGTAAACTTAATAAATATTATTTATTTAGAATCAGCATTAAAAGACAATTCGTTTCATAGGTATATTGAAAAAAAAAAAAACTTTTTTAGGGGGTGTTTAAAAAAAAGAAAAAAAGGAAGGAATATATTTTGACAGGAATTAAAAATAATAATAATAGGAAAGGCAGCAGGAACTTACTTTAAGTGCACACACGTACAAGCTGACTGCAATCTTATTATAATTAGTTATAGTCTAATGTAAAAAAAAATATTATTTTTTTTATTAGTTACAAAATGTAAAAGGAAAAAAAATTAGGGCAATATTTAAGCTCTATAAAGATTAAAAGCGAAACTTAGAATAAGCTTAGAAAGGAAAAGGTGCTAGGTAAAAGAAATCAAAAGCGATATAAAAATAAGTTATAACCAAAACTTACCCAGCAGATAGGAGCCAACGACAAAACCCATTAAAAATAAGCCAAAAATCAACCCCATCGTCAAAAGCAAACCCACAGTAGTTCAAGGTAATAATTTTAACTTTAGCAATGTATTGGGTCTGAGCAAACGAACTAGCACAAGAGATCCCTAGTTTAAATAATTAGTTGTCACCCGTGCCAGCCCAAATACTCGGACCCCAAACCGTTCACACCCTAAAACAGACAAAACACATTCACTGTTTTTATAATTAATTAAAAAAAACTTTTCCCACAAAATAAGTTTTTCAAAGAAAAGTAAAGAACTCTATTAAACCAAAAATGAGCAAAAATAAAATTAAATGATCTACCAAGCGTGAAATTACCACAAATCAGCATTGATAAATAAATGAAACCAAAAACGAACAGAAATTACAATAAATGACCGAGTCAAACTCACAACGAGCAGCAATTAAAATAAGTAGATATCAAAAACCCATATGCCTTCCCAAGGCCAGAATATAATTTGCACTTTACTGAAAAAATGTAAATGTTTTTACTTTTATAACTTTAATAAATCAAAGAATATTAACATTTTGAATACTAAATATCAGTATATGTATATTAAACTGACAATGCACATTCACTTGTATTTTTTTTCAGTAAAGTGCAAATTATGTTCTGGCCTTGGGAAGGCATAGGGGTTTTGAGTCCTACTCATGTTAATTTCTGCTCGTTTTGAGTTTGACTCGGTTATTTATTGTAATTCCTGTTCGTTTTCGGTTCCATTTATTTATCGATGCTCATTTGTGGTAGTTTCACGCTTGGTAGATTAATTGATTTTATTTTTGCTCATTTTTGGTTTAATAGAGTTCTTTACTTTTCTTTGAAAAACTTATTTTGTGGAAAAGTTTTTTTTAGCTAATTTCTGTTCGTTTTATATTGACATAGTCTTTTCAGCGAAAAAGAAAATAATTCTTTAAGTCTTTTCGTTTTTTAAGACTTTATAGTTTGGCCTGCTGTTTGTATGCTGCAGAAATATTTTCAGCAATTTTTAACAACATACACCCTTTTAAAAATCTGGACACAAATAGTACTGTTTAATTTAGTTTCGTACCTTCTCTAGTAGACCTGAAATTGAAACCTTGATACCATTCGCAAAAAAAAAATCTGTTTACTTTCTTTTGATAGCCTGGATAAACTTACGCTTTTTTGATTTGGTAAAATTTTAAGAGCAAAAGTAACCCCGAAAGTTTGTACATAATACCCTCGATCGTTCTTGGGATACTGCTTAGATGCCTTATTGGGAATTAGCATTAACACAGTGAATTTTGATTTAATCTTGAGGCAACTTTTAGTTTCTAAATATAGTGGGCAAATGGGAGGGTGGGCATGGGAGGGTGGGCATGGGAGGGTGAATAGTTGCCCTCAAATCACTTTCGACTATTAAAAAGGGCATTAGCCATTTCTATTTCAATCTTATAAGCCCTTTTTTGAAGTTCCTAAGACAACTTCCTCGATACGAAGTGCCCTGGTCTACACAAAAAAGAAAATAAATAGTAAGACATTGTACCGACGTCAATCTTTAATATAAATGTCAAGCCTTCCAATCACTTTCGACTATTAAAAAGGGTACCAGCCATTCCAATTTCCAATCGAATGAGCCCTTTTTGAGTTTATACAACAACATTTTCTATAAAAACCATATATACCTCCCCCAGGGAATAAATTACAACCCTTGCCCTGAGGGCTGTGAGGGGCTTGTCATCCGCAGAGACCTAATTTCCAGAACTTTCAACTACGTTAAACAAAATGGTCATCTCAAAATTTTGATAAGATGCGTTTGGGAAAATGGTGGGCGTTAGTTGCTCTCCAATCACTTTCAACTATTAAAAAAGGTCCTAGCCATTTCAATTTCCAATCGAATGAGCCACTTTGAAGTTTCTAAGACAGCGCTTTCAACAGAAAACTTATATGCCCACAGGGCAAAGTTTACCACCCTTTCCCTGAGGGCTGCGGGGAGGGGGTTTTCATCCTCAAAGACCGAATTTTCAAAACTTTCAACGAAGTTGAGTAAAACTGCTTTCTCAAAATTTTGATTGGATGTGTTGAGGAAATGTTGGGCCTGAGAGGGGGTTTAGTTGCCCTACAATCACTTCCGACTATTAATAAGACCCTTTCAACTTCCAATCGAATGAGCCCTTTTTGAAGTTTCTACGACAACGCTTTCAATAAAAACCTTATATGCCCCACGGCATAGCTTACAACCATAACTTTACCTGAAAATTGCTAGGGGGTTGTCATCCTCAAAGACATAATTTCCGGACCTTTCAACTACGTTGAACGAAATGGATATCTCAAAATTTTGATTAGATGTGTTTGGGTAAATGGTGGGCGTGAGAGGGGGTTACTAGCCATCCAATAACTTTCGACTATCAAAAAGGGCACAAGCCGTTTCAATTTCCAATCTAATAATTCCTTTTTGAAGTTTCTACGACAACACTTTCTGTAAAAAAAAAACTTTAGGTCCCCAGGGCATAACTTAAAATCCTTTGCCTGAGGACTGTGGGGGGAGTGACTTCCTCAAAAACATAATTTTCAGATTTTTTTTTACAACGTTGAACAACATCACTATCTATAAAAACCTTATATGCCCCCAGGAAATAACTTACAACCCTTGCCCCGAGGGCTCTGAGGGGGTTATCATCCTCAAAGCTTTATTTTCTAAAACTTTTAACTAGGTTGAACAAAATGACCCCGTGAGAGGGGGGTTAGTTGCCCGCCGATCACTTTTGACTATTAAAAAGGGCACTAGCCCTTTGAATTTCCAATCGAGCGAGCCTTTTTTGAAGTTTCTACGACAAGGCTTTCTGTAAAAACATTATATTGCCCCAGGGCATGACTTACAACCCTTGCCCAGAGGGCTGTGGGGAGTGTCCTCCTCAGAAACATAATTTCTATCTGGAAATCAACTAGGCTTAACAAAATGGATATATCAAAACGTTGATTGGATGTGTTCAGGGAAATGGTAGGCTTGGATGGGGTGTTAGTTGCCTTCCAATCCCTTTTGACTATTAAAAAGGGCACAAATCACTTCAATTTCCAATCGAATGAGACCTTTTCGAAGTTGCTACGACAACTCCTTCGATACGAAGTGCCGTGGTCTAAGACAAGAAATAAATAATACATTGTGTCAAGACCGTTCTTTACTTAGGCAGCGCTATTGCGCAGCCTATGATAAAATAGGACATTATACGACGAAAATTATATACGACGGAAATTATACCTTTGAGGAGGACACTCCCCCAAATCCCTCAGGGTTGTAATTTATGCCCTGGGGAAATATAAGGTTTTTACTGAAAGCTTTGTCGTAGAAACTTGTAAAAAGGCTCATTCGATTGGAAATTCAAAGAGCTAGTGCCCTTTTTAATAGTCGAAAGTGATTTGAGGGCAACTAACCCCCCTCACGCCAACCTTTTCCCCAAACACATCCAATCAAACTTTATAGATTACCAAACACAGCCATTTTGTTCAATGTAGTTAAAAGTTTTAGATATTAGGTCTTTGAGGATGAAAACCCCCTAAGAGCCCTCGGGGCAAGGGTTGGAAGTCATGCCCCGGGGGCGTATAATGTTTTTATAGATAGTGATGTTGTAGAAACTTCAAAAAGGGCTCATTCGATTGGAAATTGGAAGGGCTTGTGCCCTTTTTCATAGTCGAAAGTGATCGGAGGATAACTAACACCCTTCTCAAACTCACCATTTCCCCAAACACATCCGATCAAATTTTGAGAAAACAATTTTTTCAACGTAGTTGAAAGTTCTGGAAATTAGCTCTTTGCGGATGACCCCCCCCCCCCCTCAGGGCTAGGGTTGTAAGTTATACCCTGGGGGATATATGGTTTTTATTGAAAGCGTTGTCGTAGAAACTTCAAAAGGGCTCATTCGATTGGAAATTGAAAGGGCTAGTGCCTATTTAATACTTGAAAGTGATTGGAGAGCAACTAAAGCCCCTCTCACGTCCCCTTTTTCCCCAAACACCTCCAATCAAAATTTTAGATAGCCATTTTGTTTAACGTAATTGCAAGTTCTGGAAGTTAGGTCTTTGAGGATGACAGACCCCTCACAGTCCTCAGGTTAAGGGTTGTGGTTTATGCCCTGGGGGCACGTAAGGTTGTTATATAAAGTGTTGCCGCAGAAACTCAAAAGGGGCTCATTCGATTGAAAATTGAAAGGGCTAGTGCCCCTTTTTAATAGTCAAAAGTGATTGGAAGGCTTGACGTTTTTATAGTAAAGATAAATGCGGGTACTATGTATTATTATTTTTTTTTCTTTAGGCCAGGGCACTTCGTATCGAAGGAGTTGTAGTACGAATTTCGAAAAAGGCTCTTCGATTGAAAATAGAAAGGGCTAATGTCTTTTCTAGTTATCAAAAGTGATTGGAGGGTAATTAGTCACCTTCCCACGCCCATACTCCCATTATCATATTGCGCTGCCTAAGTAAGAACGATGTTGGCACAATGTATTATTTTTTTTTCTTGGTTTTAGACCAGGGCACTTCGTATCGACGGAGTTGTCGTAGAAAACTTCGGAAAGGGCTCATTCAATTGTAAATTGGAGTGGATTGTGCCCTTTTTAATTGTCGAAAGTGATTGAAAGGCAGCTAACACCCCTTCCACTTCCACCATTTCCCCAAACACAGCCAATCAAAATTTTGAGATAGCCATTTTGTTCAGCGTAGTAGATTTTCATATAGAAAATATGTTTTTGAGGAGGACACTCCACCACAACCCTCATGGCAAGGGTTCTAAGTTATGCCCTGAGGGCATATAAGAATAATGTTGGCACAATGTATTATTTATTAATTTTTTCCTTTAGACCAGGGCATTTCGTATCGAAGGAGTTGTCGTAGAAACTTCAAAAAGGGCTCATTCATTTGGAAATTGGAGTTGCTTGTACCCTTTTTAATAGTCGAAAGTGATTGAAAAATTATGTTTTTGAGGAGGACACTCCCCCAAAGCCCTCAGGCCAAGGGTTGTAAGTTATGCCTTGGGGCAATATAATGTTTTTATAGAAAGCGTTGTCGTAGAAACTTCAAAAGGGGCTCATTCAATTGGAAATTGAGAGAGCTAGTGCCATTTTTAATAGTCAAGAGTGATTGGAGGGTATCTAACCCCCTCTTACTTCCATCATTCCCCCAAACACATCCAATCAAATAGTTTTTTAATAGTTAAAAGTTATTGGAGAGCGACTAACGCTCCTCTCACGGCCATCACTTCCCCACACACATCCAATCAAAATTTTGAGAAAAAAATGCAAACGAATGGAGAAAAATACAAATGAATGCCCATTTTCAATTTAATGTACATATTCTGATATTTAGTGATCAAAATGTTAATATTATTTGATTTATTAAAGTTATAAAAGTAAAAACATTTATACTTTTTTCAGTAAAGTGCAAATTATGTTCTGGCCTTGGGAAGGGATAGGGGTTTTGAGCCCAACTTATGTTAATTTTCTGCTCGTTTTAAGTTTGACTCGATTATTTATCGTAATTTCTGTTAGTTTTGGGTTTTATTTATTTATAAATGCTGATTTGTGGTAGTTTCACGCTTGGTAGATTATTTGATTTTATTTTTGCTCATTTTTTTTAAATGGAGTTCTTTACTTTTCTCTGAAAAACTTATTTTAGGAAAAAAGGTTTTTTTAATTAATATGTTTAAAAACTAAATGTTGCCTTAAGATTAAATCAAAATGCACTATGTTAATGCTAACTCTCAATAAGGCGTCTCAGCAGTATCCCAAGCACGATTGAGGGTATTCTGTTCAAACGTTCGGGCTACTTCTGCTCATAAAATTTAACCAAATCAAAACAGCGTAAGTGTATCCAAGCTATCAAAGAAAGTAAAGAGATTTTTTTTACGAATGGTATCAAATTTTCTATTTCAGGTCAACTAGAGGAGGTATGAAACTAAATTAAACATTACTATTTGTGTCCAGATTTTTAAAAAGGTGTATGTTATTAAATATTGCTGAAAAGTTTTCTCCAGCATGCAAATAAGCAGGCCGAACTATAAAGTCTTAAAAAACAAAAAGATTTAAAGTATTATTTTCTTTTTCCCTGAAAAGACCATGTCAATATAAAACGAACAGAAACTAATTAAACGAGCAGAAATTAACATGAGCAGGTCTCAAAAACCCCTATGCCTTCCCAAGGCCAGAACAAAATTTGCACTTTTCTGAAAAAAATACAAACGAATGTGCATTGTCAGTTTAATATATAAATACTGATATTTAGTAATCAAAATGTTAATATTATTTCATTTATTGAAGTTATAAAATTAAAAACACTTAGTGCAAATATTCTTCTGGCCTTGGGAAGGCATAGGGGTTTTTAAGACCTACTCATGTTAATTTCTGCTCGTTTTGAGTTTGACTCGGTTATTTATTGTAATTTCAGTTCGTTTTGGTTTCATTTTTTTTATCGACGCTAATTTGTGGTGGTTTCACGCTTGGTATATTATTTTATTTTTGCTCATTTTTGGTTTAATGGAGTTCTTTACTTTTCTTTGAAAAACCTATTTTGCGGAAAGGTTTTTTAATTAATACATAAAATGACGTCTGTCGAGTCTATTTTATCAAACCAAAAAAAAAAAAAAAAAAAAATTAGGTATTTTTCTAGTTTGGATTGACACATTAAAACTATTGCTCTGACACCGTAAATATTTATACAGTTTACATAATGACTTTAGCGATTCTGAACTGAGAACTAAAATAAAATTTATTTGAATTTTTTTTTTCCTATAAAAAATAGCAGTGTTATAGAAATGGGCACTTTAGGAGTTAAGCCGAAAATGTTTAGTTCCAGGAGATAATTATAACTTTGAACTGACAGAAAAAATAAAATTTTAAGCAGTTACAATACTTAGCAAAAAATGAATTTTAAAATTTTCAGATATTTTTCTGGTGTGAATTAAAAGATTAAAACTATTGCTCGGACATCATAAATATTTTTGCAGTTTGCAGTTAAATAAAATTATTTTATTTAAAATTTTCAGGAATTATTCTAGTTTTTAGTTGACAAATCAGATTATTTGTTAGTACCCTCCAAAAATTACTGTATTTCATATAACTATATCTACATGCTTTTTATATTTTATAATGGTAAAATCCTATTTTGATCTTCGTAATCAGGAAGATAATAATAAACATTGCAACTAAAGAGCTATAAAAAAAAAATGAACTTTTCGTAAAAAAAATTGATTTCGTTTTTAAAAATTATTTTTCTCAATTATGAAAGGTTTTTAAATACATCAGTTTCCTTTCAAATGAGCCATTAAATAGTTCTATGATATTCCAGTGCCCCGCCAGCTGCACTGAAAAAAAGGAAAGAAAAAAACAAACCTGCTATCGATGCGGAATATCGTGGTTGCGGCCACTTTTCTTGATTTTCACGCCAAGGGACAGTTAGTTTCCCTTATATGGGTATTGGACAATGCAGTTCTTATAATTTACTTTGTTTTTTGATCTGATTCCAGTTTTAGGAGTTATGGGCTATTTTATTTTTCACTATGGGGCGTGATCGTCTCGTACTATGTTGCTAGCTACCGCTGCAACCCAAAAAAAAGATGATGTCGATGCCGAATATCGTAATTCAAGCCACTTTTCTTGTTTTTCAAGCCAATATATTTTCTTTGTTGTTCAAGCCAAAGGACTGTAAGTTTCAAACAGTTCGTGGTAACGAACTGTAAGTAAGGAGCGACCCGGCTCAATGGTAACCGAAAGTCTAAAAAACGGAATTTTGATACCAATAGATACATCAAAAGAATCAGATTTTAATTGTGATTTCAAATATATAAGTTTCATCAAGTTTAATCTTACCCATCAAAAGTTAAGCGCCTGAGAAAATTTGACTTATTTTCGAAAAAAAGGGAAAGGCCCCCTAAAAGTTATAGAACCTCAATGAAAATCACACCATCATATTCAGCGTATCAGAGAACCCTACTGTAGAGGTTTCAAGCTCCTATCTACAAAAATGTGGAATTTTTCATTTTTTGCCAGAAGAAAGATCACGGATGCGTGTTTATATTTGTTTTTTTTTCTTTTTCCCAGGGGTAATAATCGTATTGACCCAGGGGTCCTAGAATATCGTAGGAGGGCTCATTGGAACGGAAATTAAAAGTTCTAGTGCCCTTTTTAAGGGACCAAAAAATGGAGGGCAACTAGGCCCCTCCCACGCTCATTTTTTCCCCAAAGTCACCCGATCACAATTTTGAGATAGCCATTTTGTTTAGTATGGTCGAAAATGTGATAAACTATGTCTTTTAGGATGACTTAATCCCCGATGCCCCCCGGGGGGAAGGGCTGAAAGTTATGAACTTTACCCAATATTAATATATAGCATTGGTTATTGAGAAGTATACAGACGTTTTCAGGGGGAAATTTTTTCTGGTAGTGAGGGGTGGGGGAGGGTCGGGGGTTATGTGGGAGGATCTTTCCATGAAGAAAGTTTTCATGGGGGAAGGGACATTGCTATGAAAGGGGCGCCGGACTCCCCAGCATTATTTAAAAAAAATCAGAAATGAAATATAAAAAAACAAGTTTTTCAACTGAAAGTAAGGAACAACATCAAAACTTAAAACGAACAGAAAAAAATTAGCTATATGATTGGGTTCACCCCCTAGTCAATACCTCGCTCTTTAAGCCAAACATTTTAGTACTTTCATAAGAGCTAATTATTCTAATTAACGGCCTTTGTTATTAAGGGGTCATTTTTAAAGAATTGGAACAAAATCCGAACTTTAGCTTAAAGAGCAAGGTATTGACTAGGGGGCAAACCCCCTAATGTACGTATTAAAAATATATGAATATAGAAGTTCGATACGTAAGTCAATTCGTAAGTTACGTATATTTATTACTAATAAAAACGTTCGTAAATAAAATTCAACAAGTTTCGAGAAAGCCATTTAACCAAATAAAAGTAAAAATTAATATGCAAATTTTGTTTTAATTACTCATGTACGGTGAGCCAAAATCAAAACCTGCATTAATTCAAAACCGTTCAAAAATTAAATAAAAAACAAGTTTTTTTAACTGAAGTAAGGAGCGACATTAAAACATAAAACGAACAGAAATTATTCCGTATGTGAAAGGGGCTGTCCCCTCCTAAGCACCTCGCTCTTTACGCTAAAGTTTGACTTTCTCACAACTCTATTTTTTTTAAACAAGAAAAAACTTTAGCGTAAAGAGCGAGGCGCTGAGGAGGGGACAGCCCCTTTCATATACGGAATAATTTCTGTTCGTTTTAAGTTTTAATGTCGCTCCTTACTTTCAGTTAAAAACAACTTGTTTTTTTTTATTTAATTTGTATGTAGGAGTCTTCGATAAAGCGGTTCTAATAGTGTATTATGTTTCAGTTCAACATTATTTTTAGGAGTTATGGGTTATTGTATTTCTTGGCATGGGACGTCATCGTCTCTTACTTGGTTGCTACGGCTGCAGCCCGGATTTTCTTCAAAGCATAATTTAATAATTAAAAACTTTAAAAAAATAACCATAAAAGTATTTCCAGACCCTTTAAGGTATAATCTCTCAACTTAAAGAACTTAAAATGCAATTACTCAATTTCTTATTTTACACAACTAATGAACAGGATAAGTCACGACACTGGGTACCAATATTGACCTCAAAAACATAAAGTAAGCATCTTAACTCCTAAAGTGAGCATCTCTATATCGTTTTAATACATTTCCGTAGAAAAAATCAAAATAAATCCAACTTAGTTTAGTTTTAATTTCTGTATCACTAAAGCTATTATGTAAACTGCAAAATCATTTATGGTGCCTGAGCAATAATTTTAATTTTTTTAATTAAAACTAGAGAAATATCTAAAAAGATTAAAAAAGGTTTTGTTTTTCTTTCGATTGAAAGCGCTTGATATGTCATTTTATCGTTACATACAGGATCAATTCATAATGCATATGTCGTTTAACAAACTTCAGTTATTGATTCTTCTAAGTTCATCGCTAGTTGGATATGTAAAGGCTAATGATTTCAACAATGAACAACTGCGATCCACAGAAGTTCTTAAATGCTTAGAAAAATGCAAGGATGACAAATGCACAACTGTATACCACTGTTATGAAGGTATTGAGACTGAAGCCTACGTAAGTGAAGGAACAGAAGGAGATTTCAAAACTTCTCTCTCGGAAGAGACGCTGAAGTGTCTAGAATTTTGCAACCTTAGTAAGAGAAAGTGCATGAGTGTTACCCATTGCTATTCTATTGATGAAAACGATGACTTTGGAGAGATAATTGAACCGATTGATGAAATCAACTTTAAAAAAGAAGAAGAAGCAATCAAGAAAGCAGGAATCAACCAAATGGATTATCTTGACACATATCGTACATGCCAAATATATTTAACGCAACACGAATACGGTAAATTTGAAACATGTATTAAACCATTATTATTGTTCCGTGAGGTGCGAGAGGAACCTCATATTAAGGAATATTTTGAAAAGGCACAGGAGAATCATGAGCCTGAAGAAGAAGAAGAGGATGAAGAGGAAGAACTGCCTATGAGATACATTTTTGATGGACAGAGTGGTCTAAAAAAAGAAGAGGTTAGCGCGGTTGAATTCGTAAAAAAAATGCAGCCCTGCTTACTACAAGGCACGGGGGAGTCAGAACTCAAAAACTATGTCCTAAAGCGAGCTCGTATGTTTAATGAGACAGCTGACGATGTTGTCTTTGATTTGATGAAACGAAATGAACACTGTTTAAGAAATGCAAACTCAAACGACGGATTAGATGACCTTCGAAGGGCAGGGGATTTGGTATAAGTGTCTTATGGTAATAGCCCTTATATTTTTTTTTTGCAGGGAGGGGATCTGATTTAAAGCTGATATTTATAATATTTAATACTTTTTCTGGCAGTAAATCCTAGGCGATGGGCTTTTAGTTACCTTAAAAGTAGCTGGGATATGAAATAAGACCTCCAAGAAGAAGTTTAGAGCCTAAATTCAAAAGCTACGAAAGGTCTATGACTTAAAAATAAAAAATAACGCTCGTCGTCTAGCCTTAGATTTCGTTGTGAATAATGTTTGTATGTAACTTGGTGCGATTATCGATGCCACAAGTCTTCTGAACACATATTTTGTTTTGCATTATTTTCATTTGGGATTCGATATGATTCTTGCTGTCACTTCTCTTCAAACTACAGGTTTTTATGTGCGCAATTTTGTTTATAAGTCGATCAGCTCCATACTGGCGCTTGTCTTCTAACCGCAAATTCGTTGTTCATCATTTTCATTTGTCGTTTATTCTGATAATTGTTGTTCCAGGTCTTCTAACCGCATATTTTATTGTACTCCATTTTTGTTCATCATTACTTCAGACATTTTTTTCCATGTCTTTTACATTAGCTATTTGAATTCATTGATCATTATACTTTGACTTTATAACTTTATAATTTGACATGATATTGTAATTTGATTTGTCTTCTAATCCAGTGTATGCATGAATTTTTTCTCGAAAACGGCTCCATATTATTACTTTTTTTGGAAAAATTGGCATCCTGGGATTTTCTGGCCAAACAAACCATTTTCAAATCATTTAAATATAACATCGTCTCTTACTGGGTTGCTACCTACCGCTGCAACCCGGATCCCTTGTAAAAATTTAAGTAAAAAATCCTAAAACATTATTACAGTTTTTCATCGTCTATTACTAGAAGCTGTGAAAATATCAAATAGTAAGAGACGACCTGGCTACAATCTATGATTATGACGTCATTGATCAATCTTGTACATGAAAATTGCAGTTTTTCGTAAAAAATAATCATTTTTTTTTATAATTAAGTTTTTTAATTACGAAAGGTTTTAACCACATTAATTTCTTTTGAAACTAGCCATTAAACAGCCCCCTACAACGTTCCAATGCAAAGCTATTTGAGGAGAAAAGAAAAAGAAGAAGAAAAAAAAGATGCCGTATATGCAGAATATCGTGGTTTCAGCCACTTTCTTGATTATCAAGCCAATAAATTTTCCTTGTTCTTCAAGCCAAGAGACGGTAAGTTTTCTTTATATAGGTTTCAGACAAGGTGGTTCTAATAGTGTACTTCTTGTTTTAATCTGAATCGGTTTTTTAGAAGCTATGGGTCATTGTAGTTTTTTCCTAAAGGGATGTGATCGTCTCTTACTAGGTTGCTAGCTAGTAAGCTAACAACCCTTTGGAGCCCAACTTTTAAGCTTTGCAACTTACGACACTGGTTTGAGTATATTTCCTAATATTTTGTCTGTACTAGACGAAGCTTTTGATTTTACGCAAATCCACTCATCCTCGAGAACGAATAACTACTTACTCTGTCTTACTTTGTCCTTACTGATTTCTAGTTACCTGTTCATATTATATTATATGATTATAACTGAATCAACATCAAACTAAAAGGTCTACCTAGGCAAAGCGCTCCTATAATCTGTCCATATTCACAAGTAAACACAGCCAAAGATTTAAGGCACATGAATGGGGAAGGTTAGTGATTTGTTTTTCATAAGTCGCATAAAACACCTGCCAAAATGGGTATTTTTAGATTATACATTTCTGATGTTTTACTTTGATCCTTCTCATCAGTTTGGTTTTAAGCGAGATCAGGATGTGCCAATGCCTTAGCTGTGTTTTCATTGATATTTGCTCGTTGCTAATTCTTCCAGAGGAATCTTTGCCCTTGTCAGGGGCGACGTTAAAAGAACCTTCGACCTTCTTGTCCACGCAACCATGCTGCTAAACGCAGAACTAATCCCACTGTCTTCTGTTAGCTTCGGAATTTGTATTCCTTATTACCCATTCGCCTGAAGCAACTGCCTGATAAGGGCATGTCAACCATTCCTTGCAGTAGATTTGTTCCAAAGGGGAGCCGTCAAGGAGCAGTCACGTCACTCCGTCTTTTCAATAACTCTGTAATCAACGCTCAAGATCTTTGCCCATCTTCATTGATTTTATTCTCAATCAAAGTTTCTTCAAATTACTATGCTGATGACAGTTTGAATACTAGCCAGACCCCCAAACGAACCATAAAAAATTCCGAAAATCTTCAAGCAGCATACCAGAAAATTTGATTCCGGTCCAATTAAACTCTGGGAAATTCAAGATGATCTTTTTTAATTAGAAAAAGGAAAACCCAGTCCCAGGGGACGCCACTATGGGGGGGGGGGTGTTGGGACTCCCCCACCCTAAAGGTCCTCAGAAGAAGTTGAAAAGTCGCTATCTTTTGGCGCAAAGTGAAGCTTCCGATAGGGATTTCGGCGGGCGAAGCCCGAGAAACTTACTATTTCAAATGCCCAAAGTCGACAGAAACCTCTTGGCCCCCTAAAAAACCACTAGTCGAGCGGAGCCCAACAAAATTTGGTGTTTTGTAGGTCCAAAGTAATGCTATATAAGACTTTCATTAGGCGAAGAACAACAACAAAATATACTGCTTCATGCGCGGAAAGTCGACAGAAACCAACTGTCCCCCTAGAAAACAACTTGCTGATCCGAGCCCTAAAAAACTTGATATATAGTCGGTCCAATCTTATGTCATTAGACCTCCGTCGAGTGAAGGACTAACGAAAGTTACAGCTTCATTTGCACGAAGAAATCAATATGTTGTTCGCCCATTACTATGTCATAAAAGACTTCCGTTGGGCAAAGACGACGAAACTGGCGGCTCCATTTGCATAAAGTTGACAGAACCAATTTGCCACCTAGAAAATGACTTGTCGGGTGGAGCCTTGTAAACTTGATGCTTTCAACACGTCAGTTACTCGGGACAATTCTAGTGGCTCTACTGAGAAAGAACTTATAGGGAAATATTGTTGTTTCTTTTCAAAATATTGGAAACAGCTGACATATTTTACTAATACATGAGCCCATAGAATTTGCAAGGTTATACTAGGCTTATTTAGAACCAGACCTCTTTCGCTTATTCTCAAAAGCCCTGTGACAAATCCTATAATCATAAAAACCGGTATGAGGAATTAAATTAAAACTACAAGGGAGAAAAACAATTTTTAATTCTAGATTCAAAAATTCTGCTGCTTTGCGACATTATACCTATTTTAAGACTTTATTTAACAAAAAAAAAAAAAAAAAAAAAAAAAAAAAAAAAAAAAAAAAAAAAAAAAAAAGAGTAGAAAGCCCATAGCCTGGGTTTTACTGCTACTCCAAAAGAAAAATTCTGTAATAAATTCTGCGACAAGCCTATGGCTTTCTCCTGTGTTGAATAAAATAAACAAAATAAATAAAATACATACACACGTCGAAATAAATTTAAACCAAACATTTTGTCAAGAGTGAGGAAAGTTTACAGGGAATCAAGTTTCTCAGCGATTTAGGAATGCAATTTGATTAGTACTATCCTGCATTTCAACCCATACGAACGCCTGGAGCTCTATTTTATTTTGTTTAGATCATCAGTACATGAACATGCTTGCAGAACAAAAAAAAGAGATCATCAACTAGAATAAAGCTTGTGTGTGAAATTTGTTTCAAAGAAAGAAAGATAAAAGGTATTATGAATTTGACTCAGATTATCGAGCTATTCACATTATAAAGCATCATGCTGAGGACTGAAAAATGGTACCGAAGCGAAGATTAGGCCAAAAATTGTGCAAAAGATCTCTCTATTAGATATTCCAAAATGGTTACGAACAGGAAGCTCAAAGAAAACTGCAGAAGGTCCTGTCACGAGCGAACTTCATGTCGAACAGCAAGATAGCTTAGTGCAATTAGAAGTCAATTGAAAGCTTAGTCTGTCTTCAATAGTGCCTCTTGTTTTTAGTGAATCACAGTCGCAGCCACCTCGTGACTCGCATTCTGACACTGCTAAAGATGTTGATCACAAAAGTTCAGCAGATGTCCCAGTTGTAAAAACACGACTTGTTAAAGTAGTAAACTTTAAAGTTTTTTTATTGAAACACTCAATAATTTGTAATTGAGAAATGAGGAAATGATAATAAGATTAGGGATAACGGAAAAATCTATCCTTATTTTAAATTATATCAAACAGTTCGTGGTAACGAACTGTATAGTAAGAGCTACTCGTCTCAATAGTAACCGACACGAAAAAAAACGGAATTTTAATATCAATTGATACATCAAAAGAATTTGAATAATTCTTCTTAGACCACACTGCTTTTCCATTAAAAACAAAAAAAAAAAATTTTAAACAAGAAAAACGGGTTTTAATTTTCTATAAAGCAGTGAAATACAAAACAATTAATTATGCACAAAAGCTCCGAATATTTCGGCCCCACATCCGGGAGCCTTTCTCAACGGAAAAAAAAAATAAATAAAATAAATAAATAAAAAAAACAAAAAACTTAACTTACATCACAATACTAAACACATAAAGAGAAAGAAAAACAAAAACAAAAGAAAAAAATATAAATAAATAAGAAACAAAAAAACTCACATATTAAATAAACACTTCCATGCACTGAATGTCTATAATGATTTAACTCGCCTCCTCCCAGTGTATAAATGGAAATATATTAAATAAACACTTCCATGCACTGAATGTCTATAATGATTCAACTCGCCTCCTCCCAGTATATAAATGGAAATCTATCAAAAATGAAGAATATATTTATATACTTAGACCAAAACAATAAAAGGTCAACTAACCCCCCGGCCCATAACCCCTAATTAAATTTCACAAGTTCATCAACCAATTTATGAATTATAAATTGAATGGATTCGTTTGGTTGCAAGCTTAGCTGCAGTTCGTTTACTTTTCTCATCATTTAACCCATTCTGACCTTTGTTCGCAAGGTCATCTTTCGTTTCAGAAATATTATTAAATCAGTACTGGTTGAATATCTTGCCTGCATTTTAATTAAACTATTATAAATTGAATTGATCCCAAATTCCCCTTCATCTCTATTTATACTAGTACCCCCATATATTATCTTTTTTATTTCTATAATTTCCTGAAGCTTTGTAAAAGTCCTACAGACGTATCTACTATTTTTATTTGATCAAATAAAATACTGTGATGAGGAAAATTATAAAGATGTTCTGCAACAGCTGACTCAAACGTTTCTGGTGTTTTGTTTTGTTTTAGAGCGCAATCTATTGCATTCTTGTGTTTGTTGTAGCCTATTTTCTAAAGTTTGTTGCGTTCTTCCCACATAAAATTTACCACAAGAACATGGAATTTTGTATACTCCCTTTTGCAAATTTCTCGGTACCTTGTCTTTCCCTTTATTTAACAACGAGCTTATATTATGTCCTGATTTAAATGCTGTATTTATATTATGTTTTTTTAATTCTCTTCTTAATTTTTGTGATAAAATTGGTATAAAAGGCAAAGTTATGTAATTTGTTTCTTGATTTGACCCATCTTCTTCTAATATTTTTGGTTCCGTCAACTTTTTTTTCCTTTTTTCAATTATTTGAGAAATCATATTTTCCGGATAGCCATTTACCTATTAGAATATCCTTAATAAAAATTAGTTCATTTCTTATGTATCCTGGTGATGCTAATTTTAATACCCTATCAACTAAAGAAATAACCACACCCCTTTTTACCTGGATTGGATGATTTGATGTGAAAGACAAATAACGGTTGTTACTAGTCGGTTTACGGTAAATTGAAAATGCTAGTTCGTTATTATTTCTATGGATCAAAATATCTAGAAACGGTAACTTATTCTCTGTTTCCTTTTCAATTGTAAAAATTAATTCTCCCTCCCAAATTATTAAATGTTCCAAAAAAACCTTCAATTTCTGATTCCCCGTAATTCCAAATAACTAAAATATCATCCATATATCTGCCCCAAAATTTAGGTTTTAAAAAATATGTTTCTATAGCTAAATTTTCAACATACTCTACATAAATATTTGCTAACAACGGACTTAAAGGCCCTCCCATTGCTAAACCCCTAATTTGATGGTAAAAATTATCTCTAAACGTGAAATAGTTAGTATACATGCTAGTTATTCTGACTAAATTAATATAGTTTCCAGTTCAATTCCCGAAGGTAATTCTTCTATCTCATTTTTTTTTTCGTTCCTCAAGTTTTTTGGATAAAATACTAAACGATTTATCAAAAGGAATATACGTATACATGGATTTTATATCAAAACTGAACAATCTAGATTCTTCTGATATTTCTACACTTATAAGTTTATCTTTTAAAATTTTGAGTTTTTTATATACGAATTTTGGAGATATAATAATGGTTTAAGTGTCATTGCTGCCCATTTCTCTATTTTTTACCGTTGGTGAATTGGTTGTTGAAACAATAGGTCTTAAGGGGATGCCTGTTTTATGTATTTTTGGCAAACCATATATTCTAGGGCTAACTGATCCCCTTGGAAAGAACTTGTGATACATCTGGGGTGTGATACTTCCATTTGTTTTAAGGTCTTCTAAATCTTTTCTTAATCTTTTAACATACAAATCAGTTGGGTCCGAGTTAAGTTTTTTATATGTTGAAGTATCACTTAGAATTGTTTCTATTTTACTATCATAATCATCTTTTTCTAGGATTACTACTGTATTGCTCTTATCCGCTTTCGTTATTATTATAATAACGAAAGCGGATAAGAGCAATACAGTAGTAATCCTAGAAAAAGATGATTATGATAGTAAAATAGAAACAAACTTCTAAGTGATACTTCAAATATATAAAAACTTAACTCGGACCCAACTGATTTGTATGTTAAAAGATTAAGAAAAGATTTAGAAGACCTTAAAACAAATGGAAGTATCACACCCCAGATGTATCACAAGTTCTTTCCAAGGGGAATCAGTTAGCCCTAGAATATATGGTTTGCCAAAAATACATAAAACAGGCATCCCCTTAAGACCTATTGTTTTCAACAACCATTCACCAACGGTAAAAATAGAGAAATGGGCAGCAATGACACTTAAACCATTATTATATCTCCAAAATTCGTATATAAAAACTCAAAATTTTTAAAAAAGATAAACTTATAAGTGTAGAAATATCAGAAGAATCTAGATTGTTCAGTTTTGATATAAAATCCATGTATACGTATATTCCTTTTGATAAATCGTTTAGTATTTTATCCAAAAAAACTTGAGGAACGAAAAAATGAGATAGAAGAATTACCTTCGGGGAATTGAACTGGAAACTATATTAAATTTAGTCAGAATAACTAGCATGTATACTAACTATTTCACGTTTAGAGATAATTTTTACCATCAAATTAGGGTGTTTAGCAATGGGAGGGCCTTTAAGTCCGTTGTTAGCAAAATATTTATGTAGAGTATGTTGAAAATTTAGCTATAGAAACATATTTTTTAAAACCTAAATTTTGGGGCAGATATATGGATGATATTTTAGTTATTTGGAATTACGGGGAATCAGAAATTGAAGGTTTTTTGGAACATTTAAATAATTTGGGAGGAGAATTAATTTTTACAATTGAAAAGGAAACAGAGAATAAGTTACCGTTTCTAGATATTTTGATCCATAGAAATAATAACGAACTAGCATTTTCAAATTTACCGTAAACCGACTAGTAACAACCGTTATTTGTCTTTCACATCAATCATCCAATCCAGGTAAAAAGGGGTGTGGTTATTTCTTTAGTTGATAGGGTATTAAAATTAGCATCACCAGGATACATAAGAAATGAACTAATTTTTATTAAGGATATTCTAATAGGTAATGGCTATCCGGAAAATATGATTTCTCAAATAATGAAAAAAGGAAAAAAAAAAGTTGACGGAACCAAAAAATATTAGAAGAAGATGGGTCAAATCAAGAAACAAATTACATAACTTTGCCTTTTATACCAATTTTATCACAAAAATTAAGAAAGAGAATTAAAAAAACATAATATAAATACAGCATTTAAATCAGGACATAATATAAGCTCGTTGTTAAATAAAGGGAAAGACAAGGTACCGAGAAATTTGCAAAAGGGAGTATACAAAATTCCATGTTCTTGTGGTAAATTTTATGTGGGAAGAACGCAACAAACTTTAGAAAATAGGCTACAACAACACAAGAATGCAATAGATGCGCTCTAAAACAAAACAAAACACCAGAAACGTTTGAGTCAGCTGTTGCAGAACATCTTTATAATTTTCCTCATCACAGTATTTTATTTGATCAAACAAAAATAGTAGATACGTCTGTAGGACTTTTACAAAGCTTCAGGGAAATTATAGAAATAAAAAAAAGATAATATATGGGGGTACTAGTATAAATAGAGATGAAGGGGAATTTGGGATCAATTCAATTTATAATAGTTTAATTAAAATGCAGGCAAGATATTCAACCAGTACTGATTTTAATAATATTTCTGAAACGAAAGATGACCTTGCGAACAAAGGTCAGAATGGGTTAAATGATGAGAAAAGTAAACGAACTGCAGCTAAGCTTGCAACCAAACGAATCCATTCAATTTATAATTTCATAAATTGGTTGATGAACTTGTGAAATTTAATTAGGGGGTTATGGGCCGGGGGGTTAGTTGACCTTTTTATTGTTTTGGTCTAAGTATAAAATATATTCTTCATTTTTTATAGATTTCCATTTATATACTGGGAGGAGGCGAGTTGAATCATTATAGACATTCAGTGCATGGAAGTGTTTATTTAATATATTTCCATTTATACACTGGGAGGAGGCGAGTTAAATCATTATAGACATTCAGTGCATGGAAGTGTTTATTTAATATGTGAGTTTTGTTTCTTATTTATTTATATTTTTTCTTTTGTTTTTGTTTTTCTTTTCTCTTTATGTGTTTAGTATTGTGATGTAAGTTAAGTTTTTTTTTTTTTATTTATTTATTTTATTTTATTTTTTTTTCCGTTGAGAAAGGCTCCCGGATGTGGGGCCGAAATATTCGGAGCTTTGTGTGCATAATTAATTGTTTTTGTATTTCACTGCTTATAGAAAATTTAAAACCCGTTTTCTCTGTTTAAAATTTTTTTTTTTTGTTTTTAAAAGAATTTGATTTTCATGCTGATTTAAAATATAAATTTCATCAAGTTTACTCATATCTATCAAAATTTTACGAGCCTGAGAGTTTGCCTAATTTTCCTAAAAAGGGAAAAAACACCTCCTAAAAGTCATAGAATCTTAATGAAAATCACACCATCAGATTCAGCGTATCAGAGAACCTTACTGTAGTCTTTTTCCTGTTTAGTGTAATCAAGGTTAACATAATCTGGGATGTCAAACAGTTCGTGGTAACGATCTGTATAGTAAGAGCGGATCGTCTCAATAGTAATCAAAAAGGTCGTGGTAACGAACTGGAAGAGCGACTCGTCCCAATAGTAACCGAAACTCTAAAAAATGGAATTTTTATATCAATGGATACATCAAAAAAATCGAATTTTTATGCTGATTTTATATATATATATAAGCTTCATCAAGTTTACTTATATACATCAAAAATTACAAGCCTGAGAAGATTTGCCTTATTTTCAAAAAAAAAGGAAAAAACGCCCCCTAAAAGCACAGCATATTAACGAAAATCAAACCATCAGATTCAGCGTATCAGAGAACCTTACTGTAGAGGTTTCAACCTCCTATCTGCAAAAACATAGGAATTTTGTATTTTTGCCAGAAGAAAGATCACGGATGCGTGTTAAGTTGCCCTTTTTTCCCAGGGGTGATCGTATCGACCCAGAGGTCCTAGAATTTTGCGAGAGGGGCCCTATTTGAACAGAAATTAAAAGTTATAGTGCCTTTTTTTAATTAAAAAAAAAAAAAATAATAGAATCACATTTTACAAAAAACTACATTTTAGATGTCTTTTCCATATTGCAGTCTTTCCAAAGATATTTGATTTTTTAGACAATCATAACCATATATGAAGTAATAATGGACGTGACGTAAGATCTAACACCTATTGTGTACTAATAACCATATATGACGTAATCAGTGATGTTACGTAAAAAATTAAAAAAAAAACAATTTTATTTAATTTCAGTTTTAGTTCAGAATAGATGAATTTATAAACTGCAAAAAACATTTATGCTATCTGAGCAATAGTTTTAAATTTTGTAATTTAAACTGGAAAAAATATCTGAAAATTTTAAAATTAATTTAATTTTTTGTTAGGTTTCGATACTTGATAGGAGACTTAAACACGAAGTGTTTGATAATATTTAATTCCATAAGAAAATTAATTATTGTAATGATCTCACAAGTAAATATGATAAAAAGATGAGTTATCCTAAAGGCCGGTGAACATGTCCTTGTAATATGCAAACTTTTTGTACTTCTACATAATTTCATTGTGTTTTTGTGAGTTAGAGGATATTCCTGGTAAGTGGTCTTTCATACAGGATTGGAGTATTGGAGCCACGTGAGTTTTAGAGATATTGAATTATATTTAAATATATATTATTTTTAACATTATTATTTTATTTAAGATATTTGATTATTAAAGCAAATCGATTTCTAGCAACGATATCTTCTAAGCTTCAAACTTTCTGGTTTTCTTTTTTAAATTTTTTGAATTAATGTAATCCATTGTTAAAATATATTAAAACATTTTTGCATTTACCTGCCCCCGGGCCCTGGCACTCGGCAGGTGGCTTTCTACATATAGATTCTCAGTGTCGCTTGTCTTCTAACCGCAGACAATTTGCTGTGTTTTCATACTGAGGTCCTGGCCCCGGGACTCGGCAGGCTTCTTACATGTGGATTCTCATTGTTACTTGTATTTTAACAGAGAGGTGATTTGAGATAATTTGCTGCCTTTTCATACTACAGTCTTTTTTAATATATTTTATGAATAAAGCAAGTTTGATTTCTAACGCCGATATCAACAAAGGTTCAAACTTTTGGTTTTGTTTTTAAGGTTTTTTGAATTGTTGTAATCCCTTGTTAAAATACATACAAATATTTTTACAATTACCAGTTTTGTGCTCTTTACGTAAATTAATGTATTTCATGCTGTGTCTTTCCAAAAATATTTGATTATTAAAGTAAATCTAATTTCTAACAACGATTTCTACTACTAGTCAGTTTTTTGGTTATGTTTTTAAAGGTTTGTAATCCCTTGTTAAAATATGTAAAAATATTTTTGCAATTACCAGTTTTTTGCTCTTTATGCATTTCTATTCATAGAATTGCATCTTTTCATACCGTGTCCTAGCAATGTTACGCCAGTCCGATTTCTAAAAATGATATGTACTAAGCTTGAAACTCTGGGTTTTCTTTTTGATGTTTTTGAATTGTTGTAATCCCTTGCCAAATAGAGAATCACCATTTGTAATAATTGCAAATTTTTGCTTTTTGGGCCTTCCTACTGACATCAAGTATATGGTTGCGTTGAAACCTGTAAGCTTAATGACGTAGCGAGTTGATTTTATCTTACAAGAAAACTAACTAATTTTTAAATTTTCAGGTACTTATCTAGTTTCAATTCAAAAATTAAAATTATTGCTCAGGCACCGTAAATATTTTTTGCATTTTTTATAATTACTTTAGCGATTCTGAACTGAACTTGGAAAATTTTCAACTTTTTTCATTTCTTAAAAGACACTGTACTACTTAAGCTACTATTTCAGCAACAAGACCTATCTTAGAGAGAGTTTTACGCAAATTTTGTTCTTTATAAATTGGTGAAGAATTTAAAGATTAAGACATTGCGGTAATGATTTTTTTCTAACAACGATTTCTACTATGCTTCAAACTCTTGGTTTTCTTTTTTAAGGTTTTTGAATTGTTGTAATTGTATAAAATATATAAATATATACAAAATATATACATAAAAAAAATATTTTTTTTGTATAAAATATATACAAATATTTTTGTATTTACCAGTTTTATGCTCTTTGCGCAATTTAATGTCTTTTGATTCCGAAGTCTACTCAAAGATATTTGATTATTACAGTAAGTCCAATTTCTCAAAACGATTTCTACGAAGCTTCAAACTTTTTTTTTTTTTTTTTTAAGGTTTTTGAATTGTTGTAATCCTTTGTCAGAACTATGCAAATATATTAGCAATTACCAGTTTTTGCTCTTGAAGCAATTTAATATAAACTTCTCCTTACATAAAAATCTTCAATTTTTCCACATAAGTGACGTCATTGCAATACTGACGTATATAAAAATAAGGTCACTCACATAAACATTTTCTCAAAAATTAAGGCTCTTAACGAATTTTATCAAACTTCTGACCTATCTATATCTTTTTTTAGCCCAAGGATAACAGGATGCCAATTTTCCCAAAAAAAAATATGCGGCCATTTTTGAGAATAAATAAATAAATACAAAATTATTAATGAATTATAAAGATATATATATATATATATATGTATATATATATATATATATATATATATATATATATATATATATATATATAATATATATATATAATATATATATATTACATATGTATACATATATATTTTTTCGGGAAAATTAGTTTCTTGGGATATTCTAAAAAAAAACAACCTAGATAAGTCAGAAGTCTGACAAAAATCCATAAGAGCCTTTATTTTTATTTCTGCAAATGACGTCATGTACTTATGTTAGTACATCATATAAGCAGTTTTTATATGACATCATATAAGTATTTTCCTATATGATGTCATGCATAGCATCAACAAGGATGTTGAGTTTCCAACGCAACAGTTATTTTTATAATATAATGTCTGTTGGAAGGCCCAAAAAACGAAATTTGCAGTTGCGGTTTTCAGAGGCAACGCTATAGCGTAAAGTATAGTAAAGGCCCTACGGCTCCAATGTTTTATTATTATTTTTTTTTTCCCAGAGGCACTTCATATAGAAGGTATCGTTGCAGAAATTTGAAAGGGGACTCGTTCGAATGGAAATTGAGAGTTTTAGTGCCCTTTATAAGGGTCAAAAGTGATCACAGGGCAACTAGTCCCCCCCCCCATGCCCATCATCCCGCCTAACACATCTAATCAAAATTTTAAGATAGCCATTTTGCTCAGCGTAGTTGATTTCCAGATAGAAAATATATTTTTGAGGAGGACACTCCCCCAAAACCCTCGGAGCAAAGATTTTAAGTTATGCCCGGGGGCCATACAAGAAAGATGTTGGCACAATGTATTATTTTTTTTTTCTTTTAGAGCGGGCACTTCGTATCGAAGAGCTTGTCGTAAAAACTTCAAAAAGGGCTCATTCAATTGGAAATTGGAGTGGCTTGTGTCCTTTTTAATAGTCGAAAGTGATTGGAAGGCAACTAACACTCCTTCCACGCCCACTATTGCCCGAAACACATCCAATCAAAATTTGAGAAAGCCATTTTGTTCAGCGTAGTTGATTTCCAGATAGAAATTGTTTTTTTTTTTTAGGAGGACACTCCCCCTCAGCCTTCAGGGCAAGGGTTGTAAGTTATGCCCTGGGGGCATATAAGGTTTTTACAGAAGGGATTGTCGTAGAAACTTCAAAAAAGGCTCATTCGATTGGAAATTCAAAGAGTAAGTGCCCTTTTTAATAGTCGAAAGTGATTGGAGGGCAACTGACCCACCTCTCACGCCCACCTTGTCCCCGAACACATCCAATCAAAATTTTGACACAGCCATTTTATTCAACGTAGTTTTAAGTTCTAGAAAATAGGTCTTTGAGGATGACAACCCCCCCCCCCCCCACAATCTTCATGCAAGGGTTGTAAGTTACGCCCTGGGGGCATATAAGGTTTTGTATAGACAGCGTTGTCGTAGAAACTTCAGAAAGGACTCATTCGATTGGAAATTTAAATGGCTAGTTCCTTTTTTAATAGTCAAAAGTCCCACCCTTCCATGCCCACCATTTCCCCAAACACATCCAATCAAAATTTTGATAGAGCCATTTTGATCAACGTAGCTGAAAGTTCTGGAAATTATATGTTTGAGCAGGACACTCCCCCCACAGTCTCCAGGGGGCAAGGGTTATAAGTTATGCTCTGGGGGCATATATGGTTCATATGGAAGGAATGCTGATATAAACTTCAGACAGTGCTCATTCGATTAGAAATTGAAAGTTCTAGTTCACTTTTTAAGCGTCAAAAATATTGGAGGGTAGCAAGCTCCCCCCCCCCCAATCCTCTTTTTCCCAAATAAATCTAATAAAAATTTTAAGATAGCTATTTTGTTAAAAATAGTTCAAAGATCATATAAAAAAAAATTTCCGGTGTCGACACAACCCTCCAGGCCCGGGGGCAGGCGTTCTAAGTTATGCCCTGGGGGTATATATGGGTCTTATGGAAGGGATGCTCATATCAACTTTAAAGGAAAAAAAAGTAAGTAAGTATGGCAGCACTAAGGTCCAAACCGGCGGTGCTGATCTCCGTTTCGTGGCCCTTCAGCCAGGAATTGCAATGGGGGGGGGGGGGGGGCTGGGGGCCAGCCATCCTGTGCTTTCGCACACCCTTACTGCTTACCTTCCCCAGATTTCTCCAGGTACCCATTTAGAGCTGGGTTGACTCTGGCTAAGCTTACAGGGTCACACCACTGACCCGCGTCCCAAACCAAGAAACTGTCCCCCGCTAGGGATCGAAGCCCGTGCCCCTTGGACAAAGAACTCTCAACCCAGCGCAAGTCCACTTAGCCAGGACGGCTGCAACGTAAAAGAGGGCTCATTTGATTAGAAATTCAAAGTTCTAGTTCACTTTTTATGAGTCCAAAGAGATTGGAGGGCACCTAGCCTCCTCCTCCACGCCCTTTTTTCCTCAAACCCATCCGATAAGAATTTTGAGATATTTTTTTTTTATTTAAATGATTCAAAGACCATATAACAAAACTCCGGGGTTGAAACAGCCCCCCCAGGGCCAAAGGACAGGTGTTGTAAGTTATGCCCTGGGGGAATATATGGTTCTTATTGAAGGGATACTCGTAAAACTTCAAAGATAGCTCATTTGATTGGAAATTGAAAGTTCTAGTTCAGTTTATTAGAGTCAAAAGAGATTGAAGGGAAACTAGCCCCCCCTCACGCCCCTTTCCCAACTGCATTCAATAAAGATTTTAAGATAGCCATTAAGTTAAAAATTGCTCTCAAATGTCAGGTAACAAAAACTTAGGTGTCGTCAAAACCCCCCAAGGGCCCGAGGGCAGGCGTTGTAAGTTATGCCCTGGCGCATATACAGATAGTATGAAAGGGGTGCTCGTATTAACTTCAGAGAGGGCTCATTTATTGGAAACTGAAAGTTCGAGCTCACTTTTTGATAGTCAAAAGAGATCCAAGGGCAGCTAGCCCCCCCCCCCACGCCTTCTTTTCCCAAACCCATCTGATGAAAATTTTGAGAGAGACATTTTGTTAAAAATAGTTCAAAGGTCGAATGAGAAAAATCTCCGGTGTCAATACAACCCCCCAGGCCCAGGGGAAGGCGTTCTAAGTTATGCCCTAAGGGCATGTATGGTTCTTATGAAAGCGATACTCGTATAAACTTCATAGAGGGCTCCTCATTTGATTGGAAATTGAAAGTTCTAGTTCATTTTTTAAGAGTCAAGAGAGTTGAGGGCGACTAGCCACCCCCTAGGCTCGTTTTTCTTCCCTCCCCAATTCATCCGCTACAAATTTGAGATAGCCAGTTTTTTGGAAATTGTTCAAAAATTAGATAACGAAACTCCCCCCAGGGCCCGGGGGATAGGCGTTTTAAATATTCCCCTGGGGGTGTATATGGTTCTTATGAAAGGGATGCTCGTATAAACTTCACAGGGGGCTCATTTGACTGGAAATTGAAAGTTCTAGTTCAATTTTTAAGAGCCGAAAAATATCCGTGGTTAACTAGCCCCCCCCCCCCCCCGAACACCCATTTTTTGCCCAGGCCCATCCGATAAAATTTTTATAATAGCCGTTTCATTAAAAATAGTTCAAAGGTCAGATAAGAAAAAAAATCATGTGTCGACGGAACCCACCAGGGCCTGGAGGCAGGCATTATGAGAGAGCTCATTTGATTGGAAATTGAAAGTTCTTGTTCACTTTTTAAGTGCCCCCCTCCTCCCCCCTCCTCCAAGCCCTAAATGCATCAGATGAAAATTTTGAGATAGATACTATGTTAAAAATAGTTCAAAGTTCTGATAACAAAAAACTCCGGTGTCGACATAGCCACCCAGGGCCCGGGGGTAGGCGTTGTAATTTATGCCCTGTGGGAATATATGGTTGTTATGGAAGGGATGCTCGTATAAACTTCCTAGAGGGCTCATTTGATTGGAAATTGAAAGTTGTAATTCACTTTTTAAGAGTCAAATTGATTGGAGGGCAGCTAGCCTCCCCCCAACTCCATTTATTTCTTTTCCCAGAGGCACTTCACATAGAAGGGGTCGTCATATTAACTTCAAAGGGGCTCATTCGATTGGAAACCTAGAGTTCTAGTGCCCTTTTTAAGAGTCAAAAATGATCAGAGGGCATTTGCGCCCCAAAAAGCACTTTTTACCCAAATGCATCTGCTAAAAAATTGAGATAGCCATTTTGTTAAAAATAGTTCAAAGATCATATAACAAAAACTCCTTTACGTATGGTCATTTCGTCAAAAATAATTCAAAGGTCAGATAAGGAAAACTCTTGTTTCGACACCCCCCCCCCCCCAGGGCCCGGGGAAGACGTTGTAACTATTATTCTGGGGGCATATATGGCTCTTATGGAAGGTATGCTCGTATAAACTTCGGAGGCTCATATGATTGGAAATTAAAAGTTCTCGTTCACTTTTTAAGAGTCAAAAGAGATCGGAGGGCAACTAGACCCCCCCCCCCTCTCAACGCCCTATTTTCCTTAAACCCATCCGATAAGAACTTTGAGAGAGCCATTTTTTTTTAAAATAGGTCAAAGGTCAGATAACAAAAATTCCGGTGTCGACACTTCCCCCCAGGACCGGGGGCAGGCATTGTAAGCTATGTCCTGGGGCCGTATGTGGTTCTTATGAAAGGAATGCTCGTATAAACTTCAGAGAGGGTTCATTTGAATGGAAATTAAAAGTTGTAGTTCATTTTCTCAGAGTGAAAACAGATCGGAGGGCAACTAGCCCCTCCCGCCCTTCACGCCTTTGGGTGTATCGGAAGGATAAACACATCTGATAAGAGTTTGAGGTGACCATTTTGTTAAAAATAGTTCAACCATCAGATATTAAAACTCAAGGGTATATACAATCTCACAGGGCCCAGGGACAGGGGTGTAAGTTATACTCTGGGGATATATATGGTTCTTATAGAAGGAATACTCATATAAACTTCAAAGAGGGGTCATTTGATTGAATAAAGAAAATTCTAGTTCATTTTTAAAGATTCAAAAGAGACCGAGGCTTAAGTAGTCCCCACACACTCGTTTTCCCCAAACTCATCCGATAAAAATTTTGAGATAGCAGTTTTGTTAAAAATAGTTCAAACACCAGATAATAAAAACTCCGAGATTGACACAACCTATTTTTTCTCTTGATATTGTTACTTTGATACAAAATTTGGTACTTTGATGAATAATGGATTTTTTTTTAAGTTAATTTTGAAATAAGGAATTTTAAAAAACTCGAAGTTTTTTGCAATCAAAAACGAACAAAAATTAATTAAAAAAAATCTCCGAATAATAAGTTTATCAAAGAAAAGCAAAGGCTATTTTAAACTTAAGCTCAGTAGATGCAAATACCTTTTTAAAATTCAAACTCAAAACGACCAGAAATTACTATTGAAGAATTAATGAAACCCAAAACGAACAGAAATTAATAAAAAAAAAATCATAGCAAAAGCATACAACAAGTAATAATATAAATGAATAAATAGATCTTAAATCGAGTAATGTTTAGATTGAATATGAAAATCAAGCTTAAAACGAAAACAAATATTTTCCTATTGAAGTATAAATGAAACTTAAACGAACAGAAATTAAATAAACAATCAATGCAAACAAACATACAATAGGTATGAATGTAATTTAATAAATAAATCTTAAAACGAGTAAAACTTGAATTGAATATGCAAATCAAGCTTGAAACGAACAAAAATCACTACAAACAAGAGTTTGGGTATGACCTCCTTCTCTCACTGTAAAAGTCCAAAACGCACTGCGTCATTGGCGCTTTACTGAAAACTATATGCGTCTTGAACAGTCTTGGAAAGTATAAACAACATTAAATTCAATATTTGATGTATAATGATATTAATTGTTGAAAGATCCATCAGTTCAAAAATTTATTTCACTGTAATTGTGTTTTTGTTTTCGATGCTGTAAGAACTGGGAAAGAAAATATTGTAACATAATTCGTTTTCAGTTTAAGCGCCAATGACGCAGTAGGCTTTTGTTTTTTTTTTTTTTTTTTAGTTAGGAAAGGAGGCAGTATCCAAACACTGGTTTGTAGTGAAACTATATTTGTCTTTAACAACTTTAAAAAGAGCTAATAAATTTAACTGAATATTTGATGTATAATGATAATAATTGCTGAAAGCTCATACAGTTCAAAATGTTACTATAATTTTAATGTATTTTCAATATTAAGTACAAAAGAAAATATTTGTCATAAAATTGGTTTTCAGTAAAGCGCCAATGACGCAGAAGGTTTTAGACTTTTACAGTGGAAAAAGAAGGTCATACCCAAAATCTTGTTTGTAGTGATTTTTGTTCGTTTCAAGCTTGAGTTGTATATTCAATTTAAGTTTCAATCGTTTGCATTAATCTGATAAATGTTGATAAAAAAAATAATAACAAAAATAAACAAAAATAAAATACAAAATAAAATAAAAAATAAAAACAAGACAAAAATAAAAAATAAAAGATAAACAAAAATAATGTTTGATAAGGTCATCAATACATACTATACTTTTGAAAATCAAAAATATGGACTAGATAAATCTTAGGAAGAAAAAGAAGTTTTTTTGTCCCATCACCTGAAAAATTACAAGAAACAAAGGTTCGGCAATATGCCTTTCATAATGACAAAAGGCAAGCCAAGGCAAAAAGAAGAAGTTTTGTCCCATCGCCTGAACAATTAAAAGAAACAAAGGTGGTCGTCAATGCCTTCCGTACCTTGTAAAATAAAAAACTGGACTAGATAAATCATTGGAAGTAAATAAGTTTTTGTCCCACCAATGAATAATTGAATGAAACGAAGGTTCGGCTATATGTCTTTCATAGTGACAAAAGACAAGCCGAGGCAAAAGTTAAAGGTTCAAATAAAAAAAAAGGTGTAATTTTACAGAGGCCCCATTTCTAAGTTAAGGTCCATTTGGACGTCAAGACATCAATAAAAGGCTCAAATTATCTGCGTTTAGGAGACAAGCAACTGCGAGAATCTATATGTAGAAGCATGCCGCGTACCTCATACCTTTGTTTAAAAAAAAGGGTTCTTTGATATGTGTTTCATAATGACAAAAGATAAGCCGAGGTTTAAAGAATCAAACAAATTGAAAATGATAGCAATGATGATTGGGTTTTAAATTTTGACATAGATATGGTCATCAATACCTACCATACTTTTGAAAATCAAAAATATGGACTAGATAAATCTTTAGAAGAAAAAGAAGTTTTTGTCCCACCACTTGAAAAATTAAAAGAAACAAAGGTTCGGCGATATGTCTTTCATAATGACAAAAGGCAAGGCAAGGCAAAAGAAAAAGTTTTGTCCCATCACCTGAACTATTAAAAGAAACAGGTGGTCGTCAATGCCTTCCATACCTTGTAAAATCAAAAACCTGGACTAGATAAATCATTGGAAGAAAAATAAGTTTTTGTCCCACCACCTGAATAATTGAAAGAAACGAAGATTCGGCTATATGTCTTTCATAGTGACAAAAGACAAGCCGTGGCAAAAGTTAAAGGTCCAATAAAAAAAATGTAATTTTACAAAGGCACAATTTCTAATTTAAGGTCGATTTGGACGTCATGCTTGAGCTTGCTCATTACTTTTAGGGTTCTTACTCTTCTTTCTTTAGAGGTATGCTTTAAAATGGAACTGAACTGAGGCGTACCAAATTGAGTGCAAGAAGCAAAGAAGAATATTGTTTTGAAATTGCCTTTCAAGTTTAATAGGTTATTGTTAGGTTTCCTTATAAGAGTTTTTTGAATTTATTTCAAGCTTTTCAATTTTTTCGAATGCGTGAAATAAATACAGACTAACAACTGTGGTGAAATCGAAGTAACATTTCAGACATCACTTGAGAAAGTTCGTCCTGGTCCATCCTTGATAAATATCGGAGTTATTTATCCTCTCAGGTCTGACACTCTGGAATCTGGTGAAAGAAAAAAAAATATTGGAAGAAGTTCGCTGTTCAATAATTGATCACGAAGAAACGGTAGGAATCAGCAATTTCTTCACTATTTCTTCTTGCATTATTGACTGTGCCGAGGTGGAAAAAGAAAAGAGACCTGAAGTTAAGTTGGAATCCGTCACAAACGAAGAAGACGCTGCTATACAAGCGATAGACATAGGGCGATCAATCAGCGGATATAGACCTAGGCTTATTTATCATTCAGATACATTCATTTCTCAGAAAGTGTCAAGAATGGAAAAAGCAGAAATTGAAGCCTAAAGTTTACAGAAAGCTGGAATCACAAGAGTTGAGCACAATCCCAGGTTCAAGGATTTTCCTTTTAAACTCAGAAAAGCTGTAGCTGATCAAACTAGGACCATTTTGCAAAAAAAAAGAGGAAATCTAATACCAGAGTTCCAAACACCAGTTGCAGTTTTTTATAAACTGGTGCAATGAGTACCCGCACCTAGAGTATAGTATCGAGAAAGATTTAGCCTACTGCTTTGCCTGTTCGTTGCTTCCAACTGGACCTGGCCGCGAATCCAGAAAGAAAAATTCTTCATTTATAACAGAAGATAGAAACTGGCACAAACTGCAAAGCAAGGGCACCAAGACTGAAATTATCGTCACTCACTTTGCAGCAATAGTCACAAAGCTTCTGTAGGTGGTCTTCTTTGTTTTATTAATTAAAAAAAGTTTTTCCGCAAAATCAGTGTTTCAAAAAAAGTAAAAAACTCCGTTAAGCAACAAATGAGCAAAAATAAAATCAAATAATCTACCAAGCGTGAAACTACCACAAATCAGCATAGGTAAATAAATAAGACCCAAAAGGAACAGAAATTACAAAAAAAATAACCGGGTCAAAATCAAAACAAGCAGAAACTAACACAAGCTGGACTCAAAACCCCTATGCCTTCCCAAGGCCAGAACATAATTTGCACTTTACTGAAAAAATACAAATGAATGTGTATTATAAGTTTAATATACATATACTGATATTTAGCAATCAAAATATTAATATTATTTGATTTATTAAAGTTATAAAAGTAAAAACATTAATTTTTTTCAGCAAAGTGCAAATTATGTTCTGGCCTTGGCAAGGCATAGGGGTTTTGAGCCCAACTTATGTTAATTTCTGCTCGTTTTGAGTTTGAATCGGTTATTTGTTGTAATTTCTGTTTGTTTTGGGTTTCATTTATTTATTGATGCTGATTTGTGGTAGTTTCACGCTTGGTAGATTATTTGATTTTATTTTTGCTCATTTTTTGTTTAACGGAGTTCTTTACTTTTCTTTGAGAGACTTATTTTGTCGAAAAAGTTTTTTTAATTACTTTCTGTTTGTTGTACATTGACCTAGTCTTTTCAGAGAAAAGAAAATAATAATTTAAATCTTTTCGTTTTTTTTAATAATTTATAGTTTGGCCTATTATTTTGTATGCTGAAGAAAAATTTTTCAGCAATTTTGAACAGAATACACCCTTTTAAAAATCTGGACCCAAATAATAGTGTTTAATTTAGTTTCATACCTTCTCTAGTTGATCTGAAATGGAAAACTTGATACCATTCGCAAAAAAATCTGTTTACTTTCTTTGATAGCTTGGATGCACTTACGCTATTTTGATTCGGTTAAATTTAAGAGCAGAAGTACCCCCAAAAGTTTAAACATAATATCCTTAGTCATTCTTGGGATACTGCTGAGATGCCTTATAGGGAAATAGCATTAACACAGTGTATTTTAATTTAATCTTAAGGCAACAGTTAGTTTTAAAACATAATGGGCCAAAATTTTGATTGGATGCGTTTCGAGAAATGGTAGGCGTGGAAGGGGTGTTAGTTGCCTTCCAATCACTTTCCACTATTAAAAGGGGCAAAAGCCACTCCAATTTCCAATTGAATGAGCCCTTTTCGAAGTTTCTACGACAACTTCTTCGATATGAAGTGCACTAATCTAAAGAAAAAAACAATAAATAATACATTGTGCCAACATCGTTCTTATATGCCCCCAGGGCCTAACTTAAAACCCCTTGCCCTGAAGGTTTTGGGGGAGTGACCTCAAAAAATATTTGTATCCGGAAATCAACTACGCTGAACAAAATGGCTATCTCAAAATTTTGATTGGATGTGTTTCGGGAAATGGTGGGCGTGGAAGGGGTGTTAGTTGCCTTCCAATCACTTTCCATTATTAACAAGGACACAAGCCACTCCAATTTCGAATTGAATGAGCCCTTTTCGAAGTTTCTACGATAACTTCTTTGATATGAAGTGCCCCGATCTAAAGGAAAAAAAATAAATAATACATTGTGCCAACATCGTTCTTATATGCCCCCAGGGCATATCTTAAAACCCTTGCCCTGATGGTTTTGGGGGAGTGACCTCCTTAAAAACATATTTTCGATCTGGAAATCAACTACGCTTAACAAAATAGCTTTCTCCAAATTTTTATTGGATTTGTTTGGGTGAATGATAGGCGTGGGAGGTAGGGGGGCTAGTTGCACTCCAACCACTTTTGACTATTAAACAGGGCACTAGCCATTCCAATTTCCATTCGAATGAGCCCTTTTCGAAGTTTTTACGACAACTCCTTCGATACGATGTGCCATGGTCTAAAACCACGAAAAAAAAATAATACATTGTGCCCACATCGTTCTTTGCTTAGGCAGCGCTATTGGGCTGCCTATGATAGAGAGAGATAAATCATTTCCAAGCTTAGTAAGGAGAAACTAATGAGAGATATGGAGTTAGAAAAAGAAAGGGAGAGAGGGCGTTGCATTATATATATGTTGCTAGATGTTACCACCGCTCTAGGTAAAGAAGAGCTGGAATTTCGTGGAAAGAATCATGACGGGGAAAATCCCGTTGAGCTGGCAAATCTTCTTTCGATACACAAGATCGAAATGGACCATCGAATGAAAAACCAGATGAAGATGAATGTCACCAGCTATCTGGATATCTGTCTGGTAATAGCCAAAATAAATTAATTGCGATTGCTCGAACAGAGCTAGTTCAAAAACCGTAGCAGAAGTCAATGAAGCTGACTTCTTCTGACATATTTGCAGACGAAACATCCCCTGCCACCCATGAAGAGTGTTTAGCTTTAGGCGAACGGTACATTGAAAGAGAAAGGTTTACTCGTCATTTTAGAGTCCCAGTCAAAGAAAGGAGCCGATATAGCAGAAGAATTTCTACGAGTTTTGCGAAAGACTCGTATCAATGAAGACAAACTGGCATTTCAACGCTACGATTATGCAAGTAACATGAGTGGGCACTTCAATGAAGCCCAAGCTCACATTTTCAAGAAGTTAGGAAGAAATATTCAATACTTAAGATGCCTAGACCACAGAGGGAACATTATCGTTCTTTTTGCAGAGATTTGCAAAAGCGCTGTAAATATTATTGAGCTTGCTGAGTTATTCTCTCAAGCAAATTAGACAGACGAGGGTTGCCTTTAGATTACACAGCATTCACTTTTTCAAAAACTATTGCAATATCATTGGCAGAAGGTGAACGACTATTTAGCAAGATGAAAATCGTCAAGAATAGACTGAAGTCAACTATGGGAAACGATTGACTTGACCATCTCATGCTCATGGTGTCAGAGAAAGACTTACTGGAAAAAATTGACCTCAACCTACTTGTAGAAAAGTGGAAAGTTGAAAACCACCCAGCCTTAAAGTTTAGCTTATTTTCTTTGTCTTAAATTTTGCTTTTATACCTGAGTTTATACCTACATTATATGACAATTTTCCTCAACTAATAAACCTTTTTTAATACCTAAAAAACGAAGTAACAAATGTCGGTTTTGTCAGCCCCTACCCAAATTCATCGACACATTTAGACGTCTGTGGGGATGCTTTCTAATTAAGTCAATTTGGGATTCTAATAAAAAAATAAGAAGCAAATAGAAGTTTCAAAATACCACTTTTTATTAAGATAAGGAACATATCCTGGCAGGTGTATGCTTAATAGGAAATTGAGAAATTACCACTTCCTAGCTATGTGCGTCAGAGGGTCCCGATAAGGTGTGTTAAAAAAATTTATAAAAGATACACTTTATGGGGACGGTGGGGGAGATACTAATCTTATGCCAGACTGACCTCTGGTCCGTTGATATTAGAAATACTTTGGAATATTGCCGGATTACTGTAAGTGTCTAAGTATCTTATTGTATTATATCTTATTGTAAATTTCTGATTTATATATAAATCCATATAAAAATAGTGAATTGGTATTTTGAGTGTTTTATTAAATTTTTTTTTTTTTGCTTTGTGTATAGTTATCTTACTATGTAGTGTCTTAAAATGATTTTTAAAACTATAACTAAACGTATCTTTTGCTCGTGTATATACTATGTTTTTATTTTTAGAAGTACTTTAAATTTTAACTAGTGGTTTAATGTCATATCTAAGCTTTGTGACTTCTAGTCAACGTATAAATATTTTTATTGTGAAATAATCCGTTAAGTGATTAATAATTCTATATTAGGCTTGAAAAGGATGATGAAACAAATCGCCAGCAAGAAACATAATGGTTCTATTTAAGTGGCATATTCTGTTTAGAGTAAAAAGAGAGAAAAGAAGTAACTAAAAGTAATTAACCTCTCGTTTAAAAAAAATGCAGTGATATAAACAAAATTGAGTGTTTCTTTTTACTATATATGTAACACTTTATGCTTTATGTGTATTCTAATGTGAATATTTATTTTAGATACAGCCTTAGTTTTTTTTTTTTGGAAATCAAATTTTTCGTAACATCTTTTCGGATCCATTTTTTCAATCTTTTTTTTATGTACTTTTTGGAAAGTAGCAAATTTCAAAACCAGTTCAATTGTATCCTTATACCAACACCTCACACCATCAGACACCAAACCATAACTGATAAACTATTATTTTGGAAACTGTATGCAGTATTACAGACTTTGCTATCACTTCATCATAAAAGTGAGATAAAATAACAACTTAAGTTAGCCCTAGAAAATATCAAAGAAAGTGCTAAGTATCCTAAATGGCTTTATATTATTGAAAGAATGAGAAAATGCTTTGTGCTGGGAAAATATGTGAAAATTTAAAAACCAAAATTGTTATGTATAATTTATCCAAGGCATTTCTAAACCCGGAAAATAAACGGTAAGTCAATGACATCACCCAGATAAATTTAATTATTAATGTGAATTAAATTTAAACTCAAATAATTAACAAACTTTTTAATATAACTTTAAATCAAACGTAAGCAAAACACTAATATAATGCTTTAGCCAATGGGGCCATACTAAAACAGAAGATACAAATGAGAATGAGGGTGAAAAAGAGAATTTTTACAGTCTTAAAGACAAAAAGAAAAAGAGAGACAAAGAGAAACAAGGATAGACAACAAAAAGGATAGAGAAACAAAGAGAAAATTGATATCCTTGGAAAAAAGGACATGGCATATATTTGTCCAAAAACACGACCCTAAATAAAACCCATTTAGGGTATATACACAAAATGACCCAGAAATGCCAGTAAAAAATGTAAAAAAAAAGTTGTAATAAAGGTAAAAATATTGAGAGTTGAGGGCAACTCTTCTCAAAATAGGGAGTATTGTGGTGATGCTTTCTAATTAAGTCAATTTGGGATTTTAATAAAAACATTAAGACGCATATAAAAAGTTTCGAAATACCACTTTTTATTAAGATAAGGAACATATCCTGGCAAGTGTATGCTTAATAGGAAATTGAAATTACCACTTCCTAGCTATGTGCGTCAGAGGGTTCCGATAAGGTGTGGTTTAAAAAATATATAGAAATAGATACATTTACGGGGATGGCGGGGGAGATACTATTCTTATGCCGGACTGACCTCTGATCCGTTGATAATAGAAATACCTTGGAATATTGCCGGATTACTGTAACTGTCTAAGTATCTTATTGTATTATATCTCATTGTAAATTTATGCTAGTTGTTGTCTCCCTGGAACCACCAGTCCAAGCGGAATATATATATATATATATATATATATATATATATATATATATATATATATATATATATATATATATATATATATATATATATATATATATATATATATATATATATATATATATATATAATATATATATATATATATATATATATATATATATGTATTATTAAACCTTGAACTAGTGTATGTTAGCTGAATAAAAGTATTGTGTTATAGCCAACCTCTCTACAATCTAAATTTAGTCCCTCGAAGAGTCCCAGTTGGTACTCCTCATTAGTCAGGTCATAGCCTAAGGCACGCTCCCAAAGTTTAATTACCTTAGGGCCATAGTTTATCTCCCCTATAAAGAGAGAATAAAGGTATCAATTACAACTTCACCTTACAACCATAAAACCACTTTACCACACGTCTCCCCCCCCCCCCAATAGGTAAAAGGCTAGTGACGCCCCTGACCAGTCCCACATACAAGTTTTTGGAATAGTTGTGTCCATCCAGTTGAGCACCTTATTTATTTAGGCCTCGCCATAGGTTTTTCTGTCCGACACTTACAAGCTTCTTTTGATAAGCTCAAACGTCAAAACTTCAGCAGCTATCTCTGTATGGATTCCTGTAAACTTGGGTTTAACCGGATACTCCTTGCTAGACTTCATAGTCCTTACTTCCTCACATTCTAAATCCTACCCCCTTTTGTAAACTTTTAGACAGTAAAAAATTAGCACATTTTTCTGTTTTGCCTCGTATCTGCTTCACTTTACTCCGCGATAATGGAGCTCACAAATTGTTAGCAAATTCAAAGTAACGTACCCTGAAGTCTTAGTTACCACACAAAATTTCAAAACATAATTGCAGAATTAAATTCGCCAGAATAAATAGGTGCGGGCAGTAAACAGTAATTTCTTTCATTAATCTGTGCGATTTTTTTTTCTTTTTTTTGTGCTGCTTGTCATTTATGTTAATTTGTTTGTCTATTTTTCTCTTATTACGCTCCATCTTGTTGTGTCATGTCTCTTGTTGCACTTGGCTACAAACCTAATTCTATATTCATTGGCTTAGGTTTATTCTCTCGCCCAGCTCAGCGCTTATGAACAATAATTTATTGATAACAAGTTGAATTTTAACTGTATTTGAACGAAGAGTATGGCTGAAAAGTTAATTTTGAGCTAGGTTCTGAGTTTTTCGGCAAATCCTTGACAGATGAGACAAAATTAGTTCCGATCCTAAAAATTGCTGTGGGCTATTCCGATCACGATGCAAATGTATAAGCCAGAAAAACTCTACAGTGAGCTTATTATCCTTTTTTTTCTTTTATTACTGCTCAGTCTTGTTGTGTCATGTTTGCTGCTATTTGTGTGGAAGGTTTTTTTTTGTTTGTTTTTTCCTTCAATGCTTCATTCTTTTCATGTTGTTCCATACGGGTTTTCAAATAATAAATAAATAAAATAAATAGCTAACTGGAGAGAAGTACCTTCAGAAAAAAATTAAGACAAATCAGGAAAACAAGCAGTCAAAGGCAAAAAAGAGAGAGCAAAGACAATCCCACCAAAGAGTGTAAATTAATCAAAAATTGACAATAAGTCTATCAATCGTCAGTTCCTACATCCTGATAAAGAAAAATATTTAAAACAAATTTTTAATAACAAAAATAAATGAGAAAAATTAAATCCAAGTATTAGTACTGCGCGTTTCTTTTTGTGGTTCCTGATAAACTTTTTGAGCAAATACGGAAAAAATATTTTATATTATAACTTTTGAAAGGTTTGGCTGAAATAATTAAGCTGAACTTAAAATGCCTGAGGGAAATACTTGTCAAAAGTTCAAATTACCAGAAAAAATAATGGAAACATTCGAAAGTAAAGGACGTTTTCTTTCATGCCTGATAAACAGAATACTAATTGAATGTCGGAATAATTGTGTGGCTAACCCACGTTTTCATATCTACAAAAGATATATTCCTGAAGTTTATTCTCAACAAATTTCTGAAAACAAAACAGAATTGGTAAAATACTATTGTACATACCTTTTCACCAACTTTGTTAAGCACAATATTGAATAGTTGATCCATCATTTTCATTTCTGGGAGAGCTGCACTCTCAACAAGTAAAACTAGAAATTCAGTATTCTCAATTAAGCCAATACATTTGACAAGCTCCTAGAAAAAGAATTTATACTTCAGTACAGCCCCAATCTATATACTAGCATAAATACTGCCAGCTTATCGTCGCACCGAAACCTTAGGATCAGAGGGCTGTCGCCATCGCAAAAACTCCTCCTTCATTTTCCATTGTTTGAAACCTGCTCAAAAGGAGCATTTCAGAAATATGGGGACCTTTTTTATAAATCCTTTCCAGTTCAAGTGCACTCATTGCAAAAAATTCTACAGATTTGATCTTTTCGGATCCTGAAGATGTACACAAGCCAAAGAAGCTGCTGTATAATAATAAATACGTTGGGTAGGCTTAAACTAGTTGGTTCAATCCCTCCTCCCCCTCCCCCCAAAAAGATATATATGCTCATATCATAGGCAGCGCGCTAGCACTGCCTAAGTAAAGAACGATGTGGGCACAATGTGTGCTTTTTTTTCTTCGACATGCACTTCGTACCGAGGGAGTTGTCGTAGAAACTTCGAAAAGGGCTCATTCGATTAGAAATTGGAGTGGCTAGTGCTCTATTTAATAGTCGAAAGTGATTGGAGGGCAACTAGCCCCCCTCCCCACGCCCATCATTCCCCCAAACGCATCCAATCAAAATTTCGAGATAGCCATTTTGTTCGGCGTAGTTGATTACCAGATAGAAAATATCTTTTTGAACAGGACACTCCACCACAACCCTCAGGGCAAGGGTTTTAAGTTATGCCCTGAGGGCACATAAGAACGATGTTGGCACAATGTACCTTTTATTATTTTTTTTGTCCTTTAGAGCAGGACACTTCATATGGAAGGGGTCGTCGTAGAGACTTCAAAAGGGGCTCATCCGAGTGGAATCGAGAGTTCTAGGGCCCTTTTAATAGTCGAAAGTGATTGTAGAGCAACTAGCCCCCCCAAGCCCAGCATTCCCCAAAACACATCCAATAAAATTTCGAGATAGCCATTTTGTTCAGCGTAGTTGATTTCGAGACAGAAGATATGTTTTTGAGGAGGACACTCCCCCGCAACCCTCGGGGCAAGGGTTTTAAGTTATGCCCTGGGGCCATATAAGGTTTTTATAGAAGGTGTTGTCGTAGAAACTTCAAAACAGGCTCATTCGATTGGAAATTCGAAGGGCTAGTACCCGTTTTAATAGTCGAAAGTGATTGGAGGGCAATCAGCCCCGCCCCCCCCCCCCCCACGCCCATCATTCCCCCAAACACATCCAATCAAAATTTTGAGATAGCCATTTTGTTCAGCGTAGTTGATTTCAAGATAGAAAATATGTTTTTGAGAAGAAACTCCCCCACAACCCTCAGGGCAAGGGTTTTAGGTTATGCCCTGGGGGCATATAAGGTTTTATATAGAAGGTGTTATCGTAGAAACTTCAAAAAAGGCTAATTTGATTGGAAATTCAAAGAGCTAGTGTCCTTTTCAATCGTCGAAAGTGATTGGAGGGCAACTAGCCCCCTCCCCGCCCATTATTCCCCCAAACACATCCAATCAAAATTTTGAGATATCCATTTTGTTCAGCGTAGTTGATTTCAAGATATAAAATATGTTTTTGAGGAGGACACTCCCCCACTACCCTCAGGGCAATGGTTTTAAAGTTATACCCTGGGGGCATATAAGGTTTTTATAGAAGGTGTTGTCGTAGAAACTTCAAAAAAGGCTCATTTGATTGGAAATTCAAAGAGCTAGTGTCCTTTTTAATCGTCGAAAGTGATTGGAGGGCAACTAGCCCCCCCCCCCGCGCCTGTCATTTCCCCAAACACATCCAATAAAAATTTTGCGATAACCATTTTGTTCAGCGTAGTTGATTTCCAGATAGAAAATATGTTTTTGAAGAGGACACTCCCCCACAAAACTCAGGGCAAGGATTTTAAGTTATGCCCTGGGGGCATATAAGGTTTTTATTGAAACCTTTGTCGTAGAAACTTGAAAAAGGGCTCATTCGATTTGAAGTTCAAAGGGATAGTACCCTTCTTAATAGTCGAAAGTGATCAGAGTGCAACTAACCCCCCTCTCATGCCCACCCTTTCCACAAACACATCTAATCAAAATTTTTATATAGCCATTTTATTCAACGTAGTTGAAAGTTTTAGAAATTAGGTCTTTAAGAATGACAACCCCTCCCCCCACAGCCCTCGGGGCAAGGGTTGTAAATTATGTCCTGGGCATATAAAGTTTGTATTGAAAGCGTTGTCGTAGAAACTTCAAAAGGGCTCATTCCATTGGAAATTGAAAGAGCTAGTGCCTTTTTAATAGTTTCAAGTGACTGGATAGCGACTAACGCCCCTCTCACGCCCACCATTTTCCAAAAGACATCCAAACAAAATTTTGATATATTCGTTTTGTTCAATGTAGTTGAACGTTCTGGAAATTAGGTGTTTTAAGATGATAACCCCCTCAGAGCCCTCAGTGCAAGGGTTGTAAGTTTTGCCATAGGGGCAAAGGTTTATATAGAAAGTTGTTGTATAAATCATAGGCAGGACGATCGCGCTGCCTAAGTAAAGAACAGGGACACTCGAGAAAGAGACTAGAAACGGAGACTAAGTAAGAGGAGGACACCCCCCAACCCTCAGGGCAAGGGTTTTAAGTTATTCCCTGGGGGCATATAAGAACGATGTTGCCACAATGTATTATTTATTAATTTTTTTCGTTGGAGCAGGGCACTTCGTATCGAAGAAGTTGTAGTAGAAACTTCGAAAAGCGCTCATTCAATCGGAAATTGGAGTGGCTTGTGTCCTTTTTAATAGTCGAAAGTGATTGGAAGGCGACTAAAACCCTTCCACGCCCACCATTTCCCCAAACACATCCAACAAAGATTTTGAGATAGCCATTTTGTTCCCACGCAGTTCAAAGTTCAGGAATTTATACTTTGAGCAGGAAACTCCCCCCTTCAGTCTTCAGAGCAAGGGTTATAAGTTATGCCTGGGGCATATAAGGTTTTATTGAAATCTTTGTCGTAGAAACTTGAAAAAGGGCTCATTCGATTCGAAAAGAACTAGTGCCCTTTTTAATAGTCAAAAGTGATTTGAAGGCAACTAATCTCCCTCTCACGCCCATCTTTTCTCCAAACAAATCCAATCAATATTTTAAATAGTCATTTTATTCAACGTAGTTGAAAGTTTTGGATATTAGATCTTTAAGAATGACAAACCCTCCTTCCCCCAGCCCTCAGGCAAGGGTGGTAAGTTATGCCCTGGGGGCGTATAAGGTTTTTATTGAAATCGTAGAAACTTCAAAAGGGCTCATTCAACTGATAAGTGAAAGGGCTAGTGCATTTTTTAATATTTGAAAGTGATTCGAGAGCGACTAACGCCCTTCTCACGCCCACCATTTTCCCAAACACATCCAATCAAAGTTTTGAGGTATCCATTTTGTTCAACGTAGTTAAAAATTCTTGAAATTAGGTCTTTGAGGATGATAACCCCCTCAGAGCCCTCATTGCAAGGGTTGTAAGCTATGCCTTAGGGGCATATAAAGTTTATATAGAAAGTTGTTATAGAAATTTCGAAAAGGGCTCATGTGATTAGAAATTGAAATTGCCCTTTTTAACAGTCAAACTTGAGTGGAGAGTAATTAACCCCGCTCTTACGCCCATCATTTCCTCAAAAACATTCAATCAAAGTTTAGAGATAGCCATTTTGTTCAACGTAGATGAAAGTTCTGAAAATTATGTATTTAAGGATGACAAACCCAAAAGAGCCCCAAGGGCAGAGGTTGTAAGTTCTGCCCTTGGGACATATAAGGTTTTTATAGATAGAGTTGTCGTAAAACTTCAAGAGGGCCTCATTCAAATCGTAATTGAGAGGGCTAGTGCCCTTTGTAATAGTCGAAAGTGATTGGATGGTAACTAAACCCCCTCTCACGCCCACCATTCCTCCAAACACATCCAATCAAAATTTTCAGATAGCCATTTTGTTCAACGTAGTAGAAAGTTCTGGAAATAAGGTTTTTGAGAATAAAAACCCCCCAATACACTCAGGGCAAGGGTTGTAAGTTATGCCCTGGGGCCATATAAGATTTTTATTGAAAGTTTTGTCGTAGAAACTTCAAAGGGGCCCATTTGATTGGAAATTGAAAGGGGCTAAGGTAATTTTTAATAGTTGAAAGTGACTGGAGAGTGACTACCGCCCCTCTCACGCCCACCATTTCCCCAAACACATCCAATCAAAATTTTGAGATAGCCATCTTGTTTAACGTAGTTGAAAGTTCTGGAAATTAAGTCTTAGAGGATGACAACCACCCTACCAAACCTTAGGGTAAGGGTTGTAATTTATGCCCTGGGGGCATATAAGGTGTTTTATAGAAAGCGTTGTCGTTTCCAAAAGGGCTCATTCGATTGGAAATCGAAAGGCCTAGTGCCCTTTTTAATAGTCGAAAGTGATTGGAAGGCTTGACATTTTTATAGTAAAGATCGGAGTGGGTACAATGTATTATTTTTTGTTGTTGTTGTTGTTTAGACCAGGGCATTTCGTATCAAAGGAGTTGTCGTGGGAACTTCAAAAAGGGCTCATTCGATTGAAAATAGAAAGGGCTGATGCCCTTTTTAATAGTCGAAAGTGATTTGAGGGCAACTAATCCCCCTTCCACTCCCACCCTCCCATGCCAACCCTCCCATTTCTGCTCTTAAAATTTAACCAAATCAAAATAGCGCAAGTGTATCCAAGCTATCAAGAAAGTAAACAGATTTTTTTGCAAATGGTATCAAGTTTTCCATTTTAGGTAAACTAGAGGAGGTATGAAACTAAATTAAACAGTACTATTTATGTCCAGATTTTTAAAAGGGTGTATGTTTGTTAAAAATTGCTGAAAAATTTCTCCAGCATACAAATAGCAGGACAAACTATAAAGTCTTAAAAAACTAAAAGATTTAAAGTATTATTTTCTTTTTACCTGAAAAGACTATGTCAATATAAAACAAACAGAAATTAATTTAAAAAACTATTTCCACAAAATAAATTTTTCAAAGAAAAGTAAAGAACTCCATTAAACAAAAAATAAAAAATATAAAATCAAATAATCTACCAAGCGTGAAACTACCACAAATCAGCATCGATAAATAAATGAAACCCAAAACGAACAGAAATTACAATAATTAACCGAGTCAAACTCAAAACGAGCAGAAATTAACATAAGTTGGGCGCAAAACCCCTATGCCCGTAAACCCAAGGCCTGAACAAAATTTGCACTTTACTGAAAAAATACAAATGAATGTGCATTGTCAGTTTAATATACATATACTGATATTTAGTAATCAAAATGTTTATATTATTTGATTTATTAAAGTTATAAGAGTAAAAACATTTATATTTTTTCAGTAAAGTGCAAATTTTGTTCTGGCCTTGGGAAGGCATAGGGGTTTTACACCCAACTTATATTAATTTCTACTCGTTTTGAGTTTGACTCGGTTAATTATTGTAACTTCTTTTCGTTTTGGGTTTCATTTATTTATCGATGCTGATTTGTGGTAGTTTCACGCTTGGTAGATTATTTGATTTTACTTTTGCTCTTTTTTGTTTAATGGATTTCTTTTACTTTTCTTTGAAAAATTTATTTTGTGGAAAAAGCTTTTTAAATTAATTCTTAGAAAGAATAAAATAAGAACAAGCTCCAATCTTATAAGGGTTATTTATCCGACTAGTGTCCTTAATCAGATTACGATATCACGGTACAGAAGAAGAAAAAGCAGTAATGTTGCTGCACAACACAATACTAATTTTTCAATTTGGACGTTATTTGAATGTTTTCGACAACAAAAAGATTTTTCAGAAAAGCCGTTTTCACCGCAAAGTGTCATAGGAATACAAGTAATAATAAGAAGAAATAACATACTCAAGGTAAGGAATCGTCATAACCAATAAATCCCCACAACTTCCCAACTCTAATAAAAATACAAACTTACGTTCCAAAGATTAGAGACATTTTCAGAGTTGGCTGATAAGGACGTATTCCAGTAGTTGAGTTGGCCAATGATATCTCGGACTTGTGCTTCACAAATCTCCCCTTCAAGAGGCATATTAAACAGCTTCGTTAATTTCATAGCTTCGCTGTATTTTCCTCTATTAATCATTCGCCTTAACCTAAAAAGTATATGTAACCATATATTAAGGTTTCTAAATCAGTGATGCCGTTCAATGTTGGCACTATGTATGTCAGTGTGAAGGTCAGTGTAAATAGTAGAAGTAAACTCAAAGAATGTAGGCGTACTAGATACTCGCTTAGCATGAAACACTGCCTGAATTCTGTTTTTTTTTTTTTTTTTTTTTTTTTTTTTTTTTTTTTTTTTTTTTTTTTTTTTTTTTTTTTTTTTTTTTTTTTTTTTTGCGACAACCGGAATAAACGTTTGCTAAGAGTAGCTTAACCAAATTCTAACCCTCTCAAATTTCTTTGCAAATTAAACTTTTGAAAAAAAATCGAGTCAACTTGAGCCTTGTCCCATTTTTAGCTGAAATCAACTACGGGAGCATAATAGCATGATCTCTTTGCAAGAAATATCACCTGAATTTGTTCTTTGTTGGGACATGGTTATATTGAATTTATCTTAAAAATAGTTTTACCGTATTTTGGTATTTCAAAAACAATTTACCTTCTACCATAGATCCGACAACTACCTTCGTAGGAATATTTTATGGACACTGCGTGGTAGTCATAATAACTAAGGCCTAAAGAACCGTATATTCTGATCGACCTACACCTCCTTTAGCCAGAGAAATCTTCTGATATATATATATATATAGATATATATATATATATATATATATATATATATATATATCTATATATATATATATATATATATATATATATATATAGATATATATATATATACACATATATATATATACATATATCTATTTATATATATATATATATATATATATATATATATATATATATATATATATATATATATATATATATATATATATATATATATATATATATATATATATATATATATATATATATATATATATATATATATATATATATATATGACTTACTTGACTTACTTTGACTTATGTCTCCTGCCGGGCGCTGCTCGGCGTAGAGAGTGACGTCTGCCTCCTCCATCCACTTCGGTCCATGGCAAGCGTTTGCACATCGCTCAGCCTGATATTTGCCATCGCCAGGAACTCGGACAGGCTGTCAGACCATCGTTTCTTCGGTCGGCCGCGAGGTCGCTTCCAACCGGCTTTGACAGGGTCGAAGTCATGGATCGTTTTTCGCAGTATGTGTGGAGGCATTCGAAGTAGGTGTCCGAACCATCGTAGTGTTCGCTCGGCTGCTTGGGTCGAAAACCGAGACTGCTTGGTGAGCTGCAGCAGCTTCTCATTGCTGACAAAGTCGAACCATCGTAGACCTTCGATCCTCCTCAGGCTCTTCGACTGAAAGACATCAATTGCCTTGAGGGTTGCGGCTGAAGCTTGCCACGTCTCAGCTCCAAAGAGCATCACAGAGCCGATGAGGGCGTTGAAAATCCGCAGCTTCGTTGTGCGACTGATGTTCGGTTTTCGCCAGAGGTGACGGTTCAGTCTGCCCATGGCAGAAGACGCTTTGGATATTCTCGCTTGTAGTTCAGAAAGAAGCGAGCCATCTGAAGAAATTATGGAGCCCAGGTAGGTGAACCTTTGGACAACTTCGATGCTAGTGGTGCTATCCAGGCTAACTGAAGGATTGGCAGCAGGAGAGGATGGGTCTATGGCCATAATTTTCGTTTTAGTCCAGTTTATCTGCAGTCCTACTTTTGCAGCCTCTTCTCGTAGGATTCGAAGCGCTTCCAGCAACTGCTCCATGGAGTCCGCCAGAATGGCCAAGTCATCGGCAAAATCAGCATCTGTAATGACACGATCTCCAAACTTGAGTCCAAAGCTGAGACGTGAAGTAGTCCTTGTCATAACGTAGTCTATGATGACATTGAAGAGCTCTGGGGCAACTGCACATCCTTGGCGCACTCCTGTCGTGATTTGAAAGAACGGGCTGCGGCGGCCGTTCACTGGAACACAGCTCTCCGTCCCATGGTGTAGAGCTTTGAAGACTCTGCAGAATTTCTTAGGGAGGCCTGTCGATTCTAAAATCCGCCAAAGAGCTTCTCGGTCCACTGAGTCGAACGCAGCACGGAAGTCGACGAAGGTAAAAAAAAGCTTTTTGTCGGAACTCCGTGGCTTTTTCTATGATTTGTCGGATCGTAAAAATCTGCTCGATGGTTGAACAGTCCGACATGAAACCAGCTTGCTCCGGTCGCCGGATTTTACGAATGATATTTCGACATCGATCTAGCAGGACCATTGAGAAAAGTTTTCCCGGGACAGACAGTAGGGTTATTCCACGGTAGTTCAAGCAGTCGCTTCTAGAACCTTTCCTCTTCCATAAAGGGATAATGACACCCTTCCGCCAATCTTCGGGAATTATCTCGGTTTGCCAGATTGTAGAGAACAGGGTGTGGAGAAACAGGAGCATAACAGGACCTGCATATTTTAGCAGCTCCACACTCAGGCCACAGATACCGGCAGCTTTATTGTTCTTGAGCCTTTTTACTGCATTTCCAATTTCTGAGGGGCTGAAAGGCTCGTCTGGAGGAGCATCTGTTTCGGATCTTGGACTGCCAGGTTGGCTGGGACTATCAGTAGGAGGCATAGACGGGCTAGTGTTGTTCAGGAGTGAGCAGAAGTGGTCCTTCCACCGCTCGAGACAAGAACCCTCATCAGAGAGAAGTGTCCCATCCCTGGATAGGACGGGTCCCAATGCTGGTGTTTTATTTTCTGTGAGATCGCGGAGGTGCTTGAACAGGCTACCCATGTCTTTCTTTTTTGCTGCTAGTTCGATATATATATATATATATATATTGATATATATATATATATATATATATATATATATATATATATATATATTATATATATATATATATATATATATATATATATATATATATATATATATATATATATATATATATATTTAAAAGCTAAAATTAAAAGTAAAAAAATATTGGTCCCACCAGAGAGCAGGGATCAAAGGATTGGGTAACATAGAAATAAAGTAGCGTACTGAATTGGGCCATCTCTGATTACTGACACAATTCAGCTCCTGAACACCAGAAATATTTGCATTTCCCACACGCACATCAGCTGAATTATTCCATAAGGAGATGTTTTCATTCATGTCTATTGGGAGAGGTTCATTGAGGAGGGTTCACTGATAACAGCTTTTGTGACCAGTCAAAAAATCAAGAGATTAAGAGTTTCACTGAAAGCTGAAAGGCAATAAAACTGGATGTGTGTCATTTCTCGTAGCTCTATCAAGACTAGATTTTTTTTTCTCGATGGGGTATTGACTGAAGATTTGATTTAAGGAGATTTACCCTACATTAGCCCTTAGATCCATCGGTGTTTTCAAAGACACCCAGGGAATCCAGAACTAGTCACCAATTATTCCGACGGCTTGCTGCTCCCAGTATGTCCTCCCCCTGAAGTCGGATTTACACATGCAGGTTATGCAGATTGGTCAGGTATGGTCCCCACAGGGTGTTTCTGGAACTGCCTCTACGGCGCGAACCTGTTGATTACCAGTGGAACGCTGCATTGGGTAGTCGGAGATTATCCGAACGTATTACGCGGCCAAGGTATCCCCATCTATGATTTCTTATGACATCTGTCATAAGAGGCTGGCCCGTTTTGTGGCGGACGGATAGATTTGTTATGTTCTACCAACAGTCGATATCAAGGATTCTTCTTAGACATGAATTTTCAAAAGAGAGTATTTTTCTCTCTTTGTTCCTGGTTCAGGTGCCAGGTTACGGCTTTGCAAAGGAGGACTTTAGTGTTGCTATTGAAAAGTCGTAATTTCAGCCGTAGAGAGACGTTTCTGGACCGCCAAATCTTTAATAGTCTATTGAAGGCTCTATTAGTATGACCAATTTTTGTGAGTAGTTATTTTGTAATAATATTTCCAGGGTATTTGAACTGGACAACTTGCTCTATGTGTTCTTCTCTACATTTCTCTATCAGAACTTATTTTCAGGCCAATTTGGCTTTCTTTAAGGAGTTTTAAGTCGTTGCTTGCAAGATTCCAGACGACTATGTCGTCGGGAAAGTCTCTATCACTGAGATGCATTTTGTGTAATTAATGACGATGATGAACAGAGGCATCGATACGACACAAGCTTGTTTGACCCTTTACAAGATACGAAAGGAACGCGTCTAGCCATCTGTTGTCTTTGCATAGCACTCACTATCTTCATAGAAACCAACAATCAGCGAAACTATCTTTTCAGGAGTTCCTTAGTGTGGTAAGATCTTCCAGAGACCCCAGCAGTCCACTGAGTGAAATACCTTTTCAAAATCAAAGGATATCATATAAATTTTTGACCGCCACTATCTGTTTCTTCAGTCAGTAGCCGTAAAGTATATATCATGTTGATCCTTTGTAATGAAATGCACGACAGTAATTTGTTAGACATGAAAAGCGAGCATATTCTGAACCAGTTAATTGGAAGGGTAACGTCACCTCTCGCAAAGAACCTCACAAGGGTACTCCGCTGCCAGTCGAGAGGTACTTTAACTGTCGTTCATATGACTCCGACCAAAGCTGTCCAGGACTTGAGGCAAATCAAAACGGTAGTTTTAAATCAACTTTGCGAATATTCAGTCTTTGCCAGACGACTTCCCATTTTTCAACTTCTTTGCTGCTGTTGTAATTTCGATGGATGATGACGGATCCGTGTTAATATTTAGGGCCAACAATGTGTTGCTGGAATATCTGGTGGGTTTTCTGGAGGAGTTCATAGTAACTTGCTCATATTTTTTCACCGCAGACTGTTTGGTTATCAGGATGCCCAAGAAGTCTTCTGCCGGTCTATGATGAATAGAGGATCTTTTGCCAACAATCTCGTTGGTGATTTTATAGACAGCTCTTGCGTCACCTCTCTTTGCTGCTTCCTCTACCTCTACTGTGTTCTACTAAACCAAGTCTCTCTGGTCTTTTCTGTCGCTCTTCTCCACCACTTTATATGCTGCTCCGCATTCTTGATTTTTGAGTATCTGGCAATCGTGAACTTGCCTTTGGATGTGTGATGCTTTTTAAATATCCCTTTCCTCTATTAGATCCTAGGTTTGGTCAGAGAGCCACAATTCCTTTGGGATCTTACGATATCCAATTTGGGCTGTTGCGGCATCGTGGAACCACCGCATCATACTTTACAGATTTGTTCACTGACAGTATTATCTTGTAAAGACAGGACTTCATATCTATTTTGTATCTGTAACTTAAAGTCTTGGTTGGATTCTGTGACCCAAAATTTTTCCGAGTTGAAAACTGGGTTCGAGAGAACCTTTTTGGTGATTGATTTCTTTTCATTTAAAGCAGACTTTCACTGCCATCAGACTGTTTCTGAGCCCATGTTAGCTTTTCTATACCCCCTTATAGATAGATATTTTAGATAGATATTTATTGTAATAAAAGCCACTTTGGGCCATGGCAAAAAAAGGAAAATCACACAAAATAATAGCACATGATTATAACACTCATAGCAAAGTATGGTAACCTACATAACAATACCAACGCAAAATTACAAAACATTACAAAAACATAATAAAGCACACAATACCATTAAACTAACATAAATAGATAGATGTATGTTACATCTATCAAGGGCCATGACTACAAAAATAACAAACAAGGAAACAACTTACACACATACAACAATACTTTCCCACACTCACCCCACCCCCTTTACAAAAATCTATCTCTATGTGACATACCCAATTTTATATACTTTGCTATCATTCTTATTGTCCCATAATTTTTTTGATCCCATTACTGAAACCATCCACTCACTTGTCCCCACATTTAACAAAAAATAATTCTTTCCTTAAATCCTGTAATTCGGGACAAAGGGCCATGAAGTGAAGCAGATCCTCACCATTTTCTCCGCACATAGGGCATGAGTAAGGACCCTCCTTTACCCTTGACCCTCCCTAAATATTTCCTCACCCATTTGCTAGAAAATTACCTCCGATATATACCACTTAATTTCTTCACTATTTAAACCCTCTTTAAAATTACCCTCCCTAAATATTTCCGCCTTTCTCCAAGTGCTAGAAAATTACCCCTCCCTGATATATACCACTTAATTTCTTCACTATTTAAACCCGCTTTAAAATAATTATCACTCCCCAGACCTCCTTCCATTGCCGGTAAATGCCGAGGGACACCGAGGCTGCGACTTCACACTGCCATTTCTGAATCTCCTGATCTTCAAGCACTCCCTTTACTAGTTTTGCTACATTTCCTACTTCCAGCCCTATCCCCTTCCCTTCATTCCAAACACCTGATAACCCACAACTATTTAAGATTGATTTCACCTGGAAGCCCATGAACATTTCCTTCTATCCTGCAACACCTCCAGATAAGCTGCATTTACTAACCTATTATTCTGTAAACCAATCACCTTTTCCCAGTATCCTATCATTCTAACCAATCTTTTTACGCTCAATGAAAACAATCCTAGATCACCCTTTAACACCAGATTATTAAATTTCCCGCTTAGCCCTAAAAGTCTCCTGAAATGTCCTAAATAAATTCTCTCTATTTTTTCCCCTTTTTCAAAACCCCAAACTTCCCCACCGTAACTCAATACTGGGCCTACCTTCGTTTCAAAAATTCTCTTCTGTAGCTTAATATCTGCCGGTCCTAGATGCCTAAGGGGACTCTTCAACAACGCCCATGAAGCCTTCTGACCCTTCCAACTCGCTATTTGCACCTGATCACTCCATTTCCCTGAACTTGTGAACTTACATCCCAAATAAATATAATCCTTAACTTCTTTCATCTCTTTCCCTTTAAAAATAAACTTATTCTTTTCCCTTTCATCAATTCCAAAAACTAATATAACTGATTTTTCAATATTTAAAACTAACTTTTTACTCTCCAGATAACTATCCAAAATCTCTAACATCTTTTGCTAATCCGGAGCCGATTTCGCAAGCAATACTATGTCATCTGCAAATAATAAACAAAACAGCTCCAGCGACATTAATTTTAACATAGGGACATTTCTATTTCTAAAATACTGCTCAATATCATTAATAAAAAGAGAAAACAAACGCGGTGATAGAGTGCATCCCTGTTTGAGGCCTACATTACTTAAAACTGGCCTAGAATAAAAAATACCTACCTTCACTACTACTTTAACCACCTCATACATTTTCATTATAACTTCTACTAACCTAATTGGCAATCCTAATTTCACCAACACCACTTACAACAAACTCCTTGAAACTTCGTCAAATGCTCCCCTAATGTCCAAAAACGCCGTATATAGCCTATTTTTCCTATGCCTCGTATATTTACTAGCTAAAGCCTGTAAACAAAATATTTGATCAATTGTACTATAGTTTTCCCTAAACCCTGCCTGACATTCAATTAATATACCTTTATAATGCAACCATTTATCCATCCTATTAGAAAGGACTCTACAAAATAGCTTACTGATAGAACTTCCTAAACTTATCCCCCTATAGTTCTTGTGTAGGTTTCTTTCTCCTTTCTTAAATAATGGGATCATAATCGATTTTTGCCAATTTTGTGGCCAGAGAGGTGTACTTAGAATTGCCGAGAATATCAATGCAAGCACTGGCAGTATCCATGCTCTTGACCATTTCAACAGCTTATTTGGTACTCCGTCGATGCCCGGTGCTGAGTTTCCTCTCATGCTTTTCAAGGAGTGCCATATTTCCCCCTGTCCAACCGGCTCCAGTAGTTTAGCGTCCTCTGAATCCAACTCAAAATCGGCTGTTTCTTCTAAACTGTTCAACTACTCATCAGCTCTCTCTTCGTCCTCTTCGGTGTATATCTCTTTATATTTTTGTTCTAAGTATTCTGGCCAGGTATCGGCGTGAGGGACTGAATCAGTCAACTTTCTACTTTCTGTTGATTTCCTGATTAACTTCCAGAACTCCGTTGTATCATTCACGCTAAATTTCTCCCGTATTTTTTGGCTATCTTCCTCTTCTGAACGTCTCTTCTTCAACTTAAGTAGCCTTTTATATCCCCTTCGCTTGTCCCTAAAAACCTGCAAATTATTTTCCAGATCAACTGTATTACTAGCCTTAAGCAATCTAAAAGCTACTAAAACCTCCTTCTTCTTTTCCTCACAATCCTTATCAAAAAAACTCATCAAACCAGTACTTCTACCATTTTTTCTCCTACATGCCACCTTAGTTCCAATCTTATACAAAACCCCCGACGAAAAATCAACAGAACCTGCTATATCCCCTTCCCTTGCCATATCCTCACTCTTCTAAATAAATGAATCCAGCCCTCTATCTTCAACTAGCACCTTTTTCAACTTCTCCTCACTATCATTATCAAACCTTAAACCTTCCCTCCAATCAAGCTCATTACCCATCTTTCCCTTAGCCCCAAACTTATTTTTCCGGCTCTCAGCCCATCCTCCCCCTCCTAATTCAACCCTAATAGGCACGTGATCCGACCCAGCCAGCGCCATCACCTCAAAATCCACACAACAAGAAAGAAGCCCCAGACTAACAACCCCATAATCTATAACACTTGGAGATCTACCCGAAAAACATGTAAAATCCCCCACTCCTTTATCATTCCCTGTCCTCCCATTCAAAATAACAAAATTCTGCTTACCACAAAAATCCAATAATTTTTTCCCCCAATTATTCTTTCTCCGATGACCGTCCTTACTCGTCCTCCTCCTAACCGACGGCTCAATCATATAAACTCCATTAGTTTTTCCTAGTTCGAGACCCACCACCTGCTCACGGGCTCCTTCGTCCTCCCCTGTATATCCGTTAAAATCCCCTATAAAAATAAAATAATCGGACGAAAACTTTTCTGAAAAACGATCCATATCATTTTCTAATATCTCCCAGGTATCCTCATCACTAAAAGTGCTAGTTTCCGGCGGTAAATACACTGAACAAAAGATAAACGAGTTACTACCTACAGGTACTCGCACCCATACTAGATTACATGAAACACTTTTCAACCGAGATAAATTTCGCCATCTATTCGTTATCAATAATGCCACTCCTCCATAAGTTCTACCATTCTGCGATCGCTTTCTTTTGTGATCCAAAATAAGAAAAACCTTCTATTCTCTCCTCTTTTTCCAGCCACGTTTCTACTAGTGATACAACTGAAAAATCACAACATTTAAGAAGACACTCTAATTTAAGATACGAAAAACCCTGAACATTCCAATGCGCTAAATGACACTCGTAATTTGCGCCATGGCCCTGCTTATCCTATCCACTATTTGAGCCAATGGGTTGTGACGAGTTAAAAGCCGCCTAGGCTCCATTTTATTAGGGTCGTCAGCTCTAACCGACTTGCTCTTCTGTCTTAGATCTGGGCTAATAATTTGTTGGCTGTTACGTTTGGGAGCCCCCACAGGCCCGACAAAAGTTGATGTGGAGCCTTTTTTAATAACAGGAGTTTCACTGTTCACCTCATTTATTTCGTTATCACTACTAAGCTCCTCCACTACACTAAAGAAAGATTCAATTGAGGATGAAGATCCAGAACGCGATCTTGAATTGCAAGGTTCTTCCAGGTTAAACCGATTATTTTCAGAAACAAAACTCTTTACTAAACTTTTTTGTGGCACTGTGGCACTGACCCAGGTTCACGGAGAAACTTTTGCCCAAAATTTTCCTTAAAATGGGTCATGGGACTCGCTGATGACTCTATATTAGGGGAATTCGTAACCTCAACTACAGACTGCTTATCAAAGCTATACGTAAAACACTGTTGACCAATATATAACTTTGTCCCTCTTAGTCTTGCTTCTCTCTTTTCTCCTCTAGCCCGTTCAAGAAAAGGCTTTAGGTGGTTACGAATAGACAATTCACGCTTTGTATAATCGGGACTAACACCAAGACTCGCCCTTTCAGGTGCGCACTTGAACGCAATATAGTATCACGAATGTAACCACTTGTAAACTTAACCAGCACCGGTCGCGTGCCTTGTTTAGCGTTTAGCCGAAAAATGTCTCTAATGTCCATCATTTTCAGCCCTAAATTTGGCACATGTAAGTTGAGTGCTCTCATTACATCTTCTCGTAACGAAGAACCTTTGTTTGTAGGATCGAAATTATACAGGACCAAATTACACTTTTTAGACTCATTTTCTAGTCTTTGCAATTTTACGTTAGTAGCCGACATTTCAGCTTGCAAACTTAGGTAATCTTTCTTCAATTGTGACGTATCCTCCGAGAACTTGTCTACTGTCGAATCAATTCGCGACGAAATAGCAGATAGGCCGTTTCTCAGTTCTTGAACCTGCGATGAAACTATTTCTATTCCGTTCAATTTTCGATTAATTTCTTGTAGAATTTCAGAAAAATTAACAGAAGTCATAATTAATCCGGAAATATAGTTATAATAATTAGAAAGATTACTTACCTTTCTGTGAGGGCCGAGCCTCACAAATGCATCAGAGTGACTATTCCAGTGCCTGTAATTATTCACACAAAATTTCCACTTAACATAGCAAGTCTTATAAAGTAAGATTTCCCCTTAACATGACAATTCTTGTCAATGGGAACTGGTTTTTTCAAGTTATTTCACAGCCTGTGTACTTAGTTGTTAGCGGAATGAATGCTGATGAAAACTGCAATAATCAAGCAGGATTATTGTCCACTTTTTATGTCACTAACCTGATTTTCATTCAGTCTGACTTTGGGTGTCACCGTCAGGAGATGTCCAGGAATGATTGTACACATCCTGAGAAGGAAAAAGAGTGTTTCCTATTACAAGGTCGCTGAAGAGTACAAAGTCGATCAGTAGTTCTCAATTTTCGTTCCGTTGATCCAGGCTATGCTCGTCGAGAAACCGTGGAGCGAACAGTGGATCGTTCCCTACTTTCGCGGTTAAAGTCCCCTACAAAATATACTGTCAAACCGCGGTATGCGACAGGCTATGGACTTAATTGTTCTAGAGAATTCATTCTTTAATTCATCGGGGGCACCAGTGGTAAGTGCATAGTATACCCTGTTGACAGTTTCGCATAGGCACCTATAAAGCGTGCTTTTAGGATTCTAGGTGATATTAACGTCGATTGCAGTAAAGCTTGAGAGATTTGATTTATCGTCATTAGGCCAATTTCAAATTCATGTCTTTGCAGGGATCTCCTGTAGATAATAGTCACATCTCCGTCCAGTTTATTTGTTCCGTAACCGAGCCCATCAGACCTTCAACAGAGCCAGAAGATCGAAGTAGTAACATTCCATTGTTCTAAGAACTCGTTCAGTCTTTGAAGCTTGAGACGTTGTGCGGATATTCCAAAAACCGAATTTCAAATTTTTGTTCAAATTAATAAAACTTGACCTGAGGCGCGTGGTAGTCGACATCGAAAGGGGGTCCAATCATAGACTCAATCTTACAGTTTTGGTTGCAATGATATTTCACCCGAGGACTGGCCTCAAGGTCCCAGGTGCAGATTGCATGCCCACAGCTGAAACCCCTCCTGTAACGGACTCGGTAACACTGTTCCCCAGACCTTTCCGGAGGTTTTGTGCGCCCCCAACATCGACTGACCGCCTCAAAGACAAAGGACCCATCAGTGAACTCTCCAGGGGAGCTATCCACCATCAAGAGGAATTGCGAATCTATGGTTTAACTATGAAATTTGATTGAAAGGAGAATGAAACTTTACGTGCTCTGTGTCGGGAAGCTTTTCAATGAAGAGAGGTAGCAACAAAGGGAGTACCCAAAGCTGGTATATTCCTCAAACCATATTTCCTTTCAGCTGATTTTTAGCGCTTTCATAGCTGGTATGCTAGAACACTTTTAGTGACTGCCCTTTCCTGCACTTAAAAAGAAAATTCTGCTCCTTTAATCCGAAAAAACAAAATTCACACTTTCTAATGACGCAATTTTCATTAAAACTGAATATCTCAATTTCCGGCACAAAACCAGGGAAGTTGATTAGTTTTTCTAAGATTTCTGGAGAAGTAGGAAAACCAAATTAAAATATAAAGAAGAACAGAAGACACGAAAAACGGATGAAGAAATGGAAAAAGAGGCATAGAGACCGAGAAATAGAGAGAAAGAAAAGGAAAAGAGAAAGAGAGGGGAATAGGAAGAGAGAATGGGAGACATGGCAGAGAGAGGAGGAGATAGAGCTTACTTAGCTTCAATATCACTTTCAGCCATTGCTCGAAGCCTCAAGCTAGTCATAATGGGTAAATCTTCATTTCGAGCACCATCCAGGAATAATATTGAATCATGGTTTCCTGATGACTCCACCAAGAAGCCGGGGCCATGAAGGTCCATTTTAAACAAGGGACTAAAATCTAAAAAGCAAAAAATAAACATTGCTAAAATTCAAACAAAGAGGGATATCTAACAATTCGTCATTCTGATATTAAAATGTGATTAATTTTCCGATGTATCGACATAGCAGAATTATTTGACATGTTTGTACTTGTTTTCATTATATTCTCTACAACTCTAAGGATCCTTATACAGAAGCGCTAGGGGTGTGACATAGACAGACGAGTTCCTAGCACGTACTGTTTAAAACATATGTTTAGACCTTCATAAAGTTTTATATTTGGGCCAAACATTTTCATTTTATGAAGTACCGCCCTCAAATTAGGAATAATCGTCCTATAAAGCTATTCTCTGGAATCGTGATGGCACGCAGCTATGTATATATACAACTACAGCTAGTCTAGTTGTCTCAACAAGAGACGCCGAGATGTCCGAGCAATTTTCTTAGCATAATTTATTTTCATTCAAAGGGAACATGGACGACTAAAAGCTACAGAATGGAGATTAGAGGGCTATATCTTCTTATGTCTTAGCTTCTGCTCGGTTACGCTTAACCTAACCCCCACCCTCTCTCTGATACGACACCAATTTAGTCCTTTAAGCCTAAACACTGGTGAGCAGCGGTGGTTTCTATACCCTCAGCACCTGAGGTTTTTAGACTGCATCAAGGAATAGTAGTAGCTAGAAGATAGTGACTACACCTCCAAGATTTTTTCCCCCTTAAAATCAACACTGATAAATTGCATTGGTTTCCTTACTGTACAGAAGGGAGATTAGAGGGATATTTCTTCTTATGGTTTAACTTCCTTTCGGTTACTCTTACCCTAGCCTCCACCGTCTCTCTGATACGGCACCAAGTGGGCCTTTAAGCCTCAATATTGGTGAGCAACAGTGTTTTTTTTTTTTTACCCTCAGCCTCTGAGGTTTTTATACTACGCCAAAGAATAGTAGTAGCTAGAAGATAGTAACTCCAACTCCAAGGTTTTTTCACCTGCGCATCAACACTGATAAAAGGGTTTTTTCCATGCTTGAGTCTCTGAAATTATTATTTTTTTTTATTAGGGCTTTTTGATATTTTTCTTTTGTCAATAGTCTATAGATACAGTAAATATACCCAAATATACAAAGCAAGTCAGAGGCACCGCTATAGCGTTGCCTATAGTAAAGGCCATACAGCTCCAATGTCTTAATTTTTTTTTTTTTTTTTTTTTGTTCAGAGGCACTTCATATGGAACGGGTCGTCGTAGAAACTTCAAAGGGGGCTCATTCGATTGGAAATCGAGAGTTCTAGTGCCCTTTTTAATAGTCGAAAGTGATTTGAGGGCAACTAAACCTCCACCCCCCCCCCCCCCCCATTGAGATAGCCATTTTGTTCAGCGTAGTTGATTTCCAGGTAGAAAATATGTTTTTGAGGAGGACATTACCCCATAACCCTCACGGCAAGGGTTTAAGTTATACTCGGGGGGCATATAAGAACGATGTTGGCACAATGCATTATTTATATATTTTTTTATTTTCTTTAGAGCAGGGCACTTCGTATCAAATAAGTTGTCGTAGAAACTTCGAAGAAGATGGAAATTGGAGTGACTTGTGCCATTTTTAATAGAAGAAAGTGTTTGGAAGGCAACTAACACCCCTTCCACGCCAACCATTTCCCGAAACACATCCAATCAAAATTTTGATATAGCCATTTTGTCCAGCGCAGTTGATTTCCAGATAGAAATTGTGTTTTTGAGGAGGAAACTCCCCCACAGCCCTGAGGGCAAGGTTTGTAAGTTATGCTCTAGGGGAATATACGGTTTTTATAGAAGGCGTTGTCAATTAAACTTCAAAAAAGCCTCATTCGATAGAAGGCGTTGTCGTTGCAACTTCAAAAAAGGCTCATTCGATTGGAAATTCAAAGGGCTAGTGCCCTTTTTAATAGTCGTAAGGGAATGGAGGGCAACTAACCCCCTCTCACGCCCACCTTTTCCCCAAACCCATCCAATCAAAATTTTGAGACAGCCATTTTATTGAACATATTTTTAAGTTCTGGAAATTAGGTCTTTGAGGATGACAACCCCCCCCCCCACAGCCCTAAAGGACAAGGATTGCAAGTTATGCCCTGAGGGCATATAAGGTTTTGTATAGATAGCGTTGTCGTAGGAACTTCAAAAAGGGCTTATTCGATTTAAAATTTAAATGGATAGTTCCCTTTTTAATAGTCGAAAGTGATTCTAAGGCAACTGACACACCTTCCACACCCACCATTTCCCAAAACACATTCAAATCAAAATTTTAATATAGCCAATTTGTTCAACGTAGTTGAAAATTCTGGAAATTATATGTTTTGGAATGAATGTTTGTATAAACTTCAGAGGGGGCTCATTTGCTTGGAAATCGAAAGTTTTAGTTCCCTTTTTAAGCGTCAAAAGATATTGGAGGGTAACCAGCTTGCCCCCCTCTCCCAAACCCTATTTTCCCAAACGCACATAATAAAAATTTTAAGATAACTATTTTGTTAAAAAACAGTTCAAGATCATAAAGCGAAAATTCCGGTGTCGACATAAGGGGTTTTTCCGCCGTCCAACAGAAAACTGTTAGCCAACATTTTTCCCAACAATCATTTTTCCGCTGTCCAACTAAAAATTGTTAGCCAACATTGTTAGAAGTTTTCTCTAACAAATCAAATGCTTGTTGAAGGAAATTGTTGGGGAATTTAAAGCAAAATATTCAAAAATAAGCAAGATGGGTACATTTTATGCTTACAATATTGATAGGGAATCGAGGACTGCTGCTATTTCTTTTTTTTTTTTCCTTTCCCCTATTAGTTTATTAGAAATATCTTTTCTGGTTGTCTTATTGAAAAAAAAATAATCAATTCTTCCGTTGAAAAAATAGGAAAACAACGAAATTGTCACGTAGTCTTAGCAATTTGATATGATAAAAAATCTAACGATTTCACTTATGCAATTAATTTATATTTTTTACTACGTTGGTCCTCTTCCTCCATACATGGGATAATTTATGTAAATGCACTAAACAGTTACTTTAGGAAAGTTTAAGCACTGGTATTTAAACTTTAAGCACGTTGTAATTTGCCAATTAATAAAATGTTTTGTGCCTTTGTTTCACTTGCTGGCATTAATAGTTATGTTTTTTTTCAATAAGATATGAACACTTAGAAATATTCTATTTATTTTAATTTCAAAGCTTTGGTTTCAGTTGGGTTTTATCAAGCTGATATAAACTCACAGCAACACTATCTTGGTCAGAATTTTTCTTTGAAGTTCCTGCCCAATATCGTGTTTCTGCGAATTGTGAGCTAACTATTTCTGTTAGCTAACAATTCTGTTTCCGCCGTTCAAACAAATTTATGTTAGCTAACATTGTTAGCTAACAATGGGACGGCGGAAAAAACCCCTATAACCCCGCAGGGCCCGGGGGCAGGCGTTTTAAGTTATGCCCTGGGGGCATATATGGGTCTTATGGAAGGGATGTTCGTATTAACTTCAAAGAGGGCTCTCATTTGATTGGAAATTGAAAGTTCTAGTTCACTTTTAAGAGCCAAAAGAGATTGGAGGGCACCTAACCCCCTCCACGCCCTTTTTTCCTTAAACACATCCGATAAGAACTTGGAGCTTTTTTTAAAAATAGTTCAAAGACCATATAACGAAAACTCCAGGGCCAACACAGCCCCCTAGGGCCCGAGGGTAGGTGTTGTAAGTTATACCTGAGGGAATATATGGCTCTTATTGAAGGGATGCTCGTAAAAGTTCAGAGATAGCTCATTTGATTGGACATTGAAAGTTCTGGTTCAGTTTTTAGAGTCAAAACAGATTGGAGGGCAACTAGCCCCCCCCCCCATGCCCCTTTTTCCCCAAATGCATTGAATAAAAATTTAGAGATAGCCAATAAGTTAAATTGCTCAAAAGTCAGACAACAAAAACTCAGGTGTCGTCACAACCTCCCAGGACCCGGGGGTAGGCGTTGTAAGTTATGCCCTGGGGCATATATGGTTCGTATGAAAGGGATGCTTGTATAAACTTCAGAGAGGGCTCATTTGATTGGAAATTGAAAGTTAGAGCTCACTTTTTAAGTCAAAAGAGATCCGAGGGCATCTAGCCCCCCCCCCCCCCCCCAAACCTTCTTTTTCCAAACCCGTCTGATGAAAATTTTGAGATAAACATTTTGTTAAAAATAGTTCAAAGGTCGGAGAAGAAAAAAATCCGATGTCAATACAACCCCCAGGGGAAGGCGTTCTAAGTTATGCCTCAAGGGCATGTATGGATCTTATGAAAGGGATGCTAGTAAAAACTTCATAGAGGGCTCATTTGATGATGAAATTGAAGGTTCTAGTTCACTTTTTAATAGTCAAGAGAGTTAAGGGTAACTAGCCCCCCCCCATGCTATTTTTTCCCAAACCCATCCGCTACAAATTTTGAGATAGCCAGTTTTTTTGGAAATTGTTCAAAAATTAGAAAACAAACCCCCCCCCCCCCGGGTCCGGGGGATAGGCGTTGTAAGTGTTGTCCTGGGGGCGTATATGGTTCTTATGAAAGAGATGCTCGTATGAACTTCAGCGGGGGCTCATTTGATTGGAAAGTGAAGGTTCTAGTTCAATTTTTAAGAGTCAAAAGACATCCGAGGGCAACTAGCCCCCGACTAACCCTTTTTACCCAAGCCCATCCGATAAAATTTTTATAATAGCCATTTCATTTAGAATAGTTCAAAGGTCAGATAAGAAAAATTCCTGTGACGACGCAACCCGCCAGAGCCCGGAGGCAGGCGTTATGAGTAATGCTCAAGGGGCATATATAGTTCTTATGGAAGGGTGCTCGTATAAACTTCAGAGAGGGCTATTTGATTGGAAATTGAAAGTTCTTGTTCACTTTTTAAGAGTCAAAAGAGATCGGAGGGCAACTAGCCCCCCCCCCTCCTCCACACCCTAAATGTATCAGATAAAAATTTCGAGATAAAAATTTTTTTAAAAATACTTCAAAGTTCTGATAACAAAAAACTCAGGTGTCGACACAGCCCCCAGGGCCCGGGGGTAGGCGTTGTAAGTTATGCCCTGGGGGCATATATTGTTATTATGAAAAGGATGCTCGTACAAACTTACTAGAGGGTTCATTTGATTGGAAATTGAAAGTTTAAATTCACGTTTTAAGAGTCAACAGTAATGGAAGGTAGCTAGCCTCCCCCCACACTCCATTTATTGTTTTCCCAGAGGTACTTCATATAGAAAGGGTCATCGTATAAACTTCAAAGGGGGCTCATTCGATTGGAAATCGAGAGTTCTAGTGCCCTTTTAAGAGTCAAAAATGATCGGAGGGTAACTGCCCCCCACCAAGCGTTTTTTTTCCCAAAATACATCTGATACAAAATTTGCGGTAGCCATTTGGTAAAAATAGTTCAAAGATCATATAGCGAAAACTCCTTCACGTATGGCCATTTCGTTAAAAATAGATCAAACGTCAGATAAGAAAAACTCCTGTGTCAACAACCCCCCCCCAGAGCCCTGGGCATGCGTTGTAAGTGTTGCTCTGGGGGCATATATGGTTCTTATGAAAGGTATGCTCGTATAAACTTCGGAGGCTCATATGATTGGAAATTGGAAGTTTTCGTTCACTTTTTAAGAGTCAAAAGAGATCGAAGGGCAACTAGCCCCCCTCTCCAGACTCTATTTTCCTCAAACCCATCCCATAAGAACTTTGAGAGAGCCATTTTTTTCAAAATAGTTCAAAGGTCACATAACAAAAACTCCGGTGTCGACACATCCCCAGGGCCGGGGGCAGGCATTGTAAGCTAGGTCCCGGGGACGTATGTGGTTCTTATGAAAGGGATGCTCGAATAAACTTCAGAGGGTTTATTTGAATGGAAATTAAAAGTTGTAGTTCATTTTCTCAGAGTGAAAAAGATCGGAGGGCAAATAGCCCCTCCGGCCCTCCACGCCTTTGGGTGTATTAGATGGATAAACCCATCCGATAAAAATTTGAGGTGACCATTTTGTTAAAAATAGTTCAACCATCAGATATTAAAACTCCAGGGTCGACACCCCCCCCAGGGCCCAGGGAAAGGCGTTGTAAGTTATACTCCAGAGATATATATGGTTCTTGCAGAAGGGGTACTCGTATGAACTTCAGAGAGGGCTCATTTGATTGAAAATAGAAAGTTCTAATTCACTTTTAAAGAGTCAAAAGGGACCGAACCTTAATTATTCCCCCCACGCCCTTTCCCCCCGAACCCATCCCATAAAAATTTTGAGATAAAAATTTTATTAAAATATTTCAGACATCAGATAATAAAACTCCGAGGTTGACACAAACCCATTTTTTCACTTTGATATTGTTACTTTGATACCAGTTTTAATACTTTGATGAATATTTGATTTTTTTGAAGTTTTATTTTGAAAAAAGGAATTTTTAAAACTTGAAATTTTTTGCAATCAAAAACGAACAAAAATTAATAAAAAAACTTTCCGAAAAATAAGTTTTTCAAAGAAAAGTAAAGGTCATTTAAAACTTAAGCTCAGCATATAAAAATACCTTTTTAAAATTCAAACTCAAAACGACCAGAAATCATAGGCAGCGCGCTAGCGCTGCCTAAGTAAAGAACGATGTGGGCAAAATGTGTTTCTTTTTCTTTTTTTTCTCTCCATACCCGGGCATTTCGTATCGAAGGAGTTGTCGCAGAAACTTCGAAAAGAGCTCATTCGATTGGAAATTGGAGTGGCTAGTGCCCTTTTTAAAAGTTGGAAGTGATTGGAGGGCAACTAGCCCCCCCCCCACGCCCATCATTCCCCCAAACACATCCAATCAAAATTTTGAGATAGCCATTTTGTTCAGCGTAGTTCATTTCCAGATAGAAAATATGTTTTTTTGAGGAGGACACTCCTCCACAACCCTCGGGGCAAGGGTTTTAAGTTATGCCCTGAGGGCATATAAGATCAATGTTGACACAATGTACAGTTTATTATTTTTTCTTTGAAGGAGGGCACTTCATATAGAAGGGGTCGTCGTAGAGACCACAAAAGGGGTTCATTCGGTTGGAAATCGAGAGTTCTAGTGCCCTTTTTAATAGTCGAAAGTGATTGGAGGGCAACTAGCCATCCCCCCCCCTCTCACGCCAATCATTCCGCCATTTTATTCAGCGTAGTTGATTTCCAGATAGAAAATGTGTTTTTGAGGAGGACACTCCCTCAAAACCCTCAGGGCAAGGGTTTTAAGTTATGCCCTGGGAGCATATAAGGTTTTTATAGAAGGCATTGTCGTAGAAATTTCAAAACAGGCTCATTCGATTGGAAATTCAAAGAGCTAGTGCCCTTTTTAATGAGGGCAACTAGCCCCCCCCCCCCACGCCCATCATTCCCCCAAACACATCCAATCAAAATTTTGAGATAGCCATTTTCTTCAGCGTAGTTGATTTTCAGATAGAAAATATGTTTTTGAGGAGAACACTCCCCCATAACCCTCAGGGCAAAGGTTTTAAGTTATGCCCTAGGGGCATATAAGGTTTTTATAGAAGGCGTTGTCGTAGAAAGTTCAAAACAGGTTCATTCGATTTGGAATTCAAAGGGCTAGTGCCCTTTTTAATAGTTGAAAGTGATTTGAGGGCAACTAGCCCCCCACGCCCATCATTCCTCCAAACATATCCAATCAGAATTTTGAGATAGCCATTTTTTTCAGCGTAGGCTAGTTGATTTCCAGATAGAAAATATGTTTTTTAGGAGGACACTCCCCCACAACCCTCAGGGCAAGGGTTTTAAGTTATGCCCTGGGGGCATATAAGGTTTTGATAAGAAGGCGTTGTCGTAGAAACTTCAAAACAGGCTCATTCGATTGGAAATTCAAAGGGCTAGTTCTCTTCTGAATAGTCGAAAGTGATTGGAGGGGAACTAGCCGCTCCCCCACGCCCATCATTCCCCCAAACACATCCAATCAAATTTTTGAGATAGCAATTTTGTTCAGCGTAGTTGATTTCCAGATAGAAAATATGTTTTCTAAGGAGGACACTCCCCAACAACCCTCAGGGCAAGGGTTTTAAGTTATGTCCTGGGTTTATAAACTTTTTATAGAAGGTGTTGTCATAGAAACTTCAAAAGGGGCTCATTTGATTGGAAATTCAAAGGGCTAGGGCCCTTTTTAATAGTCGAAAGTGATTGGAGGGCAAATAGCCCCCCCCCCCCACACCCATCCTTCCCCCAAACACATCCAATCAAAATTTTGAGAGAGTCATTTTGTTCAGCGTAGTTGATTTACAGATAGAAAATATGTTTTTGAGGAGGATACTCCGCCACAGCCCTCACAGCAAGGGTTTTAAGTTATGCCCTGGGGGCATATAAGATTTTATAGAAGGCGTTGTCGTAGAAACTTCAGAAAAGGGCTCATTCAATATGAAATTCGAAGGGCTAGTGCCCTTTTTAATAGTCGGAAGTGATTAGTAATATTTTTTGTTGTTGTTGTTGTTTAGACCAGGGCACTTCGTATCGAAGGAGTTGTTGTGGGAACTTTGAAAGGGGCTCATTCGATTGAAAACAGAAAGGGCTGCTGCCCTTTTTAATAGTCGAAAGTGGTTGGAGGGCAACTAATCCCCCTTCACTCCCACCCTCCCATTTGCCCATTATGTTTAAAAACTAAATGTTGCCTTAAGATTAAATTAAAATGCACTGTGATAATGCTAATTCCCAATAAGGCATATCAGCAGTATCCCAAGAACGACTGAGGGTATTATGTTCAAACTTTCGAGGCTACTTCTGCTCTAACAATTTAACCTAATCAAAATAGTGTAAGTGTATCCAAGCTATCAAAGAAATTAAACAGATTTTTTTTGCGAATGGTATCAAATTTTCCATTTCAGGTCAACTAGAGGAGGTATGAAACTAAGTTAAACAGTATTATTTGTGTCCACATTTTTTAAAGGGTGTATGTTGTTAAAAATTGCTGAAAATTTTTCTCCAGTATAGAAATAGCAGGCCAAACTATAAAGTCTTAAAAAACGAAAAGATTTAAAGTGTTATTTTCTTTTTCTCTGAAAAGACTATGTCAATATAAAACGGACAGAAATTAATTAAAAAAAATTTTTCCACAAAATAAGTTTTTCAAAGAAAAGTAAAGAACTCCATTAAACAAAAAAATGAGCAAAAATAAAATCAAATAATCTACCAAGCTCGAAACTGACACAAATCAGCATCGATAGATAAATGAAACCCAAAACGAACAGAAATTACAATAAATATCCGAGTCAAACTCAAAACGAGCAGAAATTAACATAAGTTCGGCACAAAACCCCTATGCCTTCCCAAGGCCAGAACACAATTTGCACTTTACTGAAAAAATACAAATGAATGTGCATTATCAGTTTAATATATACATATACTGATATTTAGTAATCAAAATGTTAAAATTATTTGGTTTATTAAAGTAAAAACATTTATATTTTTTTTTTTCAGTAAAGTGCAAATTTTGTTCTGGCCTTGGGAAGGCATAGGGGTTTTGCGCCCAACTTATGTTAGTTTCTGCTCGTTTTGAGTTTGACTCGGTTAATTATTGTAATTTCTGTTCGTTTTGGGTTTCATTTATTTATCGATGCTGATTTGTGGTAGTTCCACGCTTGGTAGATTATTTGATTTAATTTTTGCTCATTTTTTGTGTAATGGAGTTCTTTACTTTTCTTTGAAAAACTTAATTTGTGAAAAAAGTTCTTTTTAATTAATTACTATTAAAGAATAAATGAAACCCAAAAGGAACAGAAATTAAATAAACAATCATAGCAAAAACATACAACAAGTAATAATATAAATGAATAAATAGATCTTAAAACGAGTAATGCTTAGATTGAATATGAAAATCAAGCTTAAAACGACAAAAAAAATATTTTCCTGTTGAATTATAAATAAAACTTGAAACGAACAGAAATTAAATAAACAATCAATGCAAACAAACATACAATAGAGATTAATGTCAATTAATAAATAAATCTTAAAACGAGTGAAACTTAAATTGAATATGCAAATCAAGCTTGAAATGAACAAAAATCACAACAAACAAGAGTTTGGGTATGACCTCCTTCTCTCACTGTAAAAGTCTAAAAACTATTGCGTCATTAGCACTTTACTGGAAACTATATGCGTCTTGAACAGTCTTGGAAAGCATAAACAACATCGAATTGAATATTTGACATATAATAATATTAATTGTTGAAAGATCCATCAGTTCAAGAATTTATTTCACTGTAATTGTATTTTTATTTTCAATGCTGTAAGAACTGGAAAAGCAAATATTTGTAATATAATTCGTTTCCAGTTAAGCGCCAAAGGCGCAGTAGGTTTTTGGTTTTTATTCACAGTTAGGAAAGGAGGCAGTATCCAAACACTTGTTTGTAGGGAAACTATATTCGTCTTTAACAACTTTAAAAAGAGCAAATAAATTAAACTGAATATTTGATAATATTAATTGCTGAAATCTCAGCAGTTCAAAATATATAATTTTAATGTTTATTTTCAATATTAAGTACAAAAGAAAATATTGTCATAAAATTGGTTTTCAGTAAAGCGCCAATGACGCAGTAGGTTTTAGACTTTTACAGTGAGAGAAGGAGGTCATATCCAAACTCTTGTTTGTAGTGATTTTTGTTCGTTTCAAGCTTGATTTGCATATTCAATTTAAGTTTCACGCGTTTTAAGATTTATTTATTAATTTACATTAGTATCTATTGTATGTTTGTTTGCATTAATTGTTTATTTAATTTCTGTTCGTTTTAAGTTTCATTTATACTGCAACAGGAAAATATATTCTTTCGTTTTAAGCTTGATTTCCATACATCAATCTAAACGTTACTCGTTTTAAGATCTATTTATTTATTTATATTATTACTTGTTGTATGTTTTTGCAATGATTGTTTATTTGATTTCTGTTCGTTTTGGGTTTCATTTATTCTTTAATAGTAATTTCTGGTCGTTTTGAGTTTGAATTTTAAAAGGAATCTGTATCTGCTGAGCTCAAGTTTAAAATGACCTTTACTTCTTCTTTGAAAAACTTATTTTTCGGAAAGTTTTTTTTTAAATTAACAAATAGGAATGTGCACGGCAAATATAAAAATATAGGCTACATAAACTACTACTACTATAAAAAGCTAACTGCAGCACCAAGCCGCCTGAGGCCAACAGAGCAATGCACGCTCCTTCTCCATCCCAATCTATTCAAAGCCTCCCCTTTACACCTTCCCGGGAAGTTCACATTTCCTTTAAATATTTTCTTACGACACCCTCCCAACCCAATCAAGGTCGATCTGCTGTTTGTTTGGCAAGCAGGAAGGGCGTGCGAAAGCACAGGATGGCTGTCCCCCAGCCCCCCCCCCCATTGCACTTCCTGGCTGAAGGGCCACGAAACGGAGATCAGCACCGCCGATTTGGACCTTAAGGGTCTAGTGCCGTCATACTTACTTACTTACTTTAATATTCTAATGTGATATAGTTGGAGACCAATATTCTAACCTGGGTTCAGGTCTTCCTATTCTTCCAAACTTTTTTCAACTGTGATAAAAACACCCCGAATCTTGGCTATTCTACATTTAGCATCTTTACTGCACCCACTGTCTTAACTAATAATACTGCCTAGGCAAGTGAAGCTGTCCACTTGATTGATCTTCTCGTTAACCAACTTTCACTTATTCCTAATCTTAGTGACTCGGTCTTTTTAAAATTAATTTTCAAATATATTCTTGCACACTGGACTCACAAAACCTCTACAAATTCATTCAGTTTGCTAAGATATTCATCTAGGATGCTTAAACCATCAGCATAACCTAAGTCTAGGAGAGTTATGTAATACAAAATATTTATTGTCAAGAATTCTTTGGCCTAGCCAATACACTAAATTTTGTCCTTATTTCAGCCCCTCTTCCCTATTTTTGAATTCCTGTAAGTTTGCTGCAATTTCAAAGACTTAAGTGGCACATAGCCATTATTTTGAACCTTCTGGGTATATTAAACGAGTTTGGAAGTAGAGAATCTTCCGAGGTCTTAGAGAGTTTACGCTTTTCCTTCGGATTATTTGGAACATACCAGGGCGGCATAACTGGTAGTCCATTTTTTAAGCCCTAAGTAGAGGATAATAGCATATATGTACTGATTCCAAAGTATCGATAATTTAACCAAGCATGGCGTATCAATACCCGATACTTTTTCGGTATCGCCCATCATTACGAGGGTTGATCTTATATATAGAAAAAATGTAAATGGATGCAAACTCAGCCTCAATAGCTTCAATGTCAGAAGAGAAAGATGTGATCCAAAATGCGGCTAATAAAAATAAAAAATCCGGTTATTTCTGCGGTGAGCAGGGTATTATCAGCGGTTCATCCAAAATTTCGTGAAAATAGCAAAAGCTCTGCCAGGTTTGACAAAAAGAGAGTCCTAGACTCTGTAAATTTGGGAAGGAAAGGGCAGAGGGGTTCCTGTTTAACAATCAGCAGATACTTATCAACATTTCTAATGCCAATATAAGTGTTGTTCAGATAACACAAAAGCAAAGGCAAGCTTTGAAATAAAGATCATCAGAAGAAAATACAGTAACTTTAAAAATCCAATAAGCTGTAAAAAAAAAGACACCCAAACCCCCAAAAAATAAATAAGAACTTTAAAAAACAGCACGGGCATATTTTCTTTGTTAAGGAATCAAAAGAGCAGCATGGACATAAAGAGAGTAAACGCGAAGTAATCATTTTGAGTTGCTGTTTCTTTCCAGCGATCCTGCATCTTTTCAAGGGCTTTGTTTCCTTTATTATAACCTGTTTTTCTCATTCTATAGTTTCATATTGTTTCTATCGTATTCTTTTTCACCATAGATAAGTTAATGGAGGGTCTTGGCAAAGGATTTGTAGTCTTCTTTATATTCTAGCTGTGAGGATTTCTCTTTTTTTCGAGTATTGTTGCGTTAGTCGATGTCAAGAATGTGCATTCTTAGTTATTATTACCTAAAACAACAGAAGCTAATAGGCTTTCCTTTAGCTTCTTCCATTAACACTATTGATAAAAATGTCCAGCTGATAAATATTACCTAACTTTTAACTGCTTCATATAAAAAAAAAATCCCTGAACTACAATAAAGAACGCCGAATCAAAATACATTTTCAATAAAAACAAGTTTCGAACTTGTTTTTGGATAAAAACAAGCCCGGATAAAATGGATACATCTAGCATTTGACAGACGTTATCGATTGATAGATTTGGGACAATAACCTTGTATGGGAAATCACAGCCTTTTATAGCCCAGGACGTGTTTTGCTTTTGGATGGCCGATATTTGTTAGTTTATTTGTTTAAACAAAAGGAATAAAGGCAGAAAACGAAACCATTAAACAACTCTATGTTTTGTACATATCATACGCCCCAAGAATACACAACTTACCAGGGAACGATCTAAGACTGATATCGGGTCTTATATCCGTTGATACTGACATCAAAACCGGGATTTCATCTTCTTTGTCAGGTTTAAGTACCAAAATATCTGAGCATTTATTGTCCTTCTCCAATCCAATTATCAAAAATGACAAAACGCAGATGTGATATTGGTCTCCGTCTTGCGTAAGGGCAATTATGCTAGAAAAAAATCCTAGAAATATAGTTCAAGGACGAAGCAATGATAACAAAAAAACACTCAGAAAACTTCTTTGTGCGAATCTTTATATTGACAAAGTTAGTTTTCTGAACACTTATTGGGTAGCAACGGTTTAGAATACAATGTCATCCCTTGTAGAGGTAAGATTGTCCTAGGACAAAAAAGGCACAACTAGGACATGAAAAATAACTACTTATCAGGTTTGGTTGAGATCTGACAACCCTTTCTAGAGATTGTGCAAATGACAATAAAAAAAAAAACCGTTCCTCCTACACTCATGAGACAGATAGCAGCTGAACATTTTTCGGTTTCAGGTCTTGACTTTATATGCATATACAACTTCAGAAATTTTGATCCAAAACGAATATTTCCAAATAAATTATAGTTTGAGTTTTCAGACTAACTATTCCAGACTTATTTCCTAGGAGTCTAGTAGATAGAAAGAGTTTTGAGTTCAGGTTTCAAAGAAATAATTTTATGTTCTTTATGAGCGCACCATAAATTATCCCTAGGTAGCTAAGACACTAAATTGCGACGAAAACCACCCTGCCTTTCCTTCATAAACATCAACAACAAGAAGAGCAATAGGGAAATCTTTTCGCAAGACAGTGGAATTCTATATTTGAATGAATATTTTGACCCTATATCCAAGGGTCGTCCTCAGCAAAACATAATTTTTTTGGGTAGTATAGGGTGCCAAATTTAATAAAAAAGAAAAAGTAGTGAAAAATGAGCAAAAACTGAGCAAAAAACAAATCGTACCAGAAGTGTGAGCAATGGTAGCTTTCCTTTAAATATGTCGATGTCATTGGGAATCAATAGATTGTTCATGTTTGAATTTTTACGGGGAGTTCTGTCAAATCTAGCTGATTAGTTTTGCTGATTTATTTTCATGGCTTAATGTGGCAACACTGACCAAAGTGTGGCACTACCCTGAAGACTTCATAATTGTGAAACAGACAAAAGAAATTACTAGAAGATAGTGGTTTTCAAGCATGAGTATACCTAATATGGTTCCAAGGGGGAAAAAATGTTTCTATTTTGATGTCCTTGCAGGGGCGTAGTTTGGGAGTGGGGGTAAGGGCCAATTGCCTCCCCCCCCCCCAATAATATGGAGACAAAAATATTATATATCCCATGCCCCTTGACTATCTGGATATGGACCCCTCTTTCCCGCCAATAAATATGTTGGAGATTCACCCCTGAATCCTTGGTACGTTAAACATTTTTTTGACTAGATGCTTAGTATTTTAAACTGTTTTTTTTTTAACTTATCTACCCTTTCACTCCTTTTTTTCAACGGAAAAGAAAAAGAATAAAAACTTTTGATCAAAACAGCGAACAGAATAAACTAAAGAAACCCGAAAAAGTTTGAACTTCCCAAGGTAAGGTCAGCAGGATCAAATAAACTTGGAAAATATTAATGCAAATCTGAGAAGAAATCGTACTTCCAGCAGAGTAACAAGCGAAAAAAAAAAACTATGTAAACTTTTGCAAAGTCAGAAGTATTAAAAGTTATTTAATAGTCTTTCATTTGAATTAACTTTAACTGTATGAATCTAGCTTGGTTGGAATTCTCTACACTGTGTTATTATTATAGGTTGTTCAGAAAAGCTGTTCAATTGGACAAAATAACCATGGCAGATTTTCAGATGTGGGTTTTTTCTTCATTTTTTTTTTTTTTTTTGTCATTGTTTTTTTTCTATCTTCCTTTATTCATAAGTAGATTTTCATATTTTTTCGTTGTTTTCCTGTAAATTTAACCATTCATTTTAATTTTTCATTTAATTTTTTTTTCGCTAATTAAGATTTCCGGATGCGAGGTCAAAATTTCGAGCCTATTTTATTAATTATATTAACAAAAGTCTTACCTATCACTTAAAGGTTTCCATATTTTCCTTTTATTTATAGTTGGCATCTGATATTTAAGCACAAATTTAAATCCACACAATAAATTTGATCTACCGCTAAATTTTTTATTTGATAGCATTTGCTACTGCAGCTAAGTATAATACAGAAAGAGCAGATGCGGAGAAACCCCCAAATTGGGCACAAAGATATTTAAAATATTCGATCCTACAAATACAGTTTTTAGAGTACATAACCAAAACTCTAAAAAATTACAGTAATACGCCCCCCCCCCCCCCCCAAGATTAGAGCTACGCATAACTGCTTTTTACGTTTTTTTTAGAATTGAAAATCAGCTAACGTAATTCAAAACAAGTTATACGACAATTTTTTTGTTGTGTAATAGATAGTCATGTTCTCAAAAGTAACTAGTTGCAATATGTTCTGTGGGACAATCATTGCAAGGACAAAATATCAAAAAGGTAAAAAATAATATAGCGATGAAAACCATAATGCCTTTCAATCATAAAAAAAAAACGGGTAGAATAATAGGGAACAGATTTAAGACAGTGAAATCTTTAAAACCATAAATGAATGAATGTTTCGGCTCTATCTCCAAGGGATATCCTCAGCAAAGCACTTTTTGCAAAAAAAAAAAAAAACAATGAAATAATAAAATTAGTATTAAATCATCAGGGGGTGGCAACCGTGCTTCTACACTTCAGGCTTTACATATGTCCAATAAAGAGTTTAATTTGAAGCTTACCTTGTTTCGTCTGCCTTAACAATTTTCTTAATACCATCTAGACTCAATGTATGTATTATCTTATTCTCTTTTAGTGAATATGCATATATGGCAGTGGGATCAACCAGCAATAGCATGGAGAAATGCATGCCTAACAAATGAAACAATCCATACGATATTCCCTATAAAAAAAAATAAAGAGGGCGTGACAAATCTACCTTGTTATACCAAATAGACAGACGTTCTGGAAGTGAGCGCAAAACCTTACTTCATTAAAAAACAAATTTACTATGAATCACTCTTTCAAAAGGGTTACATAAATACAATGATCAGTAGGAAACTAGAAACTGATATCCTAATTTAATTTTTAAAACCAAGAGTTTTTCAGAAATCGTGCCTTTTTTCTTTACCTTTTTGCAAAATTCCATAAGTAATTGTTTCTACGTTCATGAAGCTAATGTTTAAAAAGATGCATCACAGGAACATTTTCCACAAAAATGAGATTCGGGGAAACTGGATTCGGTGAAATGGCGGCGAAAGAAGACATAGCTATTATCTTTCAGATGAAACTTTACACATATAAATTCATCTTCTGTAATCTGAAACAACGTTATTGTGTGTTTTCTTATACGTTATTATAATCTTGGAAGTTTAACCTTTGTGCTGTAAACAAACAAAGACCTTTCCGGAAAAGATTTTTTAAAAAGAATATTGAATTGATATTAAAACATAAAACCAACACAAATGAAGTCATAGAAAATCTCATAGTTCAAACGAATTGAAATTGCTACAAATGAGTAAACTAAATCTAAAACAAACTACACTTAACATGAATAACTAATTTAGACTTAAAATAACCAGATATTACCATAAATAAATATTACCATAATTACCCTAAATAAGAGAACAACTACCACTTGCTTGACTTCCAAAGATTAGAGTGTTTTTACATTCAAAAGATTTTATTTTTCTTAAAAAGAACTTCTTCCCTAAGAACAATATATACCAAACTTATAAGAGAGAAACAACAATTTCTTAAAATAGATACATTTACGATTTTCGACTTACCTTAGTATTTCACAAAAAAAATCGACTATCTTTCTTTTGATTTCATTTTATTCAGATGGAAAATTGATGCCTATTGAAACTTTTGAAACACCAATAGTTACTATTAAAGCAATCTATTACTATTTAGTTATTTATTACTATTTAGCTATTTATTACTATTTGGTTACCATTTAGTAACTCTTTAGTTTGGCAATCTTTTAAATTAGAGAACCCAATAAGCGAACCGCCATTTCATTTTCAATTCAATGGCAAGGAATGAATTTATAAGAAAGAAAATATTAATAAAAATTTACTGCGTATCACCCTAACTAAACAATTTGATTGGATATAATTTCCTTGATGTTACAGAAGAAGCTTTTCAAAATATATTTCATTTTCTTAGAGCGCAGGTAATATACTAAGGGGAGTTGTAGTCACACTTGCATTTGTGGTAATTTCGAGTTTGTTTGAGGTTTAACTTGATGATTCATTTTAATTTCTTTTCAGTCTAGGTTTGATTTATAGATGAATAACAGCAGGTCTTGATAGGCTTTAAGTTTCCGATGATTATTCATCTTAATTTCCTTTTGTTTTAAGTATAATTTGGTCATTCAGAGTAATTACTCTTCTTTTTAATTTCGACCTGTTACGTAACCTTATTTCTGCCTGTTTTAGGTTTTAATATCGCTCTTTGCTCTTCTTTAAAAAAAACTTTATTTAGAAAGCAGTTTTTTTTAAAATAATACAAAATCGTTTTTAACTGATAAGGTTTTATTATGTGTTATTTATAGGAACATTTGTGAGAAAATTTCAAGTTTTTCTGTTTTGAATTTAAATTGTAAGCAATTTTCGAATCTTCAGTGGCAATTTTTGATCAGTTGTTGTTTTGTACAGTATATTTTATGATAATATTTTTACTAAAAGATTAGGATGAATAGGGACAGGATTTTAAATACTACGGGTTGGAAATCTCTGTTTAGAAGACATAGAAGACAAAAATGATTTTTTGTCTTCTATGGAGCTGAATGATCCCCATGCTGTGAGCACCATTGAATATAGACATGTCATTCCACCTTTTAATTGAATGAATCTTTTCATGTTCTCGTTTTGTTACGACTGTGTTTAGATAAATTGTGTCTATTGTGTTGTGTTTACGACTGTTACGACTGTCATTGTGTTTAGATAAGTGACAGTCCTATTTTTTTTGTAAGAATTTCTGTTTGGTTGTCTACAAATAAAACTGAATTTATTTCTTTTGGTAAAATATTTTCCTTTTTTATGCAGGAATTCTTTGATGACATTTAAAAAAAATTTAATAAAGACAATTGCGTTTAGTTGAAAATATGATACGCGATTGTATCATTAAAATATACAAAATAAATTATCATCATTATCTTCAACAAAACCTGATTCTATGTTGAGATAAAAATGCAATTTTTGTAGAGACATTTTAGTGAGAAACGGTATTATTTGCATTATCATAATACATGTTAATTAATGCATAGTGTCATATCATATATTGATATATATAATATTTAGATATAACGCCATAGTCTCTATAAAAACATCATTATTTGTGTCAGAAGGGGGGGGGGGGTTGCAGGACGGACCCTCTAACCACGTCCTATCCCTTATCTTGCTGAGAAGGTGACCGCAAAATTTTAAGTGTTGATAATCGTTGAAATTTGACAGGCAGGTTCTTACAGTCAGAAGAACTTACCCCAAGCAATGCTAAAACACCGACTTTAAATTTTAGACGCTAGGAGGCTTCAAACTTCTATACTCCTGGGGATTCCTGATTTACGGAACTTTGAAGCCTGCTGGCGCCTTGAGTGAAAAGAGCCAATGGTCTATTTCTTGAGGAATGTCTCTTAAACTGTCTCTCTCGGCCATAAAAGTTGAGCAGTCCTGGGCAGTAGAGTTTCTGCTTTCAAGGAATACAGATCTACTTTGACATAAAAGAAGTAAACAGGGTCTTTCTATCTTCATTTAGTGCATATCAAATCAAGATCATAAATGGTTGAAATTAACTATGAATGATATGCGCGGCTTTCGTAAGTAGCTGGGAGTGTTTATGATTTATTTATTATTTATATTGTTTTTTTTTTTTGTATAAAAGTAGTGAAAAAGTGTTTTTCTTTTATGACTATAATAACTACATACACAGTTAAAAATCACTTTATTTCATTTTTGTCTGAGAGATCAGCTGAAGCCAAGTAATGTATTCGGAACTCCCTAGAGTGGCGTATCACGGTCTAATTCACGCACCTTGGAACACTTTTATTTAACAGTTTTGAAGAGCATTCAAAGCTGAGTAAGAAGCTTCAAATCCCTGGAATGGTGTACCGCGTTTTAATGTATAATTAAAAAAAAGTAAAATAACTGCAGAGATCGCGGGGGGGGGGGGGGGGCTGGCAATGCCCTCCAGCGCTGAAAGACTTAGATACACCTTTGAGTGAATGGTCAACATAAGACTAAATATCATGTCAAAACAAAATACATGCATACCGTTGTATTAACCATCAGTTGACATGCTTCATATTCAATATTTCTATTTGCTTCTTCTGCTAATTGAATTTCTGCTTTGCCAATAAGTTCGTGAATCTTGGTGATACTACATCCAGAGAACTCATGAAGAATAGCATCTGAACTAACCAGCATTAGCTTATCATCCACTTCTTCTCTTTCGAGCATTCCTCCAACAAAATAAGGTTTGTTTGGTGACTTATTCAATACCCTAAAAAAAAAATCCATATTAATGCTTTCAATAATCTTACTCCTAGCCTAAAGGAATCAGACAATTTTGATTTACTTAAATTTGAGTTCCGTATAGAAGTGCTGGATAAGTATACTTTGGAACTAGATTAAAAGACATATAGGTTTACTTTTCATATTTTGCTTGGTATATTGAACAATAATTTTTTTTTTGTTGTTTTTACACGCCATTAAATTTAGTTTTGTACATGAGCTTCATAGCCATATAAGTTTAACCATTTATTCTACTCTATTTGTTGATTTACTTTCTTATCGTCTTTGTCTAGTAGCCCACCCTTGCAAACTTAGCTTTTGATATGTTGTTGGTTGATTTTGTTTCTATTCTAACTGAAAAATGATTATTGTGCTATAACTATTACTACCCGGGCTTGGCTAAACGAAAAGCCGAGGAATGGATACACTTGGAAATTTTTCAACTATTATTTTGGCAAGCCTAGAGAATATCAGTATAGGGAGCTATAGGGCAGGGAATTTTTATATTTTTTTCAAATATTATAAAAAATTAAATTTGGTAACGTATTTTTGGTTTCCATGGGTAAGGGAGGGGGGGGGCTTCCAAAATTTAATGTTTTCCTTTTTATTATGTATGAATGGCCCACTTTTTTATTTTACATACTATATATTTACTATTTAAACAATTAGTTTCTTATACGAAAAAAAATTATTGATTAAACGGGACATATAGGATGTGATCTTTGAATTGTCTGCAAATTTTTAGAAAAATACAGGCATTGCGGCATCTTAAATTAGGATTTAAGCAGGGTTGTGTTCTATCCCTGTTTATATGGATCATTTTGACGGACTATATTTTAAGGACCATATGTCTTAGATTATACTGATGATTTAAGCATCCTAGATGAAAAGTGTGAGCAAAATGAATGAACCTTAGAGATTTTATGAGTTCAGGGTGCTAGAATAGGTTTGAAAATTAATATTAAGAAGACTAAGTCACTACGGCTTGGAATAAGTGAAGATGAAAAGGTGGTGTTGGGTAACCCACGTCACTTACCAAGGTAAGTGACAGCATCACTTACATTGGGTAGCATTATTAGTAAAGACGGCAGGTGCAGTGAAGATGTTAAAAGTAGAATAGCCAAGGCCAAAGTGGCCTTTTATGACGTGTGGATTTTATGAGTGGGGATATAGATGTATTGGAGGATTTATCACTGTGTCTTTCACAGTAGAATTGCCATATTACATCGTCGTATTTGGAGATGTCGAGTTTCCTAGAGTCTTGTGAGGGTCGAATTGACATTCTTGGCCTGTGTGAGTCTTTTCTTACCATGGATAATCTTCTCTCCTCGTATTGTTTTCCAGGTTATTCATTGATTTCAAAAACTAGAACATTAATGCAGCAGGGTGAACTTGCTCTCATACTGAAGGATCGACTAAGGTATAGGGAGAGGGATGATTTGGCTTGTTAGATTGAAGGTAGGATTGAAGCTGGTAGAATAGAGGAGCAGCTAGAAAGAAGAAGAATTTGTTTTGCCTGGTGTACCGGCCTCCTGGTGCTGTTCCTGAGGACTTCTTTGAGAGCTTTTAATGTTTTATGTCATGAATAAGAGCGAGTAGTACTTTAGATAGTATTTATGCGGGTCATTTTAATTCTAATCTATTACATCTTAATGGGGTGACTCTTGATTTTTTTAATTTGATAGTTTCGTCTAATTATTTTCCCACAGCTGGAATTCCAACTAGAATAACTGATCCTTCAGCAACTTTAATTGATATTTTTTTGTGTCTGGAAGTTTGATTTGTAAATGCGTTTGTGATGTTGTGATTGTACCAGGATCTGATCATCTCCCTATAATTTGTTCATTCAAGTCTTTGAGTCAAGAGAAGTCTGGGAGTCGGGAAAAAAATGAAAATTAGGCAACTTAAGTCGGCAAATTTGAGAAGATTTGAAGAGGCAATTAGTTGTACTTCAAGGGATGAAGTTTTAGAAGAAAAGAAAGATGTTTCAGTCGCTTTCGATAAGTTTTAAATGTGCTTTTACCGGTTTATGATTCATGCTGCCCAATAAAAATTGTGAAGAAAAGGAAAAGGGAGCCGAGAAAACCATGGATTAATGCAGCAATAATAGAAAGTATTGAAGAAAGAAACAAGCTTTACCGTTTGCATCTGGAATCGAATACGCAAGAAGACTTGGAAAGATTCAAGCGAGCAAGGAACTTGGTGAATTCTCTGAGGAGATCCATTGTCAGAAATTATTATTCTGAAAAGTTTAGTGAAAATGCTGGTGATAAGATAGATACCTGGCAAATTATAAATGACGTATTGAAGGGTGAACGTAAAAATTTATGAAATTTAGTGAATGAAAAGTGAGTGGCTGAACCAAAGCATATTGCTGATGAGTTTTGTAAACAATTTTCAAAGATTGGGACTTTAATTAAAAGTGTCAGTCTAGTGCTCAGTCTAGTGATGTGAGTGTTAGTGAAGGTTTTATTGAAGAAAGAGGGTCTGGACACGCAATGGTTGTTGAGCCCTGTATTATGCTGGAACTCGAAAAGGTTATTAAGACAATTAAGTCGAATTCTGCCGGGATAGACGGCCTAAGTATTTAAGACGGCCTAAAAAGCTGTTGGATGGTATTTATTAACACCTATTTTATTTTTGATTAATCTTTCAACGGAGAAAGGCCAATTTCCAGATGCTCTAAAGCAGGCAAGAGTTTATACCACTGCACAAGGGTGGAAATAAGCAAGAGATGACTAATTGGAGAGAGCAATATCAATCCTACCATTATTTTCAGTTTTTGTTTAGAAAAAATTATGCATGGGCAACTATATAGATATCTTGAGTCCTTGGGATGACTATGCAATACTCAGTTTGGATTTAGAAGGGGCCACTCAACAGGTTATGCGATGCATCATTTGGTTGATAATATCAACATTGCGTTTGAAAGTGGAAAAATTCCGTTAACAATTTTTATTGATTGTAAAAAGGCTTTCGATACATTTGATTTTGAATTATTGACGCGTAGACTTGGTGACTTCGGTATCAGGGATAATTGTCTTCAGTGGTTTAGATTCTATTTGCATGGAAGATCAATGCGGGTTGCGATTAATGATACTACAAGTGCTGCATCACAAGTAGAGTGTGGAGTTCCACAAGGATCTGTTTTGGGACCACTTTTATTTCTAGTATATGTTGATACGTTAAGATTTATCTTCCCGGTGCAATTCTTACAGCATTTGCAGACAACACAGAAATAAAAATTGCAGAGGTGAACCTTCTAGATCTTGTAGTTGGCGTAAATAACGTCCTGCAGTACCTGAAGACATTTACTAGTCTCAGCTTTTTAAGTGTAAATATTAGTAGAACTAATTATATGATTTTTAACCGTACTGGTGTTGTGATAAATTCTTGAAATAATATTTGCTTTGGTGGTATTTAATTAATAAAGTTCTTGATACAAGTATTTGGAATTTTGTTGACTGTAATTTGAACTGGAAGAAACGCAGTGAACTTATATCGTCCAAGGCAGCAAGAAGCCTAGGTTTACTTCGTCGTTTTTCCTTTTTATTATCCGGTTTTCTGTTTTAAAGATTATGTATGGTACGATTATCCAACCTTATATTGTATATTGGTATGCCCTTTGGGCAAGCAACTTTTATGCTAATTAAAAGAATCTAGACAATCCGGAATAAAGCCTTTCGTCTTTTAGGGGATTGTGCTAATTTTAGTGATACACTTATTTGTTTTCCCCATTTTAAAATTTTGAATAGTGGTCAGTTACGTAATCACCAGTTATTAACACTAGTATACCAATGTTTAAATGGTGTTTTGCCAGCTTGTTTTGTGGATATATTATCAACTAATTCTGTTAATCATTCTTATCATACTAGGAATCCGGATAAGCTAGTATATGAGAAGAGAAATACTGTGAGATACTGTCTCAGCTTTTTAAGTGTTAATGTTAGTATAACTTATTATATTATTTTTAGCTGTACTGGTGTTGTGATAAATTCTTTTGGACAGTATTTGCTTTGGTGGTACGATTATTAATCATGTTTTTGAAACGAGGTATTTGGGATTTTTGTTGATTGTACTTTGAACTGGAAGAAACACAGTGAAATCATATCGTCCAAGGCAGCAAGAGGCCTAGGTTTACTTCGTCGTTTTCGTAATTTTTTTTTTCCTGGTTTCAGTTTCAAAGATTATTTATGGTATGATTATCCAACCTTATATTGTATATGGGTGTGCTCTTTGGGCAAGTAATTTTTGTGCTAATTATAGAAGAATCCAGACGATTCAGAATAAAGCAGTTCCTCATTTGGGGGAATGTGCTAATTAGGAGTAAATTGAAACCAAAGAAAAACAGTATGCACTGTACCTATCGTTGGGCTCTTAATTCCAAAATTGTATTTTAATAGTTGTAAAACCAGAATTGTCAAATTTCAGGCAAGGAGTTGTCCCCCCCCCCAACATACATACATAATCTTCAGACTCAGTTTGCTACTGGCATAAGGGCAATTCCTGAAGTTGTGTAAGTGCAGTTTTTTTTTCTTACACTAATAAACCTAGCATCAGAATCTTACATGAATTACCAACTCAGTAGATCTTTCAACTGATAATAAAGGTGAGAGAAATTGGTACCTTCTAAAAAGTACTTTTTTTGCTAGCTACATGAAACATAGTCACTGATGAGTCTTCACAGCATATGATAATAACCTCGTCCAAATTGCTCCATAACAATAATTCTACGTTTGATCCAACATCAAAGCTAGTGTAATGGTCTGTTCCACAATCACCAAATTCAAAGAGGTGAACCAAATTGTTTGCATGCCACTGACACATATGTGGATAATTTTGATGATGATGCCTTAATGGCTGGTTGAATTGTTGGCTAAAATAGAAAGCATTCAAACAAGATTAGATGAAAGTATAAAACAATTCAAATATTGAGGAACTTTCAAGAAAGACAAAAGTAAACCAATAGAAACAAACATTTTGGCTATAGGCCTTTAGATATTCATCCTCAGCAAAATCAACAAGAAATCTAAGAAATATAGAAATTACTTTAATCTAAACCCTCCTCAGTAAAACCAAATTAAAACTAATATCCTAACTAAAAGAGCCTTAGTAATCTTAATGGTTCTAGGCGAATACCCCCCGGAAAACAACCCCCCCCCCCCGCAAAAAAATACCCCCCGTAAAAAAAAGGCTTTCCAAATTTGAGAATTTTATTTGAGTTTTATTTTTTTAATTTCCGTAGGGGGATGGAATTTTGGTACTTGTGTATTATGCGCCACTCACTCAAGTTTACGTTGTGTAAAATTCGAGAACACACCGGTTTTTTTTTGTTAGTTTCTTCGTTATTTTTGAAATAAATTTGCGCTATAGATTTGCACATTAGGGGGGGGGGGGGTAAGCATAACGGGTCTGCATGCAAAATGTGTTTGGTACAATTATTCTGCATATTAGATAGATAGACAAATAAGTGTGTTTTAAAGCCAAATATACGGCCATGAACACAGTAAAATAACATAAAGGAATATAGTGAATGGGGGGGGGCGTCTTTAACCCCGAAAAAATGCCCTCCCCCACGAAAAATACCGCTCCCCATAGAAATATCCTCTGGACAATTCAATCCTGGCGAAGATTTACCCTGGACAATTACCCTTAACATTCCCACGCGTAAAATTAAATCGGCAAAGAGAAAGCAAGACATAAAGAAATTTCGTATATGAATTCTTGCAAATTCACCCAGCGTAAAATTTATTCTTAAAATTTCATCTCCTGGGAACTATTTAAACTTTTCCCAGCCACTATATTCATTTATGTTATTTTACTGCGTTCATGGCTGTATATTTGGCTTTAAAATACACTTATTTGTCTATCTATCTAATACGCAGAATAATTGTACCGAACACATTTTGCATGCAGACCCGTTATGCTTACCCCCCCCCCCCCCCCTAATGTGCAAATCTATAGCGCAAATTTATTTCTAAAATAACGAAGAAACTAACAAAAAAAAAACGGTGTGTTCTCGAATACACAAGTACCGAAATTCCATCCCCCTACGGAAATAAAAAAATGGGAGTGCATTTTATGGGGGGTTAAACACCCCCCCCCCCATTCACTATATTCATTTATGTTATTTTACTGTGTTCATGACCGTATATTTGGCTTTAAAATACACTTTTTTGTCTATCTATCTAATATCCAGAATAATTGTACCAAACATATTTTGCATGCAGACCCGTTATGCTTACCCCCCCCCCCCCCCTAATGTGCAAATCTATAGCGCAAATTTATTTCAAAAATAACGAAGAAACTAACAAAAAAAACGGTGTGTTCTCGAATTTTACACAGCGTAAACTTGAGTGAGTGGCGCATAATACACAAGTACCAAAATTCCATTCCCCTACGGAAATTAAAAAAATAAAACTCAAATAAAATTCTCAAACTTGGAAAGACTTATTTTCCACGGGGGGTATATTTTTTTTTGGGGGGGGGGTAAAGGCCGGCCACCGATTAATCGATGGAATAAACTGAGTAAAGACAAATTGTCCACACCATCACCAACACTGTCCACACAAGTGTAGATAGAGTAGTCTAAAGAGCTGTAGACTTATATGGCAGGTAAAACATAGCAACTGATTTTTTATGTTGAATAATAGCTACAGGATTTCTCCTCATTGGTGAGTTTTGATTCAAGATACTATACTATATGGTATAAGCACTTTGCAGCAAACAAAACTTTTAGGCTACAGTACTTTCACCCAATCAAATAAAACTAAATTTTGGGACATTATTCCTTTCCTAACAAAGGTAAAAAGGTATCCTTTTTTCTTTTCTTTTTGGATAAACCAGCAATACCAGCAAGACATATTTATGCCTTTCTCAAGATAAAATAATGTTTGAATTGTTAAATTTCATCTCCTTATTCTTACACAATCTCTATCAATTTAGAAAACAGTTTATTATGGTATTCCTTCCTTAGGTTTAATCAGGTTTCAAGTAAAAAAAAATATTCAAAGTGAAACCCTTGTTTTTGCAGGCCAGCATCTAGTGTTTAAAGATTAGTTAGCTATAATTTTAACACCGATCCATTTTAAATAGCTGCATAGGCTACTATCAGTCTATTCTGGCAAGTGTACAAAGTTTAATTATGGAATGTTATTCCTCTTCCAAAAGGAACTGTTGAACAAACTTGAGCCTAACATAAATAAACCTGAAACAGAAATGAGGTCCAAGAAATGTCTTTTGAGTCTCATAGGTTCAATACAAATTGAATTACAAGGTTTTAAAGAATTTGGAGAATGCATCTTAAAACAAAAAAAAAAAACATTTAATTTAGTGAAAATTTGCTTTTCAAAACCAAGAGTCAAAGAAATCACTTTCTAGACAAAAGTCTTTTGACACTTTAAAGAAAGCAGCATAGCCAGGTGAGTATAATTTTAGAGAATCATATCGAATATCAAATACTGAAAGTTTCATTTACATATATCAGCTACTTATTTTCAAAACATTAAAAAAACTTGTTTGGAAAAGTAGCTGTTTGCTGTAAGCCATACAAGAGGGGTCTACATCAAGAAAGTCAAGGGGCATGGGTTGTATAATAATTTTTTCTTCAAATTATTGGGGGGAAAACTGCCCCACCAAAATGACACCTCTGCTTACACTGTTTATTCAATACTCTTTCCATGGGCGTAGGCAGCATATTGTCTAGGGGGGGGGGCAGATATTGTCTAGGGGGGGCAGTCGATAGTGTGGTTGAGTTTTATCAACTGCTTTTTCCAAAACCATCTGATTTTTCAGCCATATCTAATGTAAATTTGAAGGTCTAGGAGGGGGCAGCTGCCCCCCCTCCCTACGCCCCTGACTCTTTCCAGAAATATTAGTTGCTGCTGTTGCAATTGAATCCTGCCCCCCCCCGCTACTTTGCCCAACGAATAGCCCATTTGATTCCCTATTCAATGGTATGTCCAAATGTAAAAAAGTGTTTTTCAAAATCTAGGGGAGAGGCAAATTTATTGTTTAATTTTTTAAATGAAATTCCAAAATAGGAATTCCAAAACAAAGAATACTAAAAAAGAGTATTTTTGTAAATCCAAGGAGAAGGGCACATGCCCCCCCCCCCCCCCAGTAGGTACCACTTGTAGTCAGTGAAATCTAAACAGCCGAGCCCCAACCATCTAAAACTATCTACAGCATATGGAATATTAGCTCTGAGAACACACTGTTAGTGATGCAAGAGTAAGACAGCTAACCATAAATGTCAACCTATTTGAGTCCATGTCAGTATGAATTTTTGACCTAATCAGTCAGTAGATACAAATCTTATTGATCCCTACAAACATACAACTGATCTGATTGACCAAGGGAATCTTATGGACCTACCTCCTCTTGACATTGCCAAAGCCTTTGAAAAAGTCTGCCTCCAACTCTATGACTGAAGCTAAAAGCTGTAGTGTGAATCCACAAGATCTTTTCAGAAAGAAAACAACAGTAAAAATTTATGGAGAGAGTACTGGGACCTTCATGTCTAATTTCAGCAATGTTCTAAGGGAGTAGCTCAGGGAACAGTATTGGGACCAACACTCTTATCCATTCCTTACTTTAGCATGGCTTTTACCAGCTCACGAATCTGGCAAGATTGCAGCATCTACAGTTTAATAACCCAAATCACCCAAACCAAAATAAGTACTTTGCACAGCTTGCCAATAAAAGACAAAACTCAAGGTCTATATATATATATATATATATATATATATATATATATATATATATATATATATATATATATATATATATATATATATATATATTATGTTTTAATTTACAGGTGCAAGGGCCAAAACAAGAGTGAAGCATGGCAAAATGCATGGGGAAATACATAATTTGGACTAAATATTTGTACATTAGTGGGGGTGGGGTAAAATATAGTGGAAGTGCATTAAAAATGTGATAAACTGCAACTTTTCTGCACCCCTACCCTAAATACCCAAAATATGCAAAACTAAAAGAAAATGTTTAAAGCAATAAAATTTACTATTTTTGAATAGGTAAGATGTTGCTTTTTACCAGAAGGTCATGTTTCTTTCCATTGTCGTCCATTTTTAAGAAGTATATCGAAAAATACTTTGGTAAATTATGACTCAATTTCACACAGAGATAAATTCCAGACTAAGAAGATCATTAGTTTAATTTAGGAGCTATAACATATGACTAGAGTGAAACAATGGACAAATATGTTATAAGGTTACACATATTGGACCATCAGGGGAGGTTGTAACTGCAAGTGAATTGATTATTATATTTGGAAAGAATGTAAAAGTAGGAATCAAGTAGTCTTTTCACCTTGTCCCTGTTGCTCAAGGAGTTTACCCCCCTGAAAATACCCACCTGCAGAAAATACACCCTTGTTGAAAGGAAATGATTCCCAAAAATCTAATCCCCACTGAAAATTCCCCTAGACAGTCCCCCCCCCCCCTGCAAAAAATGTCCCTATGTTTCCCAGCAACAAATACTATCAGTAAACAATGGACAAATAACAAAACTTAAAAATGCACTTAAACTTCTACAATTGGGTTCTCTAGCTGTTTTTAGTTTGGGAGGGAGGGAGATATGTCAAAGGGTGCATTTTAATGCCAAAACATCCCAGCTCTCATTGAGCCATCAGATAAATACAGAATTAGTTCTAAGGGAGAGACAAGAATTGAGGTGGAGGTAGAAATTGATATATAATCCCCAGGGATGTACTTTAGAGGGTGCTCATTAGATCTGAAATTGAAACTTTAATTCCTTTTTTATAAGTCAAAAGTGATTGGAGACCAACCAGCCTTGGGAGGGGGGGAGTATTTTCCAGGGAGGCATTTTTCTGAGGAAGGATTTTGTGTGTGTTTGGGGAGGGGTATGTAAACACTGGTCACTGTCCCTGTGTAATTTATGGAACCTTTTATGTATTTTCTAGTTTTGACAGATCAAGAGGGCTATATGTAAGACAATTAGGATTGGGAGTCACATAGTTATTATATTTAGAAAGAGTGTGTCCATCTTGTCCCTATGTCAGCAATAGGATCATGCATTACTTACTCTAATTTACAATATGTCTAGGCCTATAAGTCTACAACAGAAATCTGGTAAAGAAAAAGAATTAGATTTTCCAATTCCCCATATAATGCTTTGGTAATCTTGCCTTGTCACAAGATTCTATATAAAACTAAACACTGTTGCAACAAAAGTGTAGGGTAATGCTCCCAGTATTTGAACACTGACTAGACTGACTACTCCCTGAAAAATATTTTAATTAAAATATATCTGTCATAAACATGGATAGTATGTTTCTAAATAAATTTATTCCAATGGCCATTCTAAAGGAAATATTATGAAATTCTAAAAACTACTTTTAAACATTCTAAAGTGCTTACCATACTTAATAATGCTAAAGGTTGGTTGGTTTGCTTTGCTTCCCCTAATGGAAAAATATATAGTCCAATCAATCAAGTCTGAAAAGTATCCAAGCTCAATGTGAAGATGGCAACCCTCATCAATAAAAACGTTTCAAATGAACATTCCTAATGCTCTGTTAGTGAAGTTTAGGTTCAATAAATCCGAGTTGCAGCTCTGACTAATTACTGTAGATGAAACTTGGATATGCATAAAAACAAAAATACAGTCAAAATAGTGGGCTGCAAAGTGGGAGCTGGCTCCAAACAAAGTTAAAAATTGTAGTTTTTTTCAGCTGGGAAAGTGATGGTAAGTGGTTTTAGAATATTCATAGAATTGTCTTATTAAATTGTCATCAAGAAAAGAAATCCATTGCAGGAGCATACCACACACATCACTACTTGACAAGCACAAGGCAGAAATTGAGGAAGAACAGTCACTTCTTCAGAAGAAGAATTTGCTGCTTTGCCAAGACAAGGCTCTGTCTCATGCATCAATAGTTGCCATGGTAAAAATCTACAAAGAACAGTTTGAACTTGTTGACCATCCATCTTACTCCTTGGATCTAGCTCCAAGTTACCTTTGTCTGTTCCATCAGCTAAAACTTGCACTTGGAGACCAGAGATTTTTGTCAAATAAGGAGGCATGAACAATTATTTTGCAGACTTGAATGCCAAGCATTAACTTGATGGGTTCAAGAGATAGGAGCATTGCTAAGAGCACTGTTTATAATTACAAGAAGACTATGTAGAAAAATAAAATTGAAGAAAAAAGATCTTGTGTCTTTGTTATGCTGGAAGCTTTTGAGACCACCCTTGTATTCTCAATAGCATAACTCTTTTGTTCTTATAAATTTAAAAGCAAATGCTAAACAAGCTGCAGGAAGAAAAGAATTGCAGTATTGAAAATACAATGAGTAGCATATATGCAATGAGCAGGAATGTCAGGAGCATCCTGTGCAGTTTGCAATGGCCTTGTAAACCAGGCTTGGTCAACTAAATTTGAAAGCATCAACGCTGGGAGCAGTAACTGCTTTCTACCAGAGCATTCCACATGTTCACAACATGGTTTGAGAAAAAAGCTGTTTCTCAGCTTTGCGTGTTTGCTCTTCTTCACAATAACTTCATTTGAAGTGACCTCTTGTTCTGGCAGTACTCTCTACTCGAAGGGAATTCTCCATATTTCAATAGCTTCTAAGGCATATAGAATCTCCTCTTTTCCTTCTGTAGCTGAAATGGGAAGCTTGAGTCTCTCAAGACACAATGGGTAATTATTGTCTTCTATGCACTGGGTGACATGTCTTTGTGCATACTCCAGTTTCTAATAGTCTCTCTTGTTAAGGGGGCTTGCAAGACATATATCAAACTCTACTTTGGGCCAGTCAAGGTTCTGGAAAGCCTGTTCTGCAGGTCACCAGCTACTGAAGGTTCATTTGACCACACCTAGTTTTTGCTATGCATTGTCTGAGGTTGTCTGAGTATGGTGACCAAATTTGAGCTCTTTGTATATAACGACTTCACGATCTCTTCTCAATACAGCTTGCAAGAAGAGAGTTTTGTAACCCATCTGCTGAGGTCATGTAAAACTCCTGCATCTGGTTCTTTTTCCCAAATTGAATACTTTACACTTCTGGACATTCCGTCATCGGAGTGTGAATTGGACTTCCAAAGTAACATAAGGTTCAATGCTGGATCTGTTAGCTCTATCATTACACTATCAGATAGTCATATGTGATACTGTGTTTAAAGTCCAGTCACACTCTTTCCATCATCTATTGTATATATATATATATATATATATATATATATATATATATATATAATATATATATATATATATATATATATATATATATATATATATATATATATATATATACATATATATATACATATATATATATATATATATATATATATATATACATATATATATATATATATATATATATATATTATATATATATATATATATATATATATATATATATATATATTATATATATATATATATATATATATATATATATATATATATATATATATATATATATATATATATATATATATATATTTATATATATATATATATATATATATATATATATATATATATATATATATATATATATATATACAAATATAGTAAGTCGTTGTAAAATTACCAGCAAAAGCACCTTAAATCTAGCAAAATATTTCCAAGTAAAACCTTCCATTTAGGGCTCATCAGAAGAATACCACCGGCCTTAACGGGTTTCGAGGCTTTACATTCTTTACCCAGCACGGTGGCGCCTCTACCATAAGATCTATATGGTAACCCTATGTCAGGTCAAACCTGTGAAATACCTGCATACTAGTCAAGCTAATAAAAATTACATACAAAAAATTATAAAGAAATACTGAATGATATTTTAATATAATTTCTCGCAGGTTGAGTTTCTAGGGGTTTCAAACAAGCTTGAGGATCTTTAAATTGGTAATTGGTTCCAGATACCAATAAAAGATATATCTGGAAGTGTCTTCGTTTGTTCCAGAATGGTCTCTCAGTGACCTCTGGGATTTGATTGTGGAAGCATTGAAACACTTTTTGTATGTAATTTTTATTAGCTTGACTAGTATGCAGGTATTTCACAGGTTTTGACCTGACATAGGGTTACCATATAGATCTTATGGTAGAGGCGCCACCGTGCTGGGTAAAGAATGTAAAGCCTCGAAACCCGTTAAGGCCGGTGGTATTCTTCTGATGAGCCCTAAATGGAAGGTTTTACTTGGAAATATTTTGCTAGATTTAAGGTGCTTTTGCTGGTAATTTTACAACGACTTACTATATATATATATATATATATATATATATATATATATATATATATATATATATATATATATATATATATATATATATATATATATATATATATATATATATATATATATATATATATATATATATATATATATATATATATATATATATATATATATATATACAATAGATGATGGAAAGAGTGTGACTGGACTTTAAACACAGTATCACATATGACTATCTGATAGTGTAATGATAGAGCTAACAGATCCAGCATTGGACCTTGTGCTACTTTGGAGTCCAATTCACACTCCGATGACGGAATGTCCAGAAGTGTAAAGTATTCAATTTGGGAAAAAGAACCAGATGCAGGAGTTTTACATGACCTCAGCAGATGGGTTACAAAAACTCTCTTCTTGCAAGCTGTATTGAGAAGGATCGTGAAGTCGTTATATACAAAGAGCTCAAATTTGGTCACCATACTCAGACAACCTCAGACAATGCATAGCAAAAACTAGGTGTGGTCAAATGAACCTTCAGTAGCTGGTGACCTGCAGAACAGGCTTTCCAGAACCTTGACTGGCCCCAAAAGTAGAGTTTGATATATGTCTTGCAAGCCCCCTTAACAAGAGAGACTATTAGAAACTGGAGTATGCACAAAGACATGTCACCCAGTGCATAGAAGACAATAATTACCCATTGTCTTGGCAGCCTTGTCTTGGCAAAGCAGCAAATTCTTCTTCTGAAGAAGTGACTGTTCTTCCTCAATTTCTGCCTTGTGCTTGTCAAGCAGTGATGTGTGGTATGCTCCTGCAATGGATTTCTTTTCTTGATGACAATTTAATAAGACAATTCTATGAATATTCTAAAACCACTTACCATCACTTTCCCAGCTGAAAAAAACTACAATTTTTAACTTTGTTTGGAGCCAGCTCCCACTTTGCAGCCCACTATTTTGACTGTATTTTTGTTTATGCATATCCAAGTTTCATCTACAGTAATTAGTCAGAGCTGCAACTCGGATTTATTGAACCTAAACTTCACTAACAGAGCATTAGGAATGTTCATTTGAAACGTTTTTATTGATGAGGGTTGCCATCTTCACATTGAGCTTGGATACTTTTCAGACTTGATTGATTGGACTATATATTTTTCCATTAGGGGAAGCAAAGCAAACCAACCTTTAGCATTATTAAGTATGGTAAGCACTTTAGAATGTTTAAAAGTAGTTTTTTAGAATTTCATAATATTTCCTTTAGAATGGCCATTGGAATAAATTTATTTAGAAACATACTTTCCATGTTTATGACAGATATATTTTAATTAAAATATTTTTCAGGGAGTAGTCAGTCTAGTCAGTGTTCAAATACTGGGGGCATTACCCTACTTTTGTTGCAACAGTGTTTAGTTTTATATAGAATCTTGTGACAAGGCAAGATTACCAAAGCATTATATGGGGAATTGGAAAATCTAATTCTTTTTCTTTACCAGATTTCTGTTGTAGACTTATAGGCCTAGACATATTGTAAATTAGAGTAAGTAATGCATGATCCTATTGCTGACATAGGGGACAAGATGGACACACTCTTTCTAAATATAATAACTATGTGACTCCCAATCCTAATTGTCTTACATATAGCCCTCTTGATCTGTCAAAACTAGAAAATACATAAAAGGTTCCATAAATTACAGAGGGACAGTGACCAGTGTTTACATACCCCTCCCCAAAAACACACACAAAATCCTTCCTCAGAAAATGCCTCCCTGGAAAATACTCCCCCCCCCAAGGCTGGTTGGTCTCCAATCACTTTTGACTTATAAAAAAGGAATTAAAGTTTCAATTTCAGATCTAATGAGCACCCTCTAAAGTACATCCCTGGGGATTATATATCAATTTCTACCTCCACCTCAATTCTTGTCTCTCCCTTAGAACTAATTCTGTATTTATCTGATGGCTCAATGAGAGCTGGGATGTTTTGGCATTAAAATGCACCCTTTGACATATCTCCCTCCCTCCCAAACTAAAAACAGCTGAGAACCCAATTGTAGAAGTTTAAGTGCATTTTTAAGTTTTGTTATTTGTCCATTGTTTACTGATAGTATTTGTTGCTGGGAAACATAGGGACATTTTTTGCAGGGGGGGAGGGGACTGTCTAGGGGAATTTTCAGTGGGGATTAGATTTTTGGGAATCATTTCCTTTCAACAAGGGTGTATTTTCTGCAGGTGGGTATTTTCAGGGGGGTAAACTCCTTGAGCAACAGGGACAAGGTGAAAAGACTACTTGATTCCTACTTTTACATTCTTTCCAAATATAATAATCAATTCACTTGCAGTTACAACCTCCCCTGATGGTCCAATATGTGAAACCTTATAACATATTGTCCATTGTTTCACTCTAGTCATATGTTATAGCTCCTAAATTAAACTAATGATCTTCTTAGTCTGGAATTTATCTCTGTGTGAAATTGAGTCATAATTTACCAAAGTATTTTTCGATATACTTCTTAAAAATGGACGACAATGGAAAGAAACATGACCTTCTGGTAAAAAGCAACATCTTACCTATTCAAAAATAGTAAATTTTATTGCTTTAACATTTTCTTTTAGTTTTTGCATATTTTGGGTATTTAGGGTAGGGGTGCAGAAAGTTGCAGTTTATCACATTTTTAATGCACTTCCACTATATTTTACCCCACCCCCACTAATGTACAAATATTTAGTCCAAATTATGTATTTCCCCATGCATTTTGCCATGCTTTACTCTTGTTTTGGCCCTTGCACCTGTAAATTAAAACAATGCTGACAAAATCAAGAACCAGAAAATGCATGGGAAACATATAATTTGGTCTAGCCTATAGGCTGATATTTGCACATTATGTGAGTTGGGGGTAAAAAAAAAAAGATAGAGGAAGCACATTCAAAATGCGTTAACTACAGTTTTCTGCATCTTATGAAGTAAGAATTGATTTCTCAACATGCTTCCTTCTCAATTGTCCCAGTTCTAGGCTTCTACTGTTTAAGGATTTGTTTTTAATATGGTACAGACCTGTAGGTGAGCTCAGATTTGACCTGGACGTTTTTTTCTTTCTTTCTCAAAAATCTTGTTAACTAACAGACATATCTGGGCATTTCAAGCACCCTAATGTGTGTCTAGGAATTCTGCATCTACAAGAATTTTTTCCCATTTTTATCTTTGCATGTTTTTTTCTGATACAGTTTAAAAAACAAAACAAAAATCATCTGAAACAACCCCAGAGTACAGGATTGTTTTGGACATGCCATGGATTGCCTCAGACACCTTGTAACATAGTTATAAAACTTTTAATTATTATTTAATACCTTAATACAAAACTTCTTTAGTGTAAGTTAAACATGGAAGAATCAAAGTTGAAGCCAAGAACTTTTGTGGCTCTCTTTGTACCACCTGTCAAAACTGGGGAAAGAAGCTTCAAGGCAATATCATCTTTTGAAACTGGAGCCTGGTCAATGGGATGAGGAAAAACAAAGTTTTCCCTTTTTTTTTAGAAAAAACACATCACCTCCATGAAATTATAACCAGGTTCTGCAACACATGTAACCTAAAAAACGTTTCCTTTTCCAACAACATACATCACAAGAACAAAGTCATCAGCAGCTAGGAGATTTACATTAAACAAATTTTCTGGTTCCAATTCTCAAGATGCAGAGATTCATAAAAAATTATCACCTATGAATAGATATTCTTGTAGCTCATCCTCAATACCTTCACCCTGGTCAGTCATGCTCAGATTTCTTACTTTCTTTGGAAGGGTGGCAACAACTTTCTTCTGAGATCTTTTTTTCTATCTTCTACCACTCACTCCAGTTCTTCTTTTCAATTGATCTGTAAGTTTTCTAATTCTTCCTCTTTGTTTTACTCCTCTACCCTTGGTAACTGTAGGTGGCACATGGGAAAATAGAATTTGTTGCTTAGGAGATACAAAAAGACAACAGAAGGCTCTTGAGTTTGTCAGCATTTTAGTCTGGCTCATGTGGATTTTGGTCAGCAAGTTGAGAATGGTTGTCTGACAATTGACTATCTGTAACTGAAGCAGCAGAAAATTCAGCAAAGCAGAAAGTGCTGTCGCAGAATGGCCACAATCAAGGCTTTCTACAGCCAGCCAAAAATTACTCAAGCTAAACTTCTTGAGGTATGGAACACAGCTGAGTTCTGCTGCCTCATATATGGAGATACATTGGCCTGGATGAAAGTTCAACTAATCATTAAAGTTTCTCCTCAATACTGTTTGAATGCTCTATAGACCAAAACATGTTAAGGTTACAAGCAATGCAAGCAGTGAGGTTGGAAGATGTTTAAGATTACCCCATTTTCTTTGCAGTAGTTGACTACTTAGAGGTCCAAGTGACCATCATGATTGTCCAGTAACAGTAAAGTTTGGTTTCTTTTGATGATCTGGTGTGCTTCACAAAATGTTTCATTGTTTCAAAGAAGGTTTCAGAATTAATCTAAGCACTTGGATGAGCTAGTCCCAAAGCACCCAAGGGGCTCAGTTTTCAGCATCTGAGGTTGGAAATTAATCCTTGTAAAGACAAAACTAGGGGTACATGGTTACCTGTCACACTAACAAAACAGACCTTGGTTATATTTTGAACATGTTCAGCTGATGTCATCTAGGCCACTTGCTTCTGGCCCTTCTTGGCAAGCACTCTAGGAGTAGGTAATACAGGTGGGACACCTGTTTTGCTGGTGTTCCAAATATGGTCCAGAGGGATTTGGTATTTAGCATAGACTAAGGCAAGGTTATCAAATAATCTTCCTACAACCACTTTGTTGGAACCACTTGCATTAGCTTGACTTGTTGCCTCAGAGGATTTGATAGAAATCTCACTTTTCTGCTAAAAAATAGCCATCAAAGCTTGTGCCTTCATATTCCAGGATGAAAAAAAATGAAAGAGTATAAAGAACATTAAAAAAGGCATCAAGTGGTATTTGCACTTTATTGATAGATCAGAAATGTGGACTGTTCCATATTAGCCTCAATAACAAAGCTGTAGCCTATATTGTTGGGCTAAACCGAAATGCAATGTATCAGATGATATAAATGCCCTTTGTATCTCTCTTTGTGCATGTATCTCCCCTCCTGGAGTTAATTTGAACAAACAGGGTTGTTTTGGACACTTCCAAAAAGTTGTCCAAACCAATCTGGGTTATGGCATCCAAATTGACCCCTCAGTGTCCATTTCTAAGAAATCACTTCTAGAAAAAAAAAATTAAGGTGAATCCACTTTGTGACTAGCTGTAGCTAGTGGCATGATAAGAGTAAGTACCTGCCAAAACTCAACTAAGTACAGACAAAAACAGCATAGCTAAAAAACCTGGCACATGTTAGTGGAGATAAAAAATTGCTTAAAAAGTGGTTCAAAGGGAAAATCTTTGAAATGAGTGCTTGGAAACTTTTGCACAAAGTTGGCCACTTGTCAATACTTGCTCCTGATTTCTGCAAAACTTGATTTTATACTGGCAGTGTCCAAACCAACCCCAAGCTCCCCCTACCCAAGAGATATATACAGGACTGTCAGACAAGGCTGTAGTCAGAGGGGGGTTTGAACCCCTCCCGAAATGTTTTTTGACTTGTAAAAATGTAACAAAAATGGATATAAAAAAAAAATTGTATATTTTTTAGTTTTTTGTGTGTACCTCCCCCCCCCCCCCGCGCCTGAAAAACATCTTTGAGTAAAAACCCCTCCAAAAAAATCCTAGGTATAGCCTTGCTGTCAGAGGGGGGAGGAGCATTTGTCAATGAAAGTCACTATTGAAAAGAGCACATACAGATATAGTGGCATGTTCTCCTCTTGTTCTAGTGTCAGTAATAGAATCATAGGCTACAAAGGCCTATATTCAGGGGCATGATTTGCACATAGTCTCATTAGACCTGGGCATAGGGCACAAGAAAAAAAAAAATCACTGAGCAATTTGTTTCTTACCAAAAACTGGATTGATGTGATTTATTATCAAAGTACCAGGTACACTTGGCTGTTGTGCTGCCTATTCACAGAAAAGTGATTTCAAAACAACACAGGAATTCCATAACCACTTATAAACTTTAGGGCCATCCAAGCCAAGTGAATTGGCGGGCTGGATTTAGAATCCTTTGTCCAAGAGGGCAAGGTTTCAAATCCTAGTGTACCCAATTATTTGGTTTGGGACAGGGGTAAGTGGCATGACTCTGTAGGCCCACCCAGAGTCAACCCAGCTCTAAATGGGAACCTGAAGAAATCTTGGGAAGGTAAATAGGAAGGTGTGCAAAAGCACAGGATGGTTGGCCCCCAGCCCCTCCCACCCCCATTACACTTCCTGGCTGAAGGGCTAAGAAACAGAGATCAGCACCACCAGTAGGGACTGTAAAGTCCAATGCTGTCTTCTTTACCTTACCTTACTTATAAACTGTCAAATGTCTCCTAAGAATGGCAGCCAAGAGCTCTGTATCACCTCTCTCTGGTATTACTTGGCTCATCATGTGTCTTCTGTTCAGGGCTTCCACTAAGCCTGAATTTTTTGAGATTTCCCCATTAATCTCTGTGTCCCCCAAAAAAACAATTGCTTGGGCCTAGGGGCACCAAAGATTTAAATTGGTAAAATTTTACTTTAGCTACTTTTGACTATCTTGGAAAGGGATTAGGTTAGGAAAACAAAACTTTTAGGGATGGCTCGATAGGCTAAAGTACGTCCCAGAAGGTAGGCCTATTTTGAAGTACCTACCTTCACTCCTTCTCTCTCTAGAGGGTCCTGACCTTTAAAAATCTTTGACTTATAGAAGTGAAACCTTGTAAAATAGATCTTCTGCTTAAATGAAGTATAACAAAATTGTTTTCAGCTTCACAACTTTGCTCAATCCCAATTTACAAGGTTTTAAAGATATGCAAATCCATTTCCTAAATTTTGGAAATAAAACATTGATAGGCTATGGCTTAAAATTCTACTCAAATAATTGAAATTGCATTTTCAGAGCTAAAGCCAGAGAAAAAGAAATTGATAACTGAAAATTAAGGTAAAATATTGTTTTGTCAAAATTTCAATGGGTATAGACCTGTCATGTAGGCAAATTTCAGGGTATTTGTTTAGCCTTATGTCACCTGATAAAAAAAAAACATGTTAAGAAAAACAATTCTTACTTTAAAATATGTATAATGATCCTAGTTCTTATATTATCCAAGGGGAGAACCTTTATCATCAAATCTTTCCACTAAAAATCCTTCTTTTTCTAGCTTAAAAGAAAATGTTTCCAAAACCTATGCTGCTGAGATTCAATGCTTAAGTCTTTTTAAATTGCCGCCTAATAAGTTCTTTTATAGATAGCATTCATGTTGGTCTTTTTAATACTTTTTTTTAAAGAGCAGTGGCGATGGGCCAAAATCAAAATATGAATGCTTAAGACTGACATGAAAGCTCTCTATAAAACAACTTATTAGGTGGAAATTTATAGGGGCAATTTAAAAAGACTTAAGCAATGTGGTACTTTTAGCAAGGGTTTTGGAAACATTTTCTTTTAAGCTTGAAAAAGAAGGATTTTTAGAGGAAAGACTTGATGATAAAGATTCTCCTGTTGGATAATATAAGAACTAGGATCATTATACATATTTTAAAATAAGAATTGTTTTCTTAACATGTCTCCTTATGAGATGACACAAGGCTAAATAAATACCTGTTTTTTTATCAGGTGACATAAGGCTAAACAAATACCAATTTCAGGACCCTCTAGAGGGAGAAGGATTGGAGATTGGTACTTCAAAATACCTTCCTGGGATATACTTTAGCCTCTAGACCCACCCCTGAAAGTTTCATTTTTCCTAACTTAACCCGTTTCCAAGATAGCCAAAAGTAGCTAAAGTAGAATTTTACCTTTAAATCCAGCTCTGCCTGTATTTACCAAAATTTACTCATTCTCCAAAGCCTAACTCAATTAGAATAGGCCTAGCCTACTTTCAAAGGTGGCATACACCTTATCATCTATAATTTGAAGCAGTTATTTATTAGATATTTAACACAACGGATTAAAAGAAATTTATGTTCACAATTACCTGTGTTGAAGGGTGTATAATTGCCAAAGTAGTAACATCATACAAACATGCAACAGAAGAATGCAAACTTGATAAAAATGTATTCTTTGATAAGGCTCCAGAGAAAAATGTCTGCTCTGAATATAACCGTAATTGGTAGCTTCCTCTTCACAATCTATATTAGTTGAAACATTTTCCCAATCAGTCATTTTTTCAAATTTTGATATTTGTATTAATTGCTCGGGTGGCCGGCAATGTTGCCAATAGTAAAAGCTAAAAAGTTGAATTTTGACTAAAATAAGTGCGAGAAGCCTAATACTTTGGTATCCATGCCAAACAGGCAAGACCCCTCCGGCCCAGCGACTAGCGGCCCAGCGAATTCGAAATTCAAATTCGGCCCTTCAGGGCTTATGATAGTAATTTCTCGAAATAAATATCTATCTATCTATCTAGCTTATCGGCAGTGACTAGCATCTAACAGTGAAATTTAAAATACTAAAAACAAGCTTCTATTCCTTAAACTAATGAATTTAGCTTTAATATTTCAATACTTTCTTTCTCCTTGGTTTTTTATTTTTTCGCAACTTCAGACATCATAATTCTCTAAGTCAGTTCAGTAAATTCTATGGACTTTACATCACCCTGGTTTTCTTTTCGGCGGTAAACAGCGAATAGTTGACATTTAGACAAAATAGCGGAGCGCTTACAGATAAAATGATGGGAAGCAACATTACTCAAACATTAATACAATCAAGAGTCTTTTTTAAACTTTTTATTCTCTTACTACTGTTTCTGCTGCTAGAAACTCACCGGAGCACCAAGCTACCTGAGGCCAACACGGCTACGCATGCTCTTCTTCCATTCCAATCAATCCAAAGCTTCCCTATTTACACCCTCCCAAGAAGATCCCATTTCCCTTAAATTTTCCTTATGGCATCCTTCCCCCCCAGCCAAGTACAACCTATTTTTCACTTAGCCCTAGACAGCTCACCGAAAAGAAAAATCTTTGACAATCTGTCACCCTTCATCCGCAGAACGTGTCCTACCCATCCCAACCCTCATTACAGACCTAGAAAGTGGGATTGAACCAGTCTTTTCATACAGCCAACTGTTTGAGACACGGTCAGTCAGTCGGGTGCCAAAAACGATCCGTAGGAAATTTTTCTGGAAAGCATCCAGCAAACCTCCCTCTGGTTTTTGGAGCACACATACTTCAAAACCATACTTGGTCACTATCATCACTGTAGCTTCCAATATTCTAATCCTGGTTTATATTCCAAGCAAATAAGATCTGTAAAGAGGAAATTTTTATTGCTTTAAGCCACTTCAAACAAATTATTAAATTAAGCTACAGGAAATCAAGAGGACTGCTCCAAGTGAAAGAATAAGCTCTTTAAGAAAATCTTGTTTGATTTTTGGGGAATTTCCCCTAAATACGCGACTGTTAACTCTGTCTGTGAGCTTTTATTCCCATTTTCTGGTTAGAAATCAATATTGATAGACTTTTATAAAGTTATTTAGCACACAAACTTACTTAGCACATTAAAATCACAAATCACAGCATAAACATGAGTTTAAATTTAGACAGACCGACGGTACACGACCGCGCCACCAAAATTATTCTCCACGCCAGTGCGTTTTTCATTGAGGGCGTGCCGCTGAAAAATTGGTGCAACGTCGGGTTCTAAAATTCTGTGACCGGAGCTTTTGAGGCCCAGTGACTGAAAGTGATCTAATAAACCCCAAAAGATGGGCAAACAGCAATTAAAATGCCAGACCGAGTTGCCAGGAACGGTACTTGAAGGTGGTGGTTCAATCTTAGTGATGGAATTTTTTTGCACAACCGTTGAAATCGAACTTCAAGTTAAAGGGCAACAGCTACAGTGAGTAAGACCGCCAAAACCTCCTCCCACCTGTATAATAATTAGGCAGATAAGAACAATCAATAGCCTAGACAAGAAGAAAAAAATATCCCTTCCTTCTTCTCCGATAAGATCTTCAATTATTAGCTTCAAAACATTTCTTCGTTTATTGGAGGAAAGAAGAGGGTGTAATAGTGAGTAATAGCACCACAGGAACTTTGTGAGACTAGTGGGGACCTAGGAGGAGGATGTTCACTCCCCAGAACATCGCCTTCTTTTGGCAGGTCGTGGTGATGCCTGATCTTCTGTTGCTAAGGTACGGCATGTGTTCTCAGATCTTCATTTTATAAAGTTCACTCTGAGCAGCACTATTCCAACAACTGATTTTATACTATCGTAGTCAGTCTGATCTTCTTGTGCTAAGGTTTGCTTTCTCATGTCTCTATTTTATAAAGTACTCTAATTTCTAAACTATACGCAACCGTAAGGAGTGAATTTAGTTCATTTTGAGCAGGACTGTTCCAAGAAGTGCTTTTAAATCGTCGGGTTTAGAACCTTTCAAAATTATAATAGGATGTGGATATGAACTTTAGTTTACCAAAATTCAAAAAATATGGAGAAAATGCTGACAATGCCTTTTTCTTCGCTTTAATTAACTATCCCTCAGAAGCTATTGTTACATCGACAAATGTTTTACTTTGTAAAAACTGATCAGTAACACTGGCTAAGTTGATTCATAGTTAATCCACTTTAAGTATAGATGCAGCAAAGGGCCAGGATTTGTTCAGCTACAGTAATTTTTAGCACAAATAATTCACGATCCTACACCTTCGAACTTCCTTATAAAACTAGTCTCTGGTAGAAGTAATTAGGGCTACTTGAAAGTTACGATCTCTTCTTCGGCTTCATCAACAACAGAGCGATCTTTTTCTCGGAAATTTTCTCCCCCCGTTGTTAGTAATATCGCAATTCCGACAACACGTTCCATTTGATTGGATGATTTCCATCACTCTCCCTCCGCACATACTACTGAGCGTACTAAATATAGGGAACAGTCTTGGTTAAAAATATAATGTCGGATCTTAATTTTTTTTGTTATCAAGCTCAGATAACTTCCGCTCTGCATTTACACTTGAGTATGGCAGCGCACATAAATCATTAAGATCTACGAAAAATCCAGCCACTGTACTTTCTCAATGACGAACAGAAGACTAAGGGGTCTTTCGATGAATACCGTGAGCGAGAAGCACCTCTTGCCCCTTTTTTTCTGGAAGTAAACACCGATTGTGATCAATTTTATTTTAAGTATTGTGTGTTGCTGTTTTAGATTTTCCCAGCGGGTCAGGAGAACACAACAAAAAACGAATTGGCGTATCAACATTATCGTATAATACTTCTTCCGGATCTAAACTTTTCAGATTTTGAACAGTGGGATCACTGTGGTCAATTCGTTTGCTCATTTGGGATTAGGGCTCAACTAAAAAACCCGAGTGTAACAACGGGCGTATCAACATTACCAGACAATGTTTTTTCTACGCTAATACATAGGAATGACATGATTGAATCAAGTCAAATTCACTGCACTCCAATATGAATTCTTCAATTATGCAGGTACTTTAGCCAGAGTACGAGCAGTAAAGAAAAATACTAAAGGTCGCTGTTGGCAAATTGCTTTTTTTTTTTCTTTTTTTTTTCACATGTTAAATCGTCTTTCAATCTTTTGTGAGAATCTTTCGCACTTTTGTGAGACATATTCGGACTTTCCATAGAAAATTACAGTTGTCTATATAGAAAAGTATGATAAAATGCAACAGTTGGCCATCATGATTGCCTGCATATTAAGATCAGCATCGCCGTCTGCAGATGTTTTTGAGGGAGTGAAAATTGAGACCTAAAAAAGAGTCATTGTCGCTCAAAAACAGTGAAGTCAAAAAAATTTGGCACTTGCAGCATCTTTCCGTTTAGGTCACTCTAGAGCAATTCAAGAGAGTTTTATTAAGTAGACCTCATTTCAGTAAATTCCTCACTTTCTACGTTTCATAAAGGAACGGTTTATTTTAACTAGAAAGGGCCAGGCAGACTTTTTTTTTGTTTCATTAAGAAAGATTCCTCTGAGATATTGCTTATCTGCAATATCTCAGAAAGGTATATCCAGGGTGTCAAATGACATCTTTTTCACACCACACCAAGCCCACACTCATGTCAAAATCACAAATAAAAGACTTCAATGAGATAGATAAAGGAAGCTGGTTGATACCTCTGACATATATTGATTCTCTAATTCCATTTTCATACTACTTAATCTTTTGAATATTCTCGCACGATTCTCTCTAATATATTATCTAAAAATTGTTGCTGAATCAAAACCTTAGTTCAAGAACTGTCCTAGACCTTGATTTCAAATTGAAAAAGATTTAACCAATAATTCTGTTGAATAAAATCAAAGCAAACGCTCAGATAACCTTCTGCAACTTAAAAATTTAAATTAGAATCTCATATTTTAATTCTTATGCAGAAGAACTGGAAAAAACTCATAATGTTAAAAATTAAGAAACGAATACATCGTGTGTATTTTTCACATCTATCAGCCTGAAATAGCTACTGCCAATGAAACTCCAAAGAACAAGTCTAGATAACTGCCTTCCTTCAGCCAAGCCAAGTTGAAGAACCTCACTTCACAGCTATAAAGATTATTTTTCTTTCTTCTTCATTGCGTATTCTACCCCGCGTTCATTATAGCTTATTGCAATCAATTGAGATTGAGGTTCGTCACTGATAGTCAACGAAAACCATTCTCTTTCAAAAATATTGATTCTCATCAGCTGTTAGTGACAAATATCAATTGAAATCGAATGCAATAAGCTATGTTGAACGCATCGCTAGTAATCACTGTCTGTCCAAAAAGTTCAGAATTTTGACTAGGCATGGTATAATTACTGCATAGTTAAACAAGGAATTTCAAAAAGGTTTAGCATGGAAATATTGTGGCAGGCCAACAGCCTGCAAAACATTTTCAGGAGTGGCTTGCCAATATTTTTGCAATTGGATGCTGTCGGTTTCAGCCAATTGTTGGACCTACACAGCCCATTGATTTCTTTTTAGTATCTGAATTGGAGGAAATACGTGGGTTCTACAAACAATACTAGTAACTTTGGTACGTGGAGAAAGAAGCTTCTCCAAGATGAAGCTCATAAGAAACTTGCTTCCTGTCATTGGTGAACAGAGAAAGATTGGTTGGACTGGTGTCAACACCCAGTGAGAAAAGAATGACACGAGGCATCTAACTTTATGATTTGGTTACAAAATTTTCAAAACAAAAGCAAGGAAACAAAATTAAACCCTGCTTTTTTTACCTTATAAAAAGAAAAAAAATCCTTAAGTTATATTGATAATGCTTCACGAAAATAGTAAATTTATGTTATACTTAAAATTTTTATGGTTTAAATATTGAATGAATTATTGCGGGGCTGAGGGAGGGAATCACGTAGAACCACTTTAAACTCGGATCCAAGAAAAAATTTCGCCACAGCCAGCAAACATCCACGTACAAAATACGAGAAGAGGAAATCCTTCTTCACAACCAGGGTCCTACCAGTAAGATGATCATTCTTAATCAGATCAGAAGTAACTTGGTGTGCATTAATCTGTAAAATCAAGAAATAATAAAGGAATAAACACTCTAATAATCACTCGACACTATGATAATGATGGACCATCAGTTTTACTCAGTGCATATAAGACTTAGGCCTATTTAAATATTCATTTCCTATTTTATTCAAAGCAAAAAACATGAACAAGTGCAAAATTTTAGTGTACACTAGTCATCCAAAGGTTAAGTTTACTGAATAAAGATGCGACAAATTTTTTCTTGGAACATGAATAATTCGGCTGTATCCAGTAGTGGGGAGTAGGGGGACAAATCTGTTAGAAAGGGGAATAGACTTTTTGCATATGGCAAAGGTTACATAATTCATGAATGTTCCGGAGCCAAGAAAAAACAATCTTGAGCGCAGCCTCAGGAATAATATTTGGCACCGAATGGAAAAAAGGTTCCCTATAAAGATACTTGCTTTATATACATGAAGCCTGAAGATTAACAACAAGGAACAGAATAACCTTTTGACTATAAAGGAATAGGTCTACTGAGTGTTGGCAACCAGGTTTATTTCAATCAGTCAATCCTCCTCATTACCACTGGTTATACAATTTTCATTATCGACTATTACTTCAAACAGCGCGATTATAAAAACAAAATAAGTCTCACTTTCTCAATCAAACACAGAACTTCTTCTGATTGTTCGAATCCTTTTTTCATCTATCCTTTTTTTTTTTACAAATGTTTAAGAGAAGAAGGCTATGAGGTTGATAAAAAAATCAAAAATCCCAGTGAAACTAAAAAAATAGCCAAGAATATGGTTTTATTTTTGTGATTCCCTTTTAATTAGCATAATTTTTCTTGTACGTAAACATTACCTTTGCACAAATTGTCATCTTTTTCTATTATAATTAAAATAATTTTGTGATTATTGGCTTCTTCTAAAAGAGCACAGATGGATTTTAACAGTAAATTACAATTGTGAACATGTTTATTAGATGGGCAAAGCAACAAAACTATATGACTTATTATATCAAAGAATTTTTGTTGATTTTTTTTTTTTTTTTTTTATTTTTAACAACTTCTTTAGGCATATCTGCATAAAATATGATATTTCAATACTTCTAATCAAGCAATGCGAGGCAATTTAATAGTAGCTTTTGGCAAATCCCCTTCTAAAATTTGAGATTTCTGACTGAATTAAGCCAAAAGCGTTGATATTTGGATATATCTTTTTGAGAAAATTTTCTTTCATAGACTGCCAGGTTCTGTTTGATAACAAGTTTTTCTTCTTGCTCCATTTCTTTCCAAATCAAAGTTCCTTTCACCTCGTTATAAAGTTTGTTCCTTATTATATATTCGACTATTTTCTTCTGTTCATTATATCTGTATGGCAATCGACTTCTTTTGCTATAGCTGGATGTGCTCATCGTGTCTGAAAATACTGGTTGTGGAACTGGAAAAAAGAATAATTATAAAGGCTATTTATAAAAAGCATTTTCATAGATGGAGGATATACCCCTTAACGTTTGTCAAATAATTACTATGAAAGATAACCAGAATTCAAAAGAAAAATGTTTAAACTATATTGGTTAGAATACATGTTTTCGTAGAATCCTCATGGCCCGGTAACAATCACACAACTCGGAAATATTTGGCCGTGTACAACGATGATTGCATAAATATTATTAAATTGTGTGCTGTCTATTCAAGATGGTATCTAGGATAATCATTGGCACTCTTTGGTTTTTGTTAACCCTTGTATTGTTTTCTTAAAAAACAGAAACATAACATCTATTGCATACTCGTTTTACTCATGTTCATATTTTTAGAAAAAAACTAAACTGAACAAAATTAGCTTGTTTACCCATGCCTATTCTAAAGCATTTATGTTTTCTTCTTTTCCGAAATTCATAAAAAAAAGTTTTTGGTTTTAATTTACCCCAACAGGCTTTGTTACATTTCTGTTTCTCCCAACAATAAAGAAAGCACTTTACTCAAAGGCGCAAAATTGTAAGCCCCTTTTTCTTAACTCATTTGCTAATGTTATATCGCAAAAAGAGCTTGCTTTTCATTAATTTTCTTTCGGTCAGTTCAGTCTGACAGTTAAATCTGAAAAAAATCAAGAGACACTTGAAAAACAAATTGCCTAATTTGAAAATCAAATTTCAAACCAAATTTAAAGTTTGCGATTCAACAGTTAGCTTTACAAGCCTATTGCGAACAGAAAGTCTCTTAAGATCGAAAAGCATGCACTAATTTTATGGAGTTAGTACTACAGTGCTGGTAAAGGGGAATGTTTCATTTAATATGATCGAAAAATGGTAAGGTTGATAAGCTTCTCAGCAAGTTGGGCTCCACATGTCGTAATTTTCGTGAAAATTTAAGAACAAATCTACAGTGCAAATCGGTTGCGGTACTTCACAGTGTGATAAAAGAAAATCTTTGTCAAAAAGAGATCCGTAGCCTACATTTACTGGGGAGTTGAAAGACAATTTTATCTAAGAATTTTTTTTCTTTTTTTTTACCTTAGCCTTAGCTTATACTGTTTTGATAACCTGTATATTCATAATGTTTATTAATGTAGTTCAACTTCAGCCTCAACACTTCCTGTAATTTTCGTCTTAATACCCTTAACGTTAGCGGTAGTTCCAATGGAAGTAGTAGTTGGAGTAGTACTAGAAGTAGCACTGGTAGATGTATTTGTAGTAGCGTGCGCATAATGCCTTTTGATTAATTGATCTTCCAATTTTAAGCATTCCCTGAAAGTTCTACCTTAATTTCCTAATCCATTCCTGAGATACACCCTTTTGACAATCTGCATGCACATAGTTTTCACCTTCATACCCTTAGCCTTAATAGTACTAGTATCATAGTAGTAGTGGTAATAGTAGGATCAGTTGTAGTCTTGTATTAGTAGTAATAGTAACAGTAGTAGCAGCAGTATTAACAACAGTAACAGTACACACATGCTGCCTTTTGGCCAGGTTGAATATCCCCCTTATGATACCCTTTAAGTTTCATCTTGATACGATAAGCCGTTCCAAAGATATTGCTGATACACTCTTTCGACAATCTGTATGCACATAGTATGTTTTGATTTAGTTAAACTTGTCCCTCAACATTTCGTCAAATATTGACTTCAATATCCTCAGCCTTGGTAGTACACGCCAAAGAAACATAGCCTGAAAGTTCCAACTTAACACCTTGTCCATTCTTGAGATACGCCCTTTCGACAATCTATATACGCTTGGTTTAGTTCAAGTTTCCCCTCTATATTCTCTCAAATTTTCACTTTCACGCCCTTATTATTAAAATTGCTAGTATCAAAGAAGTATTGGTAGTAGTAGGAGCAGTAATAGTGTTGTATTAGTAGTAATAGCAACAGTAACAGAAGCAGTATAATAGCAGTAGTAGTAAGTACATGTTACCGTTTTACCTGTTGAAAATCCCCTTTATGATACCCTGGAAGTTTAAGCTTGATGAGATAAATCGTTCCAAAGATATTACTGATACATCCTTTGGACAATCTGTATGCGCATAGTATGTTTTGATTTAGTGCAACTTTCCCCTCAACACTGTCTCAACTTTTCACTTCAATACCCTCAGCATTGGTTGTACTTGCTAAAGAAGTAGTTGTAGTAGTGGTAGTAGTAATAGTAGCGTGTAAGTATTGCCTTTTTGGTCAAATGATTCTCCCTCTTATCATTTCCTAGAAGTTCCAACTAAATACACTCAGTCATTCCTGAGGTACGCCCTCTTAACAAGCATTATGCATATAAAGTGTTTGGAGTGAGTTAAACACTCCCCTCAAAATTCTCTGAAATGTTGCACCTGAATGCCTAAATATCTTCTTTAATAACAAATACTATATGTAAACAATGAGCGAATTGTGTAACTTGCAGCCCTTGCCCCGAGGGCTGTGGGGGGGGGGGCATCCCAAAAGACATAGTTATTGGATCTTTAACTATGCTGAACAAAATGGCTTTATCAAAATTTTGATAGGATGCGTTTGCGAAATTTATGGGAGTGGGAGGGGGCATGTTGCCTGCAATCACATTTGACTCTTAAAAACAGCACTAGAGGGTTCAATTTACAATCGAATGAGCTCCTTCCGAAGTTTTTATGACAACTCCTTCTATACAAAGTGCCTTGGTAAAAAAAACAATAACAAATAAACCATATATTGTGCCAACATTACCCTTTACTTAGACAGCGCTCCCTATGAATTTTTGTCACTTAAAGTCCAAATTATTATAAGATTCTATTTCTGATCGATTTAAGTTTTAATACAGCTCTTTACTTTTCTTTGAAAAACGTTTTTTTGGGGGGAAGTTTTTTTTTTTTTTAATTTATTTCTGTTCGTTTTTGACCGTCAAAGTTTTTTATTAGTGGTTAATATTATGAATGTTTCTCCAGTTTTTCCCGTTTTTTTTATATATTTTTAGCTAAAACTTCATTTTTAAATATATTTTGTACAATTAGAAATCAGGGTTTTGGAATCGTTCTTGAGCTAATATTTTGATTCAACAGCGATTTCTAGATAATATACTCGAAAGAATCCTCCAGGGAAAATGCTCGAAAGATTACATATGAATGAAAGTGGAATAAATTTAATATCCCCATCAAAATTCTCTGGAGGTTCCATCTTAATACACTTATCCGTTCCTGAGATATTGCAGATAAACCATTTTGACAACCTGGATACATATGGCGTCTTTTTATTTAGTTCAACATCCGGATCGAAATTCCCCAAAATTTTGAATTTGAACTTACAAACCATTTTTGAAAAATTGTAGACAGTCTTTTTTGACAACCGGGATGGACACAATCACTTCAAGTTCAATATCCACCCAAGATTCTCTGATATTTTTCAACTTAATACCCATAGCCGCTCTTGAGATAAATATAGAAACTCCAAGGTACGCCCTTTTGACAACCTGAATTCACCTAGTGCCTTTTGATTTAGTATTACATTCCCAGAACATTCTCTGAAAGTATTAACTTAATGTCCTTAGAAGTTCCTGAGATATTTCTGATACGCCCTTTAGAGCCCGTCGATGCAAATAATCTTTTGGTTTAGTTCAACATCCTCTGGATTTTTCAACTTAGTAACCTTGGCAATTCTTGAGATATTGTAGAAAAGTTTAGTCACAGTCACAATTATTCGCACTTGCAGTTCATTGCAGTCATAGTTCGAAGCAAGTACTCACAGACTCAGTCATAGGTTGTCGTAGTCTCAAGTAGTCGCAGTTAAAAGTGGTCGTAAGTAGTTACAGTCACAAGTAGTCGCCGTTGCAATAATAATTTATTTATAACCCGCTTTTATACAAAACAAGCGGAGTAAAGTACACTAAAAAAGGAAAAAAAAATCAAATACACAGAGACCAAGATAAAACAGTAGTAGCAGTAGTAATAGAAATAACCCTGGAAGCTCCGAGTTAATACTCTTAGTCGATCCGAGGATATTGCAGACACACGCCATTTTGATAACCTGGATGCACATAGTGTCTTTTGGTCTAGTTTAAATCTAGAGTAGAATTTGAAGAAGAGGAGCTACTTTTCTTCTGCAAGTTTTGTTAATGAAAAGTGAAAACCGACTGCTTTTCCCAATATATAGAAAATTGATCTAACTAAACTAAACGAAAAAAATTTAAACACCAAGAAAGGGCAGCTGTAAATCAAAAGATTTACTCAAAAAGAGCAAATCAAAAGATCCTGCACCCACATTAAAATAACATATATTCATCATGAAATGAACACACAATATTACATTTTACTATTCCGCCAAAGGCTCATTGGCCTGTAAATAGCATATCGGAAACATCTCGGTAACGACTTGCGGAGACCGAGCTGAAAACTACCAGAATGTATAGGGAGGAGGAGGCAAGGGGGACATATATTTTGTGATTAGAGGAAGATGTGGGGGCCAACAACTCTTCATCTTCAATCCACCTAAACGTTTTAGCACTAATAACCCTTCGTGTAATCCAAAAATTATTTACATATAAAAATAGCATAATACAGTATGTTATATCTTGGGAATGATCGTACGGATCTATTTAAAACTTTAAGGAGTGTCCAGAGAGGGTAAGGAGAATTCATAAATTGTGTTCAGGGGTAGGGACGAAAGTCCCAAAATATATTTTGTCTTCTAAATATCGTGGTCCAAAAAATGACCCACAGTTTTTTTCTTAATAGCTTAAAGACATACACCCGTAACCTTTTATGTCAAGGCAACCCTTATTCAGAGAAAAAAAGGTAAAAAAAATGTTTCGCCAAAAGTAGACCCGAAACTGTCTTTCGATCAGCTAGGACTCTTCATTCTTTTGCTCAACCCAGGAACTTGACTTTAAATGTCTTTGGAAATACCAAATCTAAGGATTATAAGATTCAAGACACATACAAGTGGGATTATAAACTTCATCTCTCTAATCGGCATGAAAAGGACATTCATAAGTTTCTTGGCTGGATTGGACTGCTATGCAGAAAAAAATTGAAACTAATTCTGGCTGTATCGGCTCGTGACGCCCAAAAATGAGCTCAGTTTTTTCCCTGATAAGGCTGTAACTTACAAGATATACAGACAGGACCAGGTGGACCTTAATGAAAACAAAAATACTTCTAGGATCGGCTGTATTCAAATATGACATCTGAAACTAGGCCAACAAATTTTGTATGGGACTGCCCTCCCCTCCTTAGCCCCTTGCTCTTTACGCCAAATTTTAACTTTTTATCCTCATTATACCTAAAAAATGGAAAAGCTTAATAATGTGTATTTGCGGAAGCAATAAAATTTCACTTTAAACGTTCCACTAGGCAATCAGTAAAAATACACTTGTAAGTACCCTTTATTTACATTTTGTTGAACTTGGAAATATTGTTAGAATAATACTATAAAACTTAAGCGTGAAGAGCGGGGAGTTAAGAAAGGGTAGCCTCCCTTATTTACTGGATTATTTCTCTTCGTTTTAAGCTTGAGTGTCGCTCTTTACTTTCATTTGAATTTTTTTAAATATAATTAACACTTAAAATAAGTAAAAATTAGAATCAATTAAAAAACGGAGCATAAAACCAATAGAAATTAAAATGAATAATCAGCTCAAAACATGCAGATCCTAAAACAAAAACGGATTGTAAAAGAGCTAGATTGTCGAGGCGATTTCAAATCCCTTTTATAGCAAATAAACTTAAACTAAACATTAAATTCAAAAAGAGACTAAATTACCGCTCTTAAAAAAAAAAAAAATCACAGAATATATAATTTATTACTGATGACATGGTTATCTTATAATTAAAGGTTTTGTAGCATAGTGTTGTGTCTGATCTTGCCACACTGGTTTAGCCTTTTCCTTTTTGTTCGTTTTGCTGCCCCAAGCTGCCATGTTCGGGGGTTTGTTCTTCTTTGTTTTCATTATTTTTGTGATTTAGGTGGCAAATGAATTGTTTTTTTTTATAATAGGTAGCCTTTGTTTCAAGCTTAGATCTATGTTGGCTCTGTTTGGATATATGTGTTTGTCTATTGTGTGTATTGCGTCAGTAGACTAGAACCTTATACTTTGCCAAGGCCCCCGTACCAAACAGGTTTTTCTGGTAGGTAAACAGGTCATTACACTCGGTCATTACGCTCTTTGTCAAGAGGATTTACGCAATTTCAAAGTTCAGTGTCTTTTTTTAGTGGTAAACCAAAAAACCGATGTTCCCTTTTTACTCGCCAATTATTTTTTGTATATATTCAGGTTTCATATTTGATTCTCCATCAGTTTTGAACAGTTTATATTCGAGATAGCATTACAGGCATTATTTGTAAAAAGCATTTTACATAGAAAAAATGGATAATTCTAAGCAATTTCTGGTGAGTAAAAATATTCTCATTATTATATGTATCGTTTGACGTGGGCATTTTTTATGAGCCAATCAGAGGTTGTTCAATATACGATAACTTGATTTGTGGTTGGGATTTGAATAAAAGAAATGGTTATGTTATTTGCTTGCGTGTATAGGAATTCCCATGTTATTTGCTTGCAGGTATAGATATTCCCTTGTTATTTGCTTGCATGTATAGGAATTCCCATGTTATTTGGGGTAATGGTATTTTTTGATAACTTGATAGGTGATTTGAATAAAAGGAATTCAAATATTTTGTCTATGAAATAGAAGCTAACTCAATTTGCGAAAGAAAATGTTTGACTAACATTTGCAAAAAAGGGGTAATGGTATTTTTTGATAACTTGATAAGTGATTTGAATAAAAGGAATTCAAATATTTTGTCTATGAAATAGAAGCTAACTCAATTTGCGAAAGAAACGTTTGATTAACATTTGGAAAAAAAGGGGTAATGGTATTTTTTGATAACTTGATAGGTGATTTGAATAAAAGGAATTCAAATATTTTGTCTATGAAATAGAAGCTAACTCAATTTGCGAAAGAAAATGTTTGATTAACATTTGCAAAAAAAGGGGTAATGGTATTTTTTTTTGATAACTTGATAGGTGATTTGAATAAAAGGAATTCAAATATTTTGTCTATGAAATAGAAGCTAACTCAATTTGCGAAAGAAACGTTTGATTAACATTTGCAAAAAAAAGGGGTAATGGTATTTTTTGATAACTTGATAGGTGATTTGAATAAAAGGAATTCAAATATTTTGTCTATGAAATAGAAGCTAACTCAATTTGCGAAAGAAAATGTTTGATTAACATTTGCAAAAAAGGGGTAATGGTATTTTTTGATAACTTGATAGGTGATTTGAATAAAAGGAATTCAAATATTTTGTCTATGAAATAGAAGCTAACTCAATTTGCGAAAGAAACGTTTGATTAACATTTGCAAAAAAGGGGTAATGGTATTTTTTGATAACTTGATAAGTGATTTGAATAAAAGGAATTCAAATATTTTGTCTATGAAATAGAAGCTAACTCAATTTGCGAAAGAAAATGTTTGATTAACATTTGCAAAAAAGGGGTAATGGTATTTTTCGATAACTTGATAGGTGATTTGAATAAAAGGAATTCAAATATTTTGTCTATGAAATAGAAGCTAACTCAATTTGCGAAAGAAACGTTTGATTAACATTTGCAAAAAAAAAAGGGGTAATGGTATTTTTTGATAACTTGATAGGTGATTTGAATAAAAGGAATTCAAATATTTTTTGTCTATGAAATAGAAGCTAACTCAATTTGCGAAAGAAAATGTTTGATTAACATTTGGAAAAAAAAGGGTAATGGTATTTTTTGATATAACTTGATAGGTGATTTGAATAAAAGGAATTCAAATATTTTGTCTATGAAATAGAAACTCAATTTGCGAAAGAAAATGTTTGATTAACATTTGCAAAAAAAAGGGCTTGCGATAGGTGATTTGAATAAAAGGAATTCAAATATTTTGTTATGAAATAGATAACTCAATTTGCGAAAGAAAACGTTTGATTAACGTTTGCAAAAAAAAAAAGGGGTAATGGTATTTTTCGATAACTTGGTAGGTGATTTGAATAAAAGGAATTCAAATATTTTGTCTATGCGATGGACATGAACTCGATTGGGAACCCATTGTGAAAATGGAAAAACAAAAAAACAAAATATATTGTTGGTATGTGTGTAGAGCATGGCATGGTTACCGGTAGGGCAACAGTCTAACCGTTGACGGTTTTAGGTATCCGTGAATAAGTTCTAAGGCGAGAGTGGAAGTTGGGACAAATTTTTGGAAGTGCCCGCCTCACCTGCCCAGAGTCTCAGGCAAGTGACTCTAAATTTGAAAAAGTGGAAATTGGCTCAGATTTTCCTGAGCTGAGACAATGAATAGATACTATTGGGAAAGTGATTGGAGACGCTGGACATTCGTGAAAAAGTGCTAAATTGAGAGAGGAATTTGGGACAATATTTGGGGCGCCCACCCACCCAGAGTCTCCGGCAGGTGACCCAAAAATTTAAAAAAAACACACAGAGACGACAGACACAAAGAGACGAATCGCACACAGAGAGGACAAACACACAGAAACGACACATAGAGACGGCACATGCACAGAGACGATACACACACACAGAGTCAACACACACACACACACACACACACACACACACAGATACGAAACACACATACAGACGACTCACACATAGAGACAACATGCCCACACAGAGACAACATCCACACAGAGACGACGCACACACACAGAGACGACACACTCAAAGTGACGACTTACGCATAGAGACGATACACACACAGAGAAGACAAAAACACACAGACACGACACACATAGAGAGACGACACACTCAAAGTGACGACTTACACATAGAGACAACACACACACACACAGAGACGACAAAACGCACAGAGACGACACACATAGAGAGACGACACGCACAAAGAAACGACAAACACACAGAGATAACACGCACACAGATACGAAACACAAAAATAGACGACACACACACAGAGAGGACAAACACACAGAAACGACACAAACACACAGAGACGACACACACATAGAGACAACACAGACATAGAGATGACAGACACACAGATACGAAACACCCACAGAGACGACACATGCACAGAGACGACACACACACACACACACACACAGAGTCCACTCACACACAGAGAGGACAAACACACAGAAACGACACAAACACACAGAGACGACACACACATAGAGACAAAACACAGACATAGAGATGACAGACACACAGATACGAAACACCCACAGATACGACACATGCACAAGGACGACACACACACAGAGTCCACTCACACACAGAGAGGACAAACACACAGAGACGACAGACACAAAGAGACGAATCACACACAGAGAGGAAAAACACACAGAAACGACACATAGAGACGATACATGTACAGAGACGATACACACACACACGGAGTCAACACACACACACAGAGACGAGACACACACACACAGAAATAACAAACACACATAGAGACGACACACACAAAGAGACGTCACACGCACACAGATACGAAACAAACATAGAGACGACACACACATAGAGACACACACACACACATAGAGAAAAACGGCACAAACACACAGAGACGATACACACATAGAGACAACACAGACATAGAGATGACAGACACACAGATACGAAACACCCACAGAGACGACACATGCACAGAGACGAAACACACACACAGAGTCCACTCACACACAGAGAGGACAAACACACAGAGACGACAAACACAAAGAGAGGAATCACACACAGAGAGGAAAAACACACAGAAACGACACATAGAGACGATACATGTACAGAGACGATACACACACACAGAGTCAACACACACACAGAGAGACGAGACACACACACACACATAGAAATAACAAACACACATAGAGACGAAACACACAAAGAGACGTCACACGCACACAGATACGAAACAAACATAGAGACGACACACACATAGAGACAACACACACACACACATAGAGACAACAACACATAGAGAGACGACATGCACACAGAGACGACAAACACACAGAGACAATACACACACACAGATATGAAACACCCACAGAGTCGTCACATGCAGAGAGACGACACACACACACACAGAGTCCACTCACACACAGAGAGGACAAACACACAGAGACGACAGACAAAAAGAGACGAATCACGCACAAAGAGGACAAACACACAGAAACGACATATAGAGACGACACATGCACAGAGACGATACACACACACACAGAGTCAACACACACACAGAGAGACGACACACACACACGCACACAGAAATGACAAAAACATAGAGACGACACACACAAAGAGACGTCACACACACACACAGATACGAAACACACATAGAGACAAAATCCACACAGAGACGACACACACACACACACACACACACACAGAAACGACACACATACAGAGACGACAAACTCAAAGTGACGACTTACGAATAGAGATGACACACACACAGAGACGACAAACACACAGAGACGACACGCACACAGTTCACTAGCTCAGAATTGGGGTCACAGTCCACCAGCCTGAATCGTGGAAATTCACTAGCTCAGAATTAGAGTCTTAGTCCACCAGCCTGAATGATTGAAATTCACTAGCTCAGAATTGGGGTCTTAGTCAGTGTTTCAGATTGGAGCGTTGGGACTGCGACTATCTGGGCTTTATTTGTGAGACGACAAACACACAGAGACAACACACACACACACAAAGAGACGACACACACACACATAGACACACACACACAGATACGAAACACACAAAGAGACGACACCCGCATAGAGACAACACACACACACAGAACCAACTCGCGCAGAGAGAGGACAAACATACAGAGATGACAGACACAAAGAGACGACTCACACACAGAGAGGACAAACACACAGAAACGACACACACAGAGACGACACATACACAGACACGACACACACAGAAACGACATATAGAGACGACACATGCACAGAGACGATACACACACACACAGAGTCAACACACACAGAGAGACGACACACACACACGCACACAGAAATGACAAACACACATAGAGACAACACACACAAAGAGACGTAACACACACACACAGATACGAAACACACATAGAGACAAAATCCACACAGAGACGACACACACACACACACACACACACACACACACACACAGAAACGACACACATACAGAGACGACAAACTCAAAGTGACGACTTACACATAGAGATGACACACACACAGAGACGACAAACACACAGAGACGACACGCACACAGTTCACTAGCTCAGAATTGGGGTCATAGTCCACCAGCCTGAATCGTGGAAATTCACTAGCTCAGAATTGGAGTCTTAGTCCACCAGCCTGAATGATTGAAATTCACTAGCTCAGAATTGAGGTCTTAGTCAGTGTTCGGATTGGAGCGTTGGGGCTGCGACTATCTGGGCTTTATTTGTCAAGACCTGAGACGACAAACACACAGAGACAACACACACACACACACACAAAGAGACGACACACACACACACAGATACGAAACACACAAAGAGACGACACCCGCATAGAGACAACACACACACACAGAACCAACTCGCGCAGAGAGAGGACAAACATACAGAGATGACAGACACAAAGAGACGACTCACACACAGAGAGGACAAACACACAGAAGAGACGACACCCGCATAGAGACAACACACACACACAGAACCAACTCGCGCAGAGAGAGGACAAACATACAGAGACGACAGACACAAAGAGACGAAAACACACAGAAACGACACACACAGAGACAACACATACACAGGTCCACCAGCCTGAATCGTGGAAATTCACTAGCTCAGAATTGGAGTCTTAGTCCACCAGCCTGAATGATTGAAATTCACTAGCTCAGAATTGGGGTCTTAGTCAGTGTTCAGATTGGAGCGTTGGGACTGCGACTATCTGGGCTTTATTTGTCAAGACCTGAGACGACAAACACACAGAGACAACACACACACACACAAAGAGACGACACACACACATAGACACACACACACAGATACGAAACACACAAAGAGACGACACCCGCATAGAGACAACACACACACACAGAACCAACTCGCGCAGAGAGAGGACAAACATACAGAGACGACAGACACAAAGAGACGAAAACACACAGAAACGACACACACAGAGACAACACATACACAGGTCCACCAGCCTGAATCGTGAAAATTCACTAGCTCAGAATTGGAGTCTTAGTCCACCAGCCTGAATGATTGAAATTCACTAGCTCAGAATTGGGGTCTTAGTCAGTGTTCAGATTGGAGCGTTGGGACTGCGACTATCTGGGCTTTATTTGTCAAGACCTGAGACGACAAACACACAGAGACAACACACACACACACACAAAGAGAGACGACACACACACATAGACACACACACACAGATACGAAACACACAAAGAGACGACACCCGCATAGAGACAACACACACACACAGAACCAACTCGCGCAGAGAGAGGACAAACATACAGAGACGACAGACACAAAGAGACGAAAACACACAGAAACGACACACACAGAGACAACACATACACAGACACGACACACAAACAGAGTCATAGTGAGAGAAATATCCAGAAAGTTGGGTTGATCTAGGTTCACTTAGAGTGGCGCGCCACTCTAAGTGAACCTAGATCAACCCAACTTTTTGGATATTTCTCTCACTATGACTCTGTTTGTGTGTCGTGTCTGTGTATGTGTTGTCTCTGTGTGTGTCGTTTCTGTGTGTTTTCGTCTCTTTGTGTCTGTCGTCTCTGTATGTTTGTCCTCTCTCTGCGCGAGTTGGTTCTGTGTGTGTGTGTTGTCTCTATGCGGGTGTCGTCTCTTTGTGTGTTTCGTATCTGTGTGTGTGTCTATGTGTGTGTGTCGTCTCTTTGTGTGTGTGTGTGTTGTCTCTGTGTGTTTGTCGTCTCAGGTCTTGACAAATAAAGCCCAGATAGTCGCAGTCCCAACGCTCCAATCTGAACACTGACTAAGACCCCAATTCTGAGCTAGTGAATTTCAATCATTCAGGCTGGTGGACTAAGACTCCAATTCTGAGCTAGTGAATTTCCACGATTCAGGCTGGTGGACCTGTGTATGTGTTGTCTCTGTGTGTGTCGTTTCTGTGTGTTTTCGTCTCTTTGTGTCTGTCGTCTCTGTATGTTTGTCCTCTCTCTGCGCGAGTTGGTTCTGTGTGTGTGTGTTGTTCTCTATGCGGGTGTCGTCTCTTCTGTGTGTTTGTCCTCTCTGTGTGTGAGTCGTCTCTTTGTGTCTGTCATCTCTGTATGTTTGTCCTCTCTCTGCGCGAGTTGGTTCTGTGTGTGTGTGTTGTCTCTATGCGGGTGTCGTCTCTTTGTGTGTTTCGTATCTGTGTGTGTGTGTGTCGTCTCTTTGTGTGTGTGTGTGTTGTCTCTGTGTGTTTGTCGTCTCAGGTCTTGACAAATAAAGCCCAGATAGTCGCAGCCCCAACGCTCCAATCCGAACACTGACTAAGACCTCAATTCTGAGCTAGTGAATTTCAATCATTCAGGCTGGTGGACTAAGACTCCAATTCTGAGCTAGTGAATTTCCACGATTCAGGCTGGTGGACTATGACCCCAATTCTGAGCTAGTGAACTGTGTGCGTGTCGTCTCTGTGTGTTTGTCGTCTCTGTGTGTGTGTCATCTCTATGTGTAAGTCGTCACTTTGAGTTTGTCGTCTCTGTATGTGTGTCGTTTCTGTGTGTGTGTGTGTGTGTGTGTGTGTGTGTGTGTGTGTGTCGTCTCTGTGTGGATTTTGTCTCTATGTGTGTTTCGTATCTGTGTGTGTGTGTTACGTCTCTTTGTGTGTGTTGTCTCTATGTGTGTTTGTCATTTCTGTGTGCGTGTGTGTGTGTCGTCTCTCTGTGTGTGTTGACTCTGTGTGTGTGTGTATCGTCTCTGTGCATGTGTCGTCTCTATATGTCGTTTCTGTGTGTGTCGTGTCTGTGTATGTGTCGTCTCTGTGTGTGTCGTTTCTGTGTGTTTGTCCTCTCTGTGTGTGAGTCGTCTCTTTGTGTCTGTCATCTCTGTATGTTTGTCCTCTCTCTGCGCGAGTTGGTTCTGTGTGTGTGTGTTGTCTCTATGCGGGTGTCGTCTCTTTGTGTGTTTCGTATCTGTGTGTGTGTGTCTATGTGTGTGTGTCGTCTCTTTGTGTGTGTGTGTGTTGTCTCTGTGTGTTTGTCGTCTCACAAATAAAGCCCAGATAGTCGCAGTCCCAACGCTCCAATCTGAACACTGACTAAGACCCCAATTCTGAGCTAGTGAATTTCAATCATTCAGGCTGGTGGACTAAGACTCTAATTCTGAGCTAGTGAATTTCCACGATTCAGGCTGGTGGACTGTGACCCCAATTCTGAGCTAGTGAACTGTGTGCGTGTCGTCTCTGTGTGTTTGTCGTCTCTGTGTGTGTGTCATCTCTATTCGTAAGTCGTCACTTTGAGTTTGTCGTCTCTGTATGTGTGTCGTTTCTGTGTGTGTGTGTGTGTGTGTGTGTGTCGTCTCTGTGTGGATTTTGTCTCTATGTGTGTTTCGTATCTGTGTGTGTGTGTGACGTCTCTTTGTGTGTGTCGTCTCTATGTTTTTGTCATTTCTGTGTGCGTGTGTGTGTGTCGTCTCTCTGTGTGTGTGTTGACTCTGTGTGTGTGTGTATCGTCTCTGTGCATGTGTCGTCTCTATATGTCGTTTCTGTGTGTTTGTCCTCTTTGTGCGTGATTCGTCTCTTTTTGTCTGTCGTCTCTGTGTGTTTGTCCTCTCTGTGTGTGAGTGGACTCTGTGTGTGTGTGTGTCGTCTCTCTGCATGTGACGACTCTGTGGGTGTTTCATATCTGTGTGTGTGTGTGTATTGTCTCTGTGTGTTTGTCGTCTCTGTGTGCATGTCGTCTCTCTATGTGTTGTTGTCTCTATGTGTGTGTGTGTTGTCTCTATGTGTGTGTCGTCTCTATGTTTGTTTCGTATCTGTGTGCGTGTGACGTCTCTTTGTGTGTTTCGTCTCTATGTGTGTTTGTTATTTCTATGTGTGTGTGTGTGTCTCGTCTCTCTGTGTGTGTGTTGACTCTGTGTGTGTGTATCGTCTCTGTACATGTATCGTCTCTATGTGTCGTTTCTGTGTGTTTTTCCTCTCTGTGTGTGATTCCTCTCTTTGTGTTTGTCGTCTCTGTGTGTTTGTCCTCTCTGTGTGTGAGTGGACTCTGTGTGTGTGTTTCGTCTCTGTGCATGTGTCGTCTCTGTGGGTGTTTCGTATCTGTGTGTCTGTCATCTCTATGTCTGTGTTGTCTCTATGTGTGTGTCGTCTCTGTGTGTTTGTGCCGTTTCTCTATGTGTGTGTGTTGTCTCTATGTGTGTGTCGTCTCTATGTTTGTTTCGTATCTGTGTGCGTGTGACGTCTCTTTGTGTGTGTCGTCTCTATGTGTGTTTGTTATTTCTGTGTGTGTGTGTCTCGTCTCTGTGTGTGTGTGTTGACTCCGTGTGTGTGTGTATCGTCTCTGTACATGTATCGTCTCTATGTGTCGTTTCTGTGTGTTTTTCCTCTCTGTGTGTGATTCGTCTCTTTGTGTCTGTCGTCTCTGTGTGTTTGTCCTCTCTGTGTGTGAGTGGACTCTGTGTGTGTGTCGTCCTTGTGCATGTGTCGTATCTGTGGGTGTTTCGTATCTGTGTGTCTGTCATCTCTATGTCTGTGTTGTCTCTATGTGTGTGTCGTCTCTGTGTGTTTGTGTCGTTTCTGTGTGTTTGTCCTCTCTGTGTGTGAGTGGACTCTGTGTGTGAGTGGACTCTGTGTGTGTGTGTGTGTGTGTGTGTGTCGTCTCTGTGCATGTGTCGTCTCTGTGGGTGTTTCGTATCTGTGTGTCTGTCATCTCTATGTCTGTGTTGTCTCTATGTGTGTGTCGTCTCTGTGTGTTTGTGTCGTTTCTGTGTGTTTGTCCTCTCTGTGTGTGTGTCGTCTATTTTTGTGTTTCGTATCTGTGTGCGTGTTATCTCTGTGTGTTTGTCGTTTCTTGTGCGTGTCGTCTCTCTATGTGTGTCGTCTCTGTGCGTTTTGTCGTCTCTGTGTGTGTGTGTGTTGTCTCTATGTGTAAGTCGTCACTTTGAGTGTGTCGTCTCTCTATGTGTGTCGTGTCTGTGTGTTTTTGTCTTCTCTGTGTGTGTATCGTCTCTATGTGTAAGTCGTCACTTTGAGTGTGTCGTCTCTGTGTGTGTGTGTCGTCTCTGTGTGGATGTTGTCTCTGTGTGGGCATGTTGTCTCTATGTGTGAGTCGTCTGTATGTGTGTTTTCGTATCTGTGTGTGTGTGTGTGTGTGTGTGTGTGTGTGTGTGTTGACTCTGTGTGTGTGTATCGTCTCTGTGCATGTGCCGTCTCTATGTGTCGTTTCTGTGTGGTTTGTCCTCTCTGTGTGCGATTCGTCTCTTTGTGTCTGTCGTCTCTGTGTGTTTTTTTTAAATTTTTGGGTCACCTGCCGGAGACTCTGGGTGGGTGGGCGCCCCAAATATTGTCCCAAATTCCTCTCTCAATTTAGCACTTTTTCACGAATGTCCAGCGTCTCCAATCACTTTCCCAATAGTATCTATTCATTGTCTCAGCTCAGGAAAATCTGAGCCAATTTCCACTTTTTCAAATTTAGAGTCACTTGCCTGAGACTCTGGGCAGGTGAGGCGGGCACTTCCAAAAATTTGTCCCAACTTCCACTCTCGCCTTAGAACTTATTCACGGATACCTAAAACCGTCAACGGTTAGACTGTTGCCCTACCGGTAACCATGCCATGCTCTACACACATACCAAATATATTTTTTGTTTTTTGTTTTTCCATTTTCACAATGGGTTCCCAATCGAGTTCATGTCCATCGCATAGACAAAATATTTGAATTCCTTTTATTCAAATCACCTACCAAGTTATCGAAAAATACCATTACCCCTTTTTTTTGCAAACGTTAATCAAACGTTTTCTTTCGCAAATTGAGTTAGCTTCTATTTCATAGACAAAATATTTGAATTCCTTTTATTCAAATCACCTATCAAGTTATCAAAAAATACCATTACCCCTTTTTTTTTGCAAATGTTAATCAAACATTTTCTTTCGCAAATTGAGTTAGCTTCTATTTCATAGACAAAATATTTGAATTCCTTTTATTCAAATCACCTATCAAGTTATCAAAAAATACCATTACCCTTTTTTCCAAATGTTAATCAAACATTTTCTTTCGCAAATTGAGTTAGCTTCTATTTCATAGACAAAATATTTGAATTCCTTTTATTCAAATCACCTATCAAGTTATCAAAAAATACCATTACCCCTTTTTTTTGCAAATGTTAATCAAACGTTTCTTTCGCAAATTGAGTTAGCTTCTATTTCATAGACAAAATATTTGAATTCCTTTTATTCAAATCACCTATCAAGTTATCAAAAATACCATTACCCCTTTTTTTGCAAATGTTAATCAAACATTTTCTTTCGCAAATTGAGTTAGCTTCTATTTCATAGACAAAATATTTGAATTCCTTTTATTCAAATCACTTATCAAGTTATCAAAAAATACCATTACCCCTTTTTTGCAAATGTTAATCAAACGTTTCTTTCGCAAATTGAGTTAGCTTCTATTTCATAGACAAAATATTTGAATTCCTTTTATTCAAATCACCTATCAAGTTATCAAAAAATACCATTACCCCTTTTTTGCAAATGTTAATCAAACATTTTCTTTCGCAAATTGAGTTAGCTTCTATTTCATAGACAAAATATTTGAATTCCTTTTATTCAAATCACCTATCAAGTTATCAAAAAATACCATTACCCCTTTTTTTTTGCAAATGTGTTATCAAACGTTTCTTTCGCAAATTGAGTTAGCTTCTATTTCATAGACAAAATATTTGAATTCCTTTTATTCAAATCACCTATCAAGTTATCAAAAAATACCATTACCCCTTTTTTTGCAAATGTTAATCAAACATTTTCTTTCGCAAATTGAGTTAGCTTCTATTTCATAGACAAAATATTTGAATTCCTTTTATTCAAATCACCTATCAAGTTATCAAAAAATACCATTACCCCTTTTTTTCCAAATGTTAATCAAACGTTTCTTTCGCAAATTGAGTTAGCTTCTATTTCATAGACAAAATATTTGAATTCCCTTTATTCAAATCACTTATCAAGTTATCAAAAAATACCATTACCCCTTTTTTGCAAATGTTAGTCAAACATTTTCTTTCGCAAATTGAGTTAGCTTCTATTTCATAGACAAAATATTTGAATTCCTTTTATTCAAATCACCTATCAAGTTATCAAAAAATACCATTACCCCAAATAACATGGGAATTCCTATACATGCAAGCAAATAACAAGGGAATATCTATACCTGCAAGCAAATAACATGGGAATTCCTATACACGCAAGCAAATAACATAACCATTTCTTTTATTCAAATCCCAACCACAAATCAAGTTATCGTATATTGAACAACCTCTGATTGGCTCATAAAAAATGCCCACGTCAAACGATACATATAATAATGAGAATATTTTTACTCACCAGAAATTGCTTAGAATTATCCATTTTTTCTATGTAAATGCTTTTTACAAATAATGCCTGTAATGCTATCTCGAATATAAACTGTTCAAAACTGATGGAGAATCAAATATGAAACCTGAATATATATACAAAAAATAATTGGCGAGTAAAAAGGGAACATCGGTTTTTTGGTTTACCACTAAAAAAAGACACTGAACTTTGAAATTGCGTAAATCCTCTTGACAAAGAGCGTAATGACCGAGTGTAATGACCTGTTTACCTACCAGAAAAACCTGTTTGGTACGGGGGCCTTGGCAAAGTATAAGGTTCTAGTCTACTTGCGTCAATCGATGTTGGCTCTGTTTGGATATATGTGTTTTGTGTCTATGTGTGTATTGCGTCATTTCCACTTTACTAACATCGATTTATATCTCGAGCTGCGTCTTTTTCATTTGTCAGAACATCAGCAACAACACAAAATAAAAAATATTATCACAAGACTAATGAAGGTTTGCAAATGAGAGTGGTGTCCCCCCTCCTCTCAGACACTAAACAGCTTGAGTTTCACTTGCATTTTATTGTAAACTATATATGCTAGGACAATATGGTTTTTATTGGTCAGAATATCAAGAAAAAGCAACCACAATAAAAATGAAGATTGCTCGAATGAACTAATAAAGTAGACAGGTTGTTTGATATGTAACGATAGTAATCTATCAGCAACATTAATTTTTCCATATTATTAATTGAAAAACTTGAAAAAAATATAAATGTTTTTACTTTTATAACTTTGATAAATCAAATAATATTACATTTTGATTACTAAACATCAGTATATGTACATTAAACTGACAATGCACATACATTTGTATTTTTTTCAGTAAAGTGCAAACTATGTTCTGGCCTTGGGAAGGCACAGGGGTTTTGAGCCCTACTCATGTTAAGTTCTGCTCGTTTTGAGATTGACTCGGTTATTTATTTTAATTTCTGCTCGTTTTGGGTTTCATTTATTTATCGATGCTGATTTGTGGTAGTTTCATGCTTGGTTGATTATTTGATTTATTTTTTCTCATTTTTGGTTTAATGGAGTTCTTTACTTTTCTTTGAAAAACTTATTTCGCGGAAAAAGTTTTTTAAATTAGATCTGTTCGTTTTACATTGGCATAGAATTTTCAGGGAAAAAGAAAATAATTTTTTAAATCTTTTCGTTTTTTTAAGACTTTATAGTTTGGCCTGCTATTTGTATGCTAGAGAAAAATTTTCAGCAATTTTTAACAACATACACCCTTTTAAAAATCTGAACACAAGTAGTGGTGTTTAATTCACTTTCATACCTCCTCTAGTTGACCTGAAATAGAAAACTTGATACCATTCGCAAAAAAAATCTGTTTACTTTCTTTGATAGCTTGGATACACTTAGGCTATTTTGATTTGGTTAAATTTTAAGAGCAGAAGTAGCCTCGAAAGTTTGAACATAATACCCTCAGTCGTTCTTGGGATACTGCTGAGATGCCTTATTGGGAATTAGCATTAACACAGTGCATTTTGATTTAATCTTAAGGCAACATTTAGTTTTTAAACATAATGGGTAAATGGGAGGGGGACTAGTTGCCCTCCAATCACTTTCGACTATTAAAAAAGGGCATCAGCCCTTTCTATTTTCAATCGAATGAGTCCTTTTCAAAGTTCCTAAGACAACTCCTTCGATACGAAGTGTCCTGGTCTAAAAAAAAAAAAAAAAAAAAAAAAAAAAAAAAAAAAAAAAAAAAAAAAAAAAAAAAAAAAAAAAAAAAAAAGAAGAAAAAAATTATAATATATTGTACCCACATCAATCTTTATTATAAAAATATCAAGCCTTCCAATCACTTTCGACTATTAAAAAGGGCACTAGCCCTTTCAATTTCCAATCGAATGAGCCTGAGTTTCTACGACAACACTTTCTATTAACACCTTATATGCCCCCAGGGCATATATTACAAGCCTTGCCCTGAGGGCTGTGAGGGGGTTGTCATCCTCAAAGACCTAATTTCCCTAACTTTCACCTACGTTAAACAAAATGGCTACCTCAAAATTTTGAATGGATGTGTTTGGGGAAATTGTGGGCGTGAGAGGGGCGTTAGTTGCTCTCTAATCACTTTCAACTCTTAAAAAAAAAAAAACTAGCCCTTTCAATTTCCAATCAAATGAGCCCTTTTGAAGTTTCTACGATAACGTGTTCAATAAAAATCTTATATGCCCCACAGGGCATAACTTACAACCCTTGCCCTGAGAGCTGGGGGGGGGGGCATGTCGTCCTCCAAAACCTAATTTCCAGAACTTTCAACTACGTTGAAAAAAGTTGCTATCTCAAAATTTTGATTGGATGTGTTTGGGGAAATGGTGGGCATGAGAGGGAGGTTAGTTGCCCTCCAATCTTCCGACTACTAAAAAGGTCACTAGCCATTTCAATTTCCAATCGAATGATTCCTTTTTGAATTTCTACGACAACGCTTTCAATAAAAAAAACCTTATATGCCCCCAGGACATAACTTACAGCCCTTGCCCTGAGGGCTGTGGGGGAGTGCCATCCTCAAAAACATAATTTCCAGACTTTTAAACTACGTCGCACAAAATGGCTATCTCAAAATTTTGATTGGATGTGTTTGGGGAAATGGTGAGCCAGAGAGGGGTTTAGTTATCCTCCAATCATTAGACCATTAAAAAGGGCACAAGCCCTTCTAATTTCCAATCGAACGAGCCATTTTTGAAGTTTCTACAACATCACTATCTATAAAAAACCTTATATGCCCCCAGGGCATAACTTACAACCCTTGCCCCGAGGCTCTGAGGGGGGTTATCATCCTCAAATACCTAATTTAAAAAACTTTTAACTACGTTGAACAAAATGGCTATCACAAAATTATGATAGGATGTGTTTGGGGAAAAAGTGGGCGTGAGAGGGGAATTAGTTGCCCTCAAATCACTTTCGACTATCAAAAAGGGCACTAGCCCTTTGAATGAGCCCTTTTTCAAGTTCCTATGACAAAGCTTTCAATAAAAACCTTATATGCCCCCAGGACATAACTTACAACCCTTACCCTGAGGGCTGTGAGGGGAGTGTCATCCTCTTAGATATAATTTCCGGACCTTTCAACTACTTTGAAAAAAATGGTTATCTCAAAATTTTTATTGGATGTATTTGACTAAAAGGTGGGCGTGGTAGAGGTGTTAGTTGCCTTCCAATCACTTTCTACTATTAAAAAGGGCACTAGCCATTTCAATTTCCAATCAGATGAGCCCTTTTTGAAGTTTCTACGACAACATTTTCTATGAAAACCTTATTTGCCCCCAGGGCATAACTTAAAACCCTTGCCATGAGGGCTGTTGTCATCCTCAAAGACCTAGTTTCCAGATCTTTCAACTACGTTGAACAAAATGGCTATCTCAAAATTTTGATTGGATATGTATGGGGAAAAGGTGGGCGTGAGAGGGGGAAAAGTTGCCCTCCAATCCCTTTCGACTATTAAAAAGGGCACTAGCCCTTTGAATTTCCAATCGAACGAGCTTTTTTTGAAGTTTCTACGACAACACTTTCTATAAAAACCTTATATGCCCCCCGGGTATAACTTACAATCCTTGCCCTGAGGGGTGTGGAGAAGCGTACTCATCAAAAACATAATATCTATCTGGAAATCAACTACGCCGAGCAAAATGGCTATCTCAAAATTTTGATTGGATGTGTTTGGGGAAATGGTGGGCGTGGAAGGAGTATTAGTTGCCTTCCAAAGACTTTCGGCTATTAAAAAGGGCACAAGCCATTCCAATTTTCAATCGATTGAGCCCTTTTCGCAGTTTCTATGACAACTCCTTCGATACGAAGTGCCCTGGTATGGAAAAATAAATAAATAATAAATTGTGTCAACATCGTTCTTTACTGAGGCAGCGCGATATAGCCTATGATAGCTATAAAAGAACAAAAAATTAGAATATATTTCATTTTCGAAAATAGTTTTTTGTTTTTTCCAAGTTTGACTGTCTTAAAAGTTTTATCCCGTTTTTACTCTCACTTAAGGTCTAACAAATTATTTAAATACACTACGGTAACGAGCAGCCTATATAAAAATCAAGTATTTTTTCAATATCTTATTTAGAAAATAAAAACAAACTACCTGGTGAGTCTTTGGGCTGCAAGGAACTTCGATCAGCGATCCCTTGAACAATCGACTCGAAAATTTCAGGGTTGTAGAATTTTGAAATTTTATTTAGTCGAAATGGTAAGACATCCACCAATTTCTTCTTTCTGACACACATATGAATATAATCAACAGAGAAAAATATCATCCTTAATTCTGTGCTGATTTGTATCCCTAGATGCTAAAATCAAGTCATAATCATCCGTTTGTTTTACAAGTTTTGCCCCACACGCCGTTAAAGTATCAGTATCTATCCTTGAGCCTCCAATCAGACAAACTTTCAAGGGATTTCCATTTCTTGCAAATACATCTAGTTTTGGAGCTAATACCAAACCATAGTTTTTGTTCATTGTGCGCTCTTGAATTTTAGTTCCTGACAAATAATCTTTGTCTATTCTCTTAGGGGTAGAATGGGGTGTATTTCCATTAAGTCTTTTGATTCTCTTTTGAGTAGAATGGGATATATTTATGTCATTTTCTTCATCTGTGAACTGATCACTTAATCAAAACTGGTATCCTTGGAGTAGCAGACCCTTCTCCTGAATTATAGTCAACACCGTCTCTCTGAGCTTTCAGTTCATCTAAGTTAATGATTGATATTTTTGCGGTGTTCCTAAAAAATAAAAATTGATTACTTTGGCAGAACATCTAAATATAAAAAAACAGTCATGATAAAATAGCATTTTAGCAGGAACGAAAAATCAAATAAGGTGCAAACAATCAAACTTTCAATTTCTACACTAAACTACCTTGTGGCCCGGAATCAGGAGCACACCAAGCATCTGTTTCAGGGTATGACATAAAGGTGCTGTTTTTCGACAGTTCAAAGGCATTTCATGGAGCTTAGGAATAGTATAGGGACAATTGGTTTAAGCGGAGCCCTACCCCTAGGTCCCTTGATTGGTTTAAGCGCAGCCCTATCCTGGGGTCCTTCAATTGATTTAAGTGTCATGTACCCCGGGGGTCCCTCAATTGGTTTAATCGCAGCCCAACCCTGGGGTCCCTCAATTGATTTAATCGCCATGTGCCCCGGGGCCCCTCAATTGGTTTAAGCGCCTTGTACCGCCGGATCCCTCAATTGGTTTAGCGCAGCCCTACCCCAGGGCCTCTCAATGACTTTAAACGCCATGTACTTCCACCATTCCTACGACACGTTATCTCAGCTTCCAGTGATAAGAATATTTCCAGGAAACGCTTGCTAGCTGTTATTTCTCGGTGAAATGGTCATTTGGATACAAGCGGCCAGGCGCACGATACCTATCTGGCAATCATCACGTGATCATTGGTATAAAAGTTTGATGGAGAGCTATTTAGTATCACAGTTCCACATAGACATTTCATTAGTTTACATTGACTCAAGTTCGAAAAACATTCTAATATTTAAAAACTAGTGGTTTTTGCACTATTGTAACTTGAAGGGGTTGACAGTGATGATATGAAGACAAGAGCCCTTAGTGTAGCAGTTGAAACTGGAAAGGATTGTCGACAAAAATTTGAGTGGGATGAGATGTTTAGTAGATATGTTTCATCTTTGAGTAAATTTAAGTTGGAAGAACAATTATGTGTCGCAAAAAAATGTGAATATAATGCACATAAACCGACTACAACATTGATTGAATGCAATCATAAAGCACACTGAGGACAACGGATTGACTTACCTCATGAAAAAAGGGTGGAAATGTATATTATTCTATTATTACATTTCTGACAATATAAAATATTTTATGATTATTTGTTTTCTTGTTAGATATTTTAGTTGGCCGTTTACTTTTGTCTCTAGGGAACCAATAGGCATTGAGAGTGCGCACAAAGTAGAGAGAATCTTGGCTTTATTAGTTTAATCTATAATCAGTAGTGGGAGTGTCAAGAACAAAAAAGATGGATTTGAGAAACAGAAAATCATGCGGAATCCTGTAACATTGGAAACACGTTTGAATCTAAATGATCAATTTCAGAAGTTATCAGTGCAAGAGAAAATATTCTCTGAAAGAAAGCTTGACAATATCATGGAAAACGGTTCTCCAACTTTGGATTATTGTATGAGGCTTTTACGTTGTGAACCAAACGCATTTACTCGATTTATTGACATACTAATTGAAACAGAACAAAATGATACTGTGGATGTGCTCTTGAACACTACCTAAAAAGCATTCAAGTTTCCATGTTTATTTAAGGCTGTTTTTCGTGAGAACATTCGACAATTTAAAAATCCTGTCCAAACAGATATAATTGATTTTAACGTCATTAGATTACTCCTTTCTCTCCTTATAAGTAAAAAAGAACATTCCTATTGTTTGCAACTGAGTTTCTATTTGATGGTGTGAAAGTCAACAGAAAAAAAATGTTCTACACATGTCCACCCTTTTATATAATTTGGGCAGCTGCTCGTCATGTGAGAACTGCACAAGCGTTAATGACTATAACAAAAAGTGTAGGTTATACAATCCATGTAAATTGCATACAGGATATGCGGTACAAATTAAGGAATGTAATTCCTGTCTTGAAGAGATTTACAACTCTTACCCTAGAAAACATCTAAATTCCAACTGTCACTATGATAAATAAGATCAATGGGAAAATACTTACCTTGGTGTGATTGGAAAAAAACCCTAAACGTGATTTCAGTTTATTTTTAAGGGCTTGGTATCGTCGTGGATTTTGATTTCCCACTTCTTTCAAGGAATTTTTAATGCGAGGCGTGTAGAATGCATAAGGTAGACCAAGAGGATAAAAAAATTCTATATTCTTTGCTGTTTGAAAGACGTACAGCCAATGCCCCGTCTTAACAGTCGATGGACTAGTATTAATAATGATAATATTACTGCTAGCGCTATAAATATGTTCAAGGAAATCCAAGGGTATGGAATAGGATTTGTATTTGGACATGTATGGATCCAAGTTAAATACATTGATTATTTGATTTGTGTTCCTGGTGCCAAGTCCAATAGAACACTACTGTCGGGGATAATTTCCCAATAGGTTTCAAACTGATCTAGTGATATTAATGCTACACTCTTCATCAATGGTTCCGCAAAGGTACACTCTAAACGCACAGTGCCCTTTTGGACAATAATCATATCTAGAAGGTATTAAGTTTAACTTTAATACCCTTAGCCTAAGTAGTAATAGTAGTCGTAGAAATTGTAATAGTAGATTTCGCATAGTTCCTTTTCGTTTAGTTTAACATCCACCTCAGTATGTCACGAAAGTATCAACTTAATACTCTAATCTGTTCCAGAGACATTGTTGATACTTCCTTCTGACAAACCACATGCAAATAGTGTGTTTTAATTCAGTTCAACATCTTTCTCAACATTTCCAGAAAATTTCATCTGAATATCCTTAGTAGAAGTAGTAAACTTGCAGTAGAAGTAGTAGTAGTAGCATGCATATAGTGCCTTTTGGTTTGTCCAACAAACCCCCCCCCCCCCCAACATGTATTGAAAGTTTTAACTTAATACTCTAAGCAGTTCCAAAGACATTGCTGATACGTCCTTTTGGTAATACACATGCATTTAATGTGTTTTAATTGACTTCGATCTCTCCCTAAACATTCCCTGAAAGATTTACCTTAATACCTTTAGCCTCAGGAGTAGCAGCAGTAGTAGCATGCACATAATACCTTTTGGTTAGCTCAACATGCCCTGAAAGTTTCAACTTAATACACTAATTAGCTCCTTGGATAATGTTGATATGTCCATTTTGACGACCTATATCTATATAGTGTGTTCTAATTTAATTCAGCATCCCCTTAACACTCCCAGAAATTTTCACCTTAATACATTTAGCTTTAGAAGTAGCAACAACAGTAGCAGTAAAAGTTGTAGTAGTAGCAAGCACACGGTGCCTTTTGGTTAGTTCAAAAAACCCCTCAACATCCTCTGTAAGTTTCAACTTAATACTCTAAGCCGTTTCTAAGATATTTATAATACACCCTTCTGACAGCCTGCATGCAAATATACAGAACCATACTTGACCACAGTCAAGTAGGTTATTAATTTTAAAAACTTTCCGAAACAGAATTTTTTCAAAGAAAGTAAAGAAATATATTAAGCTTCAGACAAGTAGAAATAAATTTTTATAATAATTCAAAATCCACACAACAAGACATTACTAATTAAGAATAAATGAAACTCAAAACGAACAGAAATTAAAAAAAGGAATCATAGCAAAGATACAAATAACAGGTACTAATGTAAATGAATAAACATATCTTAAAAAGAGTAAAAATTAAACTGAATATTCAGGTCAAACTTAAAACGAAAAAATCACTACAAACAGGAGTTTGTCCACTACCTCCTCCCCCTCCCCTAACCGTAAAAGTCTAAACTCTATTACATCATTTTATTGAAAACTAAATGTGACTTGAAGAATCCTTGGAAAGAACTAATAAAAATAAACCGAACATCTGACAAATAATGATATTAATTGCTGAAAAACTCAGCAATTTAAGATTTTATTTCACTATAATTTTCATTTTTATTTTTCAATGTTGTAAATGTAGAAGAAAATATTTGTAACAGAATTTGTTTTCAGTAAAGCGAAAATTATACAATAAGTTTTAGACTTTTACGGTTAGGGGAGGGGGAAGGACGCAGTAACCAAACTCATATATGTAGTAATTTTTGTTCGTTTTAAGTTTGGCTTGAATATTCAATTTAATTTTTACTTGTTTTAAGATTTATTTATAAACTTATAACAGAACCGGTACCTGTTATCTGCATGTTTGCTATGATTGTTTATTTAATTTCTGTTCATTTTTGGTTTTATTCTTTAATAATAACTTCTACTGTAATAAGTTTCAATCAATATAGGAATTTATTTCTGGTGGTCTTAAATTTAAAATGGCTCTTTACATTTCTTTGAAAACTTCTTTTTCGGAAAGTTGTTTAAATCAGTTTCTGTTCGTTTTGATTGCCAAATTTTCACATTTTCAACCCCCCCCCCCCCCCCACCATTTAACAGTCAAAGTTTCTTTTTAACATCAAAGTAATGTTTTTCAACATTAATTTGAAAAAACTTTTTTCACAAAATAAGTTTTTCCAAAAAAGTAAAAAAACTCTATTAAATCAAAAATGAAAAAAAATAGAATCAAATAAATACCAAGCATACAATTTTCACAAATCAGTATCAACAAATAAATGAAAATCAAAAACGAATAGAAATTAAAATAAATAACAGGGTCAAACTCAAAACGAGCAGAAATTAATATGAGTAGGGTTCAAAACCCCTATGCTTTCTAAAAACGAGAATATATTTTGTACTTCACTGAAAAAATTCATTTAAATGTTTTCACTTTCATAACTTTAAGAAATCAAAAATGAATTAAGATTTTAAGGAATAAATATCAGCATATGTATATTAAACTGACAATCCACATTCATTTGGATTTTTTTCAAACAGAAAACTTGCTAGCGAAAAAGAAAAATTGTTACTTCTAATAGAAATTTGTTATGTTTGATGGGAAACTTGCCGCTACTACAAAACATTTCTTACTATTAAAGTACCAAGGACACCAAAATGAAAACACATTTAGCCCTCTTAATCTATTTTAGGTCTATTCATACCTGAAAATCCGGGTTTTCCTACGAGTTTTTGTTTAGCTGCTATTAGCATTTTTAGTTTGAATAAATTCGCAAAACAGTGTTGTCAATAATAAAACAACGATAAACTTCGGAGCTGAATAAGATTAGCGAAAACTATTTCCTACGAATCCGACACTGTTTTTCATTTGTGAAAATTCAAATTTACAAAATCTGTTGATTGTTATATATATATTAGTGAAAATACATTTTGTGAAAAAATATGACCTCAAGTTCAGAAAGTGACTATTCCGATGTGTCAGAAAATATAAGCGCTAGATGGTATGCAAGATACCATTTCAGGATACTTGTTCCAGCTAGACCCCGACGCCGTGCCGGCGGATCGACCAAACGCCGCCGACGAGAGACTTGGCGCCACCGAAGTGTCGTAATGCCAACGGCGCGCTGCAGGCACGCCGCCGCCGACAGAGGCGGCGGCGTTCGGTCGATTTCAAATCAATTTTGCGGCAATTTTTTATTGCGTCAACCGCAAATTTGGAGCTTTTCCTTCTTGTGTGGTTTAGTATTTCGATTTTCCTGATTAGAAATCAAGCAGGGCTTGTACTATCCCCGAATTTTCGGGTATTTCCCCGAAAATCTATGCGTCACCCCGAAAAAAAATTTGGTTCCCCGAATCCCCGAAAACCACGCAATCACGGTGCCATCCCTGGCGATTTATCACCAGTGACTTTCCCTGCCAAATATTACTTGGTATACCATAATTCTTCACTACTCTCTTGTTCATTAATTTTCGTCTCTTTTGTTACTTTGCATAAAAAGAGACAGATGCAATTGCCAATATTGCAATATACACAGTTCTTCATATGTTGACAAAAAACAGGATCGTCTTTATGAAATGAGTTCAAATCATTTCGAATGCAGTTTCCCAATCGCTATTTCTTACATCGTTTGTAGTCAAGAATTTTATTTTCAAGTTGAATCCCAAAAAAAAAAAAAAAAAACCTTCTATTGTGACAAATTTAGCTATAGACTAAGCTATGTACAAGGTTTGGGAATTAAAGATTGAACTGGAAGTTACCTAAAAAATATGATTCAAAAATAAATTGTAAATTATTGAATATAGGAGGGGGGATAGGGGGCTATCATTTTTAAATGATAATGCCTCATTTTTTTATTGAAAGCGGGGATGCCAAAAGGTTAATTATTTTTTTCATTTAAAATGGAGACAGAAGAAAATGATATCAAATTCCCTAGGAAACCATTGAAATATCTTGATAGACCCAAGGCCCCCCATTAGGACTTGTTCATTGTCTTGGGTATTTTGCGACTTCTCATAGGCTACTGGCCTAATTTGGCTTTTGTGTGTGCTCCCTTTTAATTGTATTCTTTGGATCTTATTGAATGCCACGGCAAATCTATGACTCAGTTTTCCAATAATTTGAGGTATATCTGAGTAGTTTTGACATTTTTGTTGTTGTCTTTGTACCCCCTTACTCATACCCTCAATTTTTTTCAAGGAACACAAAGCTTTTTAACGTTATTTTGCATGTTTGTTTGAACCATATAGTGACCTAGTTAATTATTAAGTAACTTATTTTTCTAATGAAAGCTGAGACAGAATCCTATGAATGTGGTATCCAGAGGGGGGGGGGGGAGGGAAGTATTACATTTAAATGATAATATCCCGAAATTTTTTTTATTGAAAGCAGGGATCCCCAATTTTTTTTCTAATTTAAAGCAGAGACGGTATTTTATCAAGGTGGTATCCAGAGAGGGGGGGGGGAGTGGTGAGCTATAATATTTAAATCATAATACCTCGATTTTTTTTAAAGAAGGGGTGCCAATAAGTTAAATATTTTTGTTATTTCAAGCACAGACAGTATCTTATCAAGATAGTATAGAAGAGGGGGGGGGCATAGGGAGCTATTATATTTAAGTGATAGTACCTTGATAGTACCTGTTTTTAATACAAGATATCTTTTTAAGAATCCAAAAGAGCACAAAAAAAAACAATCAATATCAAAGTCACCCATTTCAACTGTTTTAAATGTGATAGGCAAAGGGCATTATAAAAAAAATTAAGCTTCTAAGTTCAAAGCTGTATTCAAAGTTTTCTGATTAGCATAATTTAATATTAAGATGGTCTGGCCTAAAAAATAAAACACACGTATAGTCAGAACTCCATTGCAAATCCATATATAGCTAAATTTATAAAGACTCCCCCCCTCCCTCCCTCCATAATGGTGAAAAATATACCCTGAATTATAAATCAACACCATATTTTTGGTATATAGCCTAGATTGCAGTTTTCAACAAAATTTAGCGTTTCAGCACAATTCAAAATAATGAGTATTTTTCATGCTCTTTTATAATTAAATAATCACTTTAGAGGGACAATTAATTTTGAGCCATGAAGGGGCTAGAAGACTCAGAACAGCCCATAGAAACCTAGTAACCCTATGCTCAAAAATTTGCTTCTTTAAAGAGCTGGCTAAGGAGAAAAATAGGTCATTTGTAGCTGACTAATGATTGAAGCTGACTTAGGCTATATATTTCCATATTAGGGGGGGGGAGTAAAGCATAGGCTCGTGGTATCAACTTCAAAGTCTAATAACCATAATAATTTATTTATTATGAAGTAACTAAGCAAGAGTCTTTTATTCAGGCTCATCACTAAACAAAATATAACCCAGTTGTGCTGATGATCTGTATCTGGTAATTATGTCAGTGATTCCAATCCTCAAAATGTAAATGGGGCAAAAATAACCAGTTAGCCATGATAAAATAAAAAGTAGCAAAATAGAAATAAGAAGGTATTTTTCAAAGTCTAACTGAGGCAACTGCTCCCCCCTCACATAATTGGCACCCCAAAAATTATGTGGCCTAATGCTGAATTAGAATAAACAGTGTACAATGGCAAGTACAAACAATACAATAATATATTGTATATGTATCATAATACAATAATATATATTACATAATAGCAATGACAGATAATGATCTAATAGTATTGATTTATTTAATCAACATTTGTCATTCAGAGAAGCCATGACTCTCTAATTTTGTTCTTAATATAATTCCTGTTTTGTTCCACTAAATTTTTTTTGGTACGTTCTAATATATGGGCAACATGCAAGAATGCAACTTGAGAAAAGCCAAGAACAGATAACATTACCCAGTAATTTCCTATCTTATGCTCTATAAACAAGGGGTTTCTCACTCCAGGAACTATATTCAAGCTTTAGTTTTTTGGGGTTTAGGAGGAAAAAAGGTACCTAGGTTAGCTTAAGTTATGTATTTATTATATGCTATGCTTTACCCCCACCCTCCTAATGTGCAAATATACAGCCAAAATTTGTTTCTAAACTATTATATTTTTATCCTATTTTGTTTTATTTCACTAGCATTAACCAAACTTCACTTCTCGCATGTTCCCCAGATATTAGAACAGTACCTTTTTTCCTGCATTGCTTTAGTATAACAGTGTGACATCCTTTTCACTAATAAATACCCATAATTTTTTGAAGGCCTATAGGATATATGTTCTGAAAATTCAATCGATTATTATTATTGCTGCTGGTCTGCCTGTGAGTATTTAAATGTTCATATGTTAGTCCTAAAACTCAGCTGCCCTTGCCTGAGACTATAGGCAGGCAGACCTTATGTTACTTGTTCACCTGCAAATCCAGGCAACTTGTTGGGTCAACCAATTTTGAATGAATTTTGTGTTAGTGTAACTGTCTGAGCTTATAAACTGGGTTGCCTGTCTAAGACTTTAGGCAGGTAGACCCTATGCCACTTGTTTGCACACAAGGCCAGGCAACTTTTCAGTCAACCAATTTTCAATTAATTCTGTTTTAGTGTAACTGTCTTGGCTTATAGATCGGGTTTTCTGACTGAGGACTGCAAGTCCAGGTGACTTAGTGGTCATGTTAATCCTAAAACTTGGTCAAAATGCCTTAGACTCTAGGCGGACAGGCCTACTTGGAAAGTCTACTTGAATTACAATAGAGATGACTAAGATTTTTTGGGGCTGACTCACAACAGACAATGTCTGTGGAACTTGCTGATGAAGAAGCATCCTAAGCCTAATTTTCCTGGCCACATAAATTCTCAAGGTTGACTAAGTTTTAGGATTGATATGTGACCACCAAGTTGCCTGAACTGCAATTGGAACTATGAAAAGCCATCTGTATGACTTTGTTGTTTTTCTCTATGTATCAGTGGGGTAATGTAATTTCTTTTGTATGACATTTTAGTGGATCATATATTAAATAAGAAAACCAAAAAGCATTCTGTGTAACTTTATTCATGTTTCTCTAGGCCTATAATAATTTGATGTTTAAAAAGTCATAGAGAAGACTTTATATCATTCTCCATGTTTAAAGGAAACACAATAGGCTATTACCTATTGTTTTGATTTTATAGTGCTTTGTATATAAGATTAAATGACAATATTTGTTGCTTAGAGTATAAAGAACCAATGACTTTAATAGGCCTAGTCAAACAGTGCTCACCCAAGTAGGCTAATTTGTATTTCTAATATAAAAAAAGAATAAAAGGTATATGCTACTATTTATATAGTAACTATGAGGTAGATTTATATCAAAATATTCAAGAAAATCACACGGCCTACTAGGTGTCTTACCTTAGCCTACATAAGATAGGCTATCAGTGGAAGTCATTAGGTCTGCAAAACTACCAATAGGGTAGCCTATATATTGATACTTTCTTTTAGAATCATTAATGTTTACCTTTACACTGCTTCATGGTTAAAAGATCCTGGAATGCCAAAAATCCTAGTAACATCAAGACTAGGCCTAGTCTAGCCAAGCTCTTTTCAAGAAGCATTCCTTAAAAGTATTTTTCAAAGAAAAGAGCTTTGCTGAACTAGGTTCCGATTTCTGTTTTACCAGAACATACAAGAAAACAACACTTTCTAAGGCTATATGCTGATTTATTTTTTTTGGTCATTTTCTGCTGTTTACAGCACACGTTCTTTATTTTTGAAATTGGCCACGAACTTGCGTATTGGAATACATTATGTGAACAGGCGATCTTTCTCCTTAAAAAATGAATTATCGGTTTTTCTCACTAATTTAAGACGTATATGGCTGTGTAAGTTTGCAATTGACCAATTTAATGAATTAGTTTTCATTTTAGGTGTCTTTGGTACTTTAAGAAAAAATGTTACTTCCAAGAGATATTTGATATTATTAAGTAAAAGTTTGTTAGTATTAGTGAAAAAGTTGTTAGTTCTAAGAAAAAATTGTTAGTATTACGTAAAACTTTGTTAGTGTGAAGAAAACTTGGTACTTCTAACAGAAAAACTTGTTAGCATAAACAGAAAATTGTTACTTCTTAGAGAAATTTGTTATCTTTGACGGAAAAATTGCTGCTATTAGAAAAATTTTGTTACCATTAAGAGAAACCTGTTGCTTCCATGAGAAATTTGAAATTATTAAGTAGAACTTTGTTATTATTAAGGAAAAAGTTGTTACTTCTAAGAAAAAAAATTGTTAGTATTAAGGTAAAACTTGTTACTAATAAGAAAAAATTTGTTAGTGTTAAGAAAAACTTGCCACTTCTAACTGAAAAACTTGTTAGCGTAAACAGAAAATTGTTACTTCTAAGAGAAATATGTTATCTTTGACGGTAAACTTGCTGCTATTAGACAAAATTTCTTACCATTAAAGAAAACTTGTTACTTCCAAGAGAAATTTTATAGCATTAAGTAAAATTTTTGTTAGTATAAAGGAAAAAGTTGTTACTTCTAAGAACAAACTTGTTAGTGTTAAGAAAAGCTTGCTACTTCTAACAGAAAACTTTTTAGCGTAAACAGAAAATTGTTACTTCTAAGACAAATTTGTTATCTTTGCGGAAAACCTGCTGCTATGAGAAAAAATTTGTTACTATTAGAGAAAACTGTTAATTCCATGAGAAATTTGATAGTATTAAGTAAAACTATGTTATTATTAAGTAAAAAGTTGTTACTTCTAAGAAAAAATTGTTAGTATTAAGTTAAAATTTGTTAGTATTAAGGTGAAACTTTTGACTAATAAGAAAGAATTTGTTAGTGTTAAGAAAAACTTGTCACTTCTAACTGAAAACTTGTTAGCGTAAACAGAAAATTGTTACTTCTAAGAGGAATATATTATCTTTGACGGTAAACTTGCTGCTCTTAGACAAAATTTCTTACTATTAAGAAAAACCTGTTACTTCCAGGAGAAATTTTTATAGTATTAAGTAAAACTTTGTTAGTACTAAAGAAAAAGTTGTTACTTCTAAGAAAAAATTTGTTAGTGTTAAGAAAAACATGCTACTTCTAACAGAAAACGTATTAGCGTAAACAAAAAATTGTTACTTCTTCTACGAAAAATTTGTTATCTTTGACGGGAAACTTGCTGCTATTTGAAAAAAATTCTTACTATTAAGTAAAACTATATTAGTATTAAGGAAAACACTTGTTACTTCTAGGAAAAAATTTGTTACAGTTAAGAAAAACTTGTTACTTCCAACAGAAAACTTGTTAGCATGAACAGAAAATTGTTACTTCAAAGAGAAATGTGCTATCTTTGACGGAAAACTTGCTGCTATTAAAACAAATTTGTTACTATTAAGAAAAAACCTGTTACTTGCAAGAGAAATTTGATAGTATTAAGTAAAACTTTGTTAGTATTAAGGAAAAATTTGTTAGTGTTAAGAAAAACTTGCTACTTCTAGGAAAAACGTCTGGTTTAAAGAATATAAGGTTTAGTATTCTTTAAACCTCCACGAAACGCAATTGTGCCTTATTGTTAAGAAATATTAAAGCCAAGAAAGGGTCTTCTTCCAGGAAAAATCATAACCCCTGACGCTCTTACAAAAGCAAGAAGAGACAAAGGCGATTCATGTATAGAATATAAGTTTTTAGCCTTAGCCTTTTTTTTACCTCCAATTATCCCTTATCGCCAAGAGATATTAAAGCCAGGAAAGGCAGGGGGTTCCAAGAAAAATCACAAGGTTCTTATCTAAAAGACAGGGTCAACCCTAGATATCCGGACCAAACCATAGAAATCAAGAGCAAACTATAGAAATCAATACCAAACTGTAAAAATGATGGTAAACCTGTAAAAAAAATACTACTAATGCAAAGAAACCCTGACCGATTCATAAGAATCAAGAGCAAACTATTGAAATCAGGGGCGACCCTTGAAATCCAGACCGCCGTAGAAATCATGGGCAATGTGTAGAAATCAAGACCAAGCTCTAAAAAGAAAAAAATTCTGAATAATACAATGAAATCCCCTACAAATTCATAAAAATCATAGCTAATAAAAATCACAGCCAATACATAGAAATCTGAAAGAATTAATAGAAATCATAAGTGTTGTATGGAAATCCTCAAAATTTGAAAAAAAAAAGTCAGGATTAAGCCAAAGAATTCAGACCAAACCAGAGACATCAAGATAAACCTGTAGAAAACATAACCAGTCCGTAGAAATTCAGAAAAATCCCCTACAAATCATAATCAATGCAAGAAATTCAGGAAGAATTCATAGAAATCTTAACCAATGCTTAGAAATCCAGACGAATTCATAAAAACAGGGGCATCTCTTGAAATCCAGACCAAACCATAGACATCAAGACCAAACCATAGATATCAAGACCGAACCCTAGAAATCAAGATCAAACTGTAAAAATCATGGTCAACAGCTAAATAAATCATGAGCAATACATAGAAAACCCGACAAATTCATAAGAAAAATCGAGGACCCAAACTGTAGAAATTAATGGTATCCTCTTGAAATACGGATAAAAAAATCAAGACCAAACTGTAGAAATTAATGGCATTCTCTTGAAATCCGGACAAATTCATAAAAATCGGGACCATTCTGTAGATATCAGGCTCGATCCTAGAAATCCAGACCAAACCATAGAAATCAGGACTTAATTGCAGAAATCAATAGCAAAGTTTAGAAATTAAGGGCGATCTCTAAATAATCCTGACTAACACATAGAAATCCTTACAAATTCATAAAAAATCATAGCTAATATCTAAAAGTCTGGAAGAATTAATAGAAATCATAATTTTTGTATTGATATCCACGCAAATTTGCAAAAAAAGTCAGGATCAACCCAAAGAATCCATACCAATCCTGAGACATCAAGACAAAACTGTAGAAAACATAACCGGTTCGTAGAAATCTAGAAAAATCTCCTAGAAATCATAATCAGTCAATGCGAGAAATTCAGGAGGAATTAATAGAAATCGTAAGAAATGCTTAGAAATCCAGACGAATTCATAAAAACCAGGGGCATCCCTAGAAATCCAGACCAAACCATAGATATCAAGACCTAACCCTAGAAATAAAGATCAAACTGCAGAAATCATGGTCAACCTCTAAAGATCATGACCAATACATAGAAAACTCGAAAAACTCATAAAAACTCGAGACAAAACTGTAGAAATGAATGGCATCCTCTTGAACTCCGGACAAATCCATAAAACTCGAGACCAAACTGCAGAAATCAGGTCTGATCCTAGAAATCCAGACCAAACTAAGAAATCAGGACCAAACTGCAGAAATCAAGAGTAAACTTTAAAAATTAAGGCCAATCTCTGAAAAATCCTGACTAATACATAGAAATCCTTATGAATTCATAAAAATCACAGCCAATACATAGAAATCTGGTAGAAATCATAAGAAATAGAAATCATAAGTGTTGTATGGAAATCCCCCACAAATTTGTTAAAAAAATCAGGATAAAGCCCAAAGAATCCAGATCAATCCAGTGACATCAAGACAAAACTGTAGAAAACAACCGGTCCGTAGAAATCTAGAAAAAATCCGCTAGAAATCACATTCAATGCAAGAAATTCAGGAGAAATTCAAAGAAATGGCAACCAATACTTATAAATCCAGACGAATTCATAAAAAATCAGGCGGCATCCATAGAAATCCAGACCAAACCACAGAAACCCAAATCAAACCATAGATATCAGGGCCAAGCCCTAGAAATCAAGACCAAACTGTAGAGATCATGGTCAACCTCTAAAAAATCATGACCAATACATAGAAAAACCGACTAATTCATAAGAAAAAATCGAGACCAAACTGTAGAAATTAATGGCATCCTCTTGAAATCCGGACAAATTCATAAAAAACCGAGACCAAACTGTAGAAATCCGGTCCGATACTAGAAATCCAGACCAAACCATAGAAATCAGGACCAAACTGTAGAAATCAAGTACAAAACTTTAAAAATTAAGGTCAATCTCTAAAAAATCCTGACTAATACACAGAAATCCTTACGAATTCATAAAAATCATAGCCAATACATAGAAATCTGGTAGAATTTATAGAAATCATCAGTGTTGTATTGAAACACCCCACAAATTTGTAAAAAACAGGATCAACCCAAAAAATTCAGATTAATCCAGTGACATCATGATAAAACTGTCGAAAACACAACCAGTGTAGAAATTATGAAAAATACCCTAGAAATCATAATCAACGCAAGAAATTGAGGAGGAATTCGTGAAAATCGTAACCAAAGCTTAGAAATCTTGACGAATTCATAAAAAATCAGAGGCATCCCTAGAAATCCAGAAATCAGCACCAAACTGTAGGAATCAAGAGCAAAATTTCAGAATAAAGGCCAATGTCTTAAAAAAATCCTGACCAGGCGGTAAGACGGCGTGAAAATTCTGAGATAGTTAATTTATTCGAAAATCTATACCCATTTTGTGCCTTGAGTTTCAGAGGCAGTAATTCCGTACGGTTGCACATTCATTTCTAAAATGTGTCAGTGGCTAGGAACTGGGGGTTTCCTCAACCCCCCATTGCACTTCCTGGCTGAAGGGCCGCGAAACGGAAATCAGCACCGCCGATTTGGACCTTAAGGATCTAGTGTCGTCATATTTACTTTTACTTACTAACTGGGAGAAAATAACACCAAGAAAAAATCAATAAAATATGGAGCTAAGTCATATGTCTTGTAGTCGCTTTTCCTCTTTATTACTAAAAACACATTAAGAACAATCCAGAATATTATCTAGTATCGCTCTCTAAGAAAGCATTAGGCTCTCTAAGAATCTCCAGAAATAGATATTCCCCGACTGCATACCAAATCTCCTTGCGCGCAAAATCTTATTTCTAGAACATATTAAGTAGGACAGACTATTGGAATGGTTTGTTAGTCCTGATGCTTGTGGCGCGATTACATTGGAAGGAAATTGACCTTTTGAGTACCAGCGAGGACAAAGAAGTAAAGAATAAAAAAGAAACGCTTTGAAAGAAACAAAAAAATGATAAAATGATACAACTCATTTGTTATTGCAGTGATTGATAAACATATAGTGGTTGGTCACTTCTGAAGAAAATATTCTAAACAAACAAAAGTAGTACCATTGTTTTCTTTAGTTTATGATATTTTCAAATATTAATTAAAAAAAACTTTTCCCACAAAATTCGTTTTTTAAAAAAAGTAAAGAACTCCATTAAACCAAAAATGAACAAAAATATAATCGAATAATCTACCAAGCATACAACTACCACAAATCAGTACCAATAAATAAATGAGACCCAAAACGAACAGAAAGTAAAATAAATAACAGAGTCAAACTCAAAACGAACAGAAATCAATATGAGTAGGGTTCAAAACCCCTATGCTTTCTAAAGGCCAGAACATATTTTTTACTTTACTGAACAAAATTTAAATGAATGTGCATTGTCAGAATAATATACATGTGCTGATATTTATTCCTTAAAATCTCAATTAATTCTTGATTTCTTAAAGTTACAAAAGTGAATACATTTAAAAGAATTTTTTAGGGTGGGGTGATTTTACCTCCAATAACTTTCGACTATTAAAAAGGGCAATAGCAGCAGTAGTGTGCTATCTATATATTCAGAACCTACAAGCCTTGGGCATGAATATGTGTGCGGTTTCAACGGTACATGACTTACCACAGACCGGTATCAACTACCGCGAACGGGAGATGAGTTGTCAGACAGGTTTTTTTTAGGGTCAATAGCCATTTCTGGATCAGACTTACAAAGATATATTTACATACCAGACGGGTTTTCTGAGGTTAACAGTGTAGCTGGTTAACAGCCAAGCTGAGCGTGTGATAGTTTTATAGTTAGGGCGTGTGATAGTTTCATAGTTAGGTTTAATGATTGCATACGGTATCTAATAATGATAAAAGGCTGTATCATTTGCGTAAAAAGGATTCAATTTGCAAAAAGCGATTCCATTGGCATAACTCTGCTCTAAATGATCTTAATTGGTGATCGAATAATAGGGGCGAAACAGAGCTCGCTAATATTTTTAATTGGATTGTATGAAGGTGGTAAAAAGGGTTAAAACTGCTAACCAGTTAAAGTGAGCCCGATGGGGTGGGTGGTAACTCTTACGAAATTTAATATAAATATGGAATAGCATCATTGGTACCAATCTATGGAATTGGTCAACGATGACAAGAAGATTTTGTGACTTAACTTGGCTTTACTTCTTGGCTATGTTCTGCATAATACACAAGTACCATGTGAAAAGTGTTGCCAATATTAAATATGCTGTAGCATTGGGGTGTGCTAAAAAGTTAAAATTAACAGAGTCATAGGCGCCAAGATGACCTTATGGCTTGACCTAGCTTTACTCCTCTACAGTGTTCTGTATAATACACAAGTATCAATCGAGCAGTGTTGTCAATATAAAATATGCCTTAGCATTGGAGTTTGCTAAAAAGTTGAGACTAATAGAGATGTAGATGCTAATAAAAGAATTTTAATAAAGAAATTCAGAACAATCCTTAGGAATCCTTAGAAATCAACTAGTGAGATGATTATGGGTTTGAACCATCAAGGACCGCAACCATAAATGACCCTAACCACCAAGAACCTCAACCTCAAAGGGTCCCATGTCCCCAACCTCCAAGGGTCCCCCTCCCACCAACTTTTTGGGCCCCACCCCACATTTTTTAATACTTTTTTTGAAGTTTTTTTTTTAACTTTTTTTTATTATTTTTTTTAACATGGTATTTTTTCCAACATTTTTTTACATGTCAGAATGACAAAATATAATTAAAACATAAAAAATTCACATTTAATATTTTCCAAATTCAAAATGAGAATGATATAGAAATGTTAGTCGTGACTTTTACTATTAGAAAAATAATGATTGTAGTAGCACTTTTTTATGGACTGAATTTTTTGGACTTGGGAATTTTTTCAACTTTTTTTTTACGTATCTTAAAATGACATGAAATATGCTTGCGGCTGTACCAATCGTACTCTATGCTTGCTCATAGACACGACACGGCTTTCCCACTGGTACTCTATGGCAGGTTATCGCCCTACCTAGTTTATTGCATGTATTAAATCAGTAATTTTTACGCAGTGGGAAGGATAAACACATAAGTCATATCTTTAAAAAAGTGACGATGAAGCATTTTAAGAAAGTGTGTTCACATGATAGTGTTATTGTAGCATTGAATGCTGACAAAGAGAAGTATTTGAACTATGAAACAAGTACAAGTGGTAGCACTATCGGAAACGTATGCGTGCATTGTCATGACAGTCAGGAATTAAATTCCTTTGGAGTACCAAAAAAAATTCAACTCTTATGTTAGTGGATATGCGAGATTGATATCTCCAGAGATGATTGCACTCAAAGAGAATGCCAACATAAAAATAATCGTCTATGATAGAGGACAACTCCTTGCTACTGTTGCTGGTAACACATTACCTATTGATACATCCTACCGTCAGCTTTTGGGTATTAGCATTCAACGGAAGGTCAAAAGAAGACAGGCGTACTCTTCTACTAATATCATAAACCATATCTTGTCTACGTGCCGGAACTGTAACCAGTGTAAAAAAAAAAAATGTGGTAATAGACAGTAAAATTGCCGGAAAAATAAAAAGGACATTGGTAGAAAATACCACTAAGGAATATAGAGATGAATCGATGAAAAACAAAGTGCTAACAAACGTTACTACCATCATTGATCAAACAGTCAATGAACCAAATAATACCAAAGACGAAACGCATATTGAACCTGTCGGTGACACAACAGTAAAAATAGTGTATGACTCAAAATGGAATAATGATTATTCTACTAATTTCGAACTAAGAGAAGACAATAGCTACAGTATCAAGAGAGAACATGGTGAATTATTTTATGGAATAGATTCAAAATGTCCAAAGTTGTTCACTGATATTAATAATGGATAATAATATATTTTTTGTATTAATATTCTACATGTCATTATTTCATTAAAAATATATTATGCATTATATTGTTATATGTTCATTATTTTAGAGTTTGCTAACATATCAAACGTTTAGAATGTCTATTAAAACATCGGAGATGTAAGAAAATGAATTTGCATACATCATATGTCGGATAGATAGGTTAACATAGAGAAAATCTAAGTATCAGAATGAATAAATTCTTTATCAAAATCTTTTGTCGGATAGGTCAGGATAAAATTGATAAAATCTAAGAATCGGAGCGAATAGATTCTTTATCAACATCCTTTGCCGGATAGGTCGGTTAACATTATCAAAACCTAAGTTTCAGAATAATGAAATTCTGTATCAACATCTATTCTCAGATACATGGGATAACATTGACAAAATCTAAGTATCAGAGGGAATAATTTTTTCTATCAACATATTTGTCAGATACATTGGATAATATTGACTAAATCTAAGTATCAGATTGAATAAATTCTTGATCAACATCCTTTGTCGGATACGTTGGAAAACATTGTCAAAATCTATGTATTAGAATGAATAAATTCTTTATCAACTTCCTTTAACTAATACATCAGATAACATTCATAAAATCTAAGTATCAGAGTGAATAAATTCTTTATCATCGACTTTTGTCAGATATGCATGATAAAATTGAGAAAATCTAAATATCAGAGTGAACAAATTCTTTTTCAATGTCTTTTGACAGACAAGTTTGATAACACTGACCAAATCTAAGTATCATAGTGAATAAATTCTTTATCAACTTCTTTTGTCGGGTACATTAGATAACATTCACGATATCTAAGTATCAGAGAGAATGTTTTCTTTATCATCGTCCTTTGTCAGATATGCCAGATAAAATTGAGAAAATCTAAGTATCAGAGTGAATAAATTCTGCCTCAATGTCTTTTGACAGATTCTTTTAATAATAAGGATAAAATTTAAGTATCAGAGTGAACAAATTCTTTTTTAACATTCTTTATCGATATAATTTGTCGGATACGTCGGATAACATTAACAAAATCTATGTATTAGATTGAATAAATTCTTTATAAACATCTTTTGTCGGATAGGTCGGGATAAAATTGATAAAATCTAAGTATCAGAGCGAATAGATTCTTTATCAACATCCTTTGCCGGAAATGTCAGTTAACATTGTCAAGACCTAAGTGTCAGAATGATTAAATTCTGTATCAACATCTAATGTAATATACATGGGATAGCATTGACAAAATCTAAGTATCAGAGTGAATAAATTCTGTATCAATGTCTTTTGACAGATACTTTTGATAACACAGATAAAATTTGAGCATCAGAGTGAACAAATTCTTTATTAACATTCTTTATCGATATCATTTGTCGAATACGTCGGATAACATTGACAAAATCTATGCATTAGAATGAATAAATTCTTTATCAACTTCTTTTGTCTGTTACATCAGATAACATTGACAAAATTTAAGTATCAGAGTGAATCAATTCTTTATCATCGTCTTTTGTCAGATATGCTTGATATAATTGAGAAAATCTAAGCATCAGAGTGAACAAAATTTTTCTATCAACATCTTTGTCAGATAAATCGGATAAAATTGACTAGATTTACGTATCAGGTTGAATACATTCCTTATCAACATCTATTGTCAGATACATGGGATAACATTAACAAAATCTAAGTATCAGAGTGAATAAATTTTTTCTATCAGCGATTTTGTCAGATACATCGGATAAAATTGAAAAAATCTAAGTATCAGATTGAATGAATGAATAAATTCTTTACAACATCTTTTGTCAGATACGTCGGATAACATTATCAAAATCTAAGTATCAGAGTGAATGAATTCTTCATCAACTTCTTTTGTCTGTTACATCAGATAACATTCACAAAATCTAAGTATCAGAGTGAATAAATTCTTTATCATCGTCTTTTGTCATATATGCTTGATAAAATTGAGAAAATCTAAGCATCAGAGTGAATAAATTCTTTATCAATATCATTTGACAGATACGTTTGATAGTATCAGAGTGAGTGAATTGAGAAAATCTAAGCATCAGAGTGAATAAATTCTTTATCAATGTCTTTTGACAGAAACGGTTGATAACACTGACCAAATCTAAGTATTATAGGGAATAAATTCCTTATCAACTTCTTTTGTCGGGTAAATCAGATACCATCCACAAAATCTAAGTATCAGAATGAATAAATTCTATAACATCGTCCTTTGTCAGATATGATTGATAAACTTGAGAAAATTTAAGTGTCAGAGTGAATAAATTCTTGATCAACGTCTTTGGACATATACGTTTAATAACACTGACAAAATTTAAGTATCAAAGTGAACAAACTCTTTATTAGCATTCTTTATCGATATCATTTGTCGGATACGTCTGATAACATTGACAAAATCTATGTATTAGAATGAATAAATTCTTTATCATCATCCTTTGTCGGATATGTCGGATAAAATTCAGAAATTCTAAGTATCATAGTGAATAAATTCTTTATCAGCATCATTTGCTTGATACGCGTCGGTTAACATTATCAAAATCAAGGTATCAGAGTGATTAAATTCTATATCAACATCTATTCTCGGATACATAGGATAAAATCGACAAAATCAAAGTATTAGAGTGAATAAATGTTTTCCATCAACATCTCAGTCAATTACATCGGATAAAATTAACAAAATAGAACTATCAGATTGAATAAATTCTTTATCAACATCTTTTGTCGGATACGTTGGATAACATTGTGAGAATCTAAGTATCAGAGTGAATAAATTCGTTTATCAACTTCCTTTGTCGGTCACATCAGATAACATTCACAAAATCGAAGTATAAATTCTTTATCAGCATCATTTACTGGATACATCGGTTAACATTATCAAAATCTAACTATCAGAGCGATTAAATTCTATATCAACATCTATTCTCGGATACATAGGATAAAATCGACAAAATCTAAGTATTAGAGTGAATAAATGTTTTCCATCAACATCTCAGTCAATTACATCGGATAAAATTAACAAAATAGAACTATCAGATTGAATAAATTCTTTATCAACATCTTTTGTCGGATACGTTGGATAACATTATGAGAATCTAAGTATCAGAGTGAATAAATTCGTTTATGAACTTCCTTTGTCGGTCACATCAGATAACATTCACAAAAATCTAAGTATAAATTCTTTATCAGCATCATTTACTGGATACATCGGTTAACATTATCAAAATCTAACTATCAGAGTGATTAAATTCTATATCAACATCTATTCTCGGATATGTAGCATAACATCGACAAAATCTAAGTATTAGAGTGAATAAATGTTTTCTATCAACATTTCTGTCAATTATATTGGATAAAATTGACAAAATGGAACTATCAGATTGAATAGATTCTTTATCGACATCTTTTGTAGGATACTTCGGATAACAGTGTCAAAATCTAAGTATCAGAGTGAATAAATTCGTTTATCAACTTCCTTTGTCGGTCAAATCAGATAACATTCACAAAATCTAAATATCAGAGTGAATATATTTTTATCATCGTCTTTTATCAGATACGCCCGATAAAATTGAGAAAATCTAAGCATAAGAGTGAACAAATTCTTTATCAATGTCCTTTGACGGATACGTTTGATCAATCAAAAAATCTTTATCGACATCCTTTGTTGGATACGGTGGATAACATTGACAAAATCTAAGTATCAGAGTGTCTCAGAGTGATTAAATTCTTTACCAACATCTATTGACGGATACATAGGATAACATTGAAATAATCTAAGAATCAGAGAGAATAAATTTTTTATCAACATCTTTGTCCGATACAACGTATAAAATTTACAAAATCTAAGTATCAGAATGAATAAATGCTTTATCAACATCTTTTGTCGGATATGTCGGGTAAAATTGACAAAATCTAAGCATCAGAGCGAATAAATTCTTCATCAACATCCTATGCCGGATACATCGGTTATCCGGATAAAATTGACAAAATCTAAGTATCAGATTAAATAAATGCTGCATCAGCATCTTTTGTCAGATATGTCGGATAACATTGTCAAAGTCTAAGTATCAGAGTGAATAAATTCTTTATCAACTTCTTATGTTGGATAGATCGGATAACATTTACAAAATCTAAATATCAGAGCGAATAAATTCATTATCATCGTCATTTGTCAGATACGCTTGATAAAATTGAGAAAATCCAAGTATCAGAGTGAATAAATACGTTATCAATGTCTTTTGACAGATACGTTTAATAACATTGACAAAATCTAAGTATCAGAGTGAATAAATTCTTTACTAACATTTTTTTTATCAAGATCATTTGTCGGATACGTCGGATAACATTGACAAAATCTATGTATTAGAATAAATAAGTTCTTTATCGACATCTTTTGTCGGATACGTCTGATAAAATTGACAAAATTTATCAGCATCCTATGTTGGATACGTCGGATAACATTATCAAAATCTAAGTATCAGAATGATTAAATTCTATATCAACATCCTTTGTCGGATACATAGGATAACATTGACAAAATCTAAGTGTCAGAGTGAATAAATTCTTTATCAACATCCTTTTCTGGATACGTCGGATAACATTATCAAAATCTAAGTATCAGAGTGATCAAATTCTAAATCAACATCCTTTTCTCGGATACATAGGATAAAATTGACAAAATCTAAGTGTCAGAGTGATTTTTTTTTTATCAAAAAATCTTTTATCAGATAAATCGGATAAAATCGACAAAATCTAAGTATCAGAGTGAATAAATTCGTTTATCAACGTCTTTATCGGATGTATCAGATAACATTCATAAAATCTAAGTTTTATTAATTTAACCTTTATGCAACGTTACGTTGAATTTAGGTTAGACTGGATATAGATGGCAGCACACCCGCTCAGACACAAATTCAGTGAGAGAGACATGCAAAAAGTTGGGTTAATTTAGGTTCGAAGAATTTATTCAATCTGATGCTTAGATTTTATCAATTTTATCCGATGTATCTGACAAAAAAGATGACGATAAAAATTATTCACTCTGATACTTAGATTTTGTTAATGTTATCCAATGTATCCGAGAAAGGATGTTGATAAAGAACTTATTCAATCTGATACTTAGATTTCGTCAATTTTATCCGATGTATCTGACAAAAGATGTTGATATAGAATTTATTCACTCTGATACTTAGAATTAGGTCAATTTTATCTGACGTATTCGACAAATGATGTTGATAAAGAATGTTAATAAAGAATGAATTCACTCTGATACTTAGATTTAGTCAATTTTGTCAAACGTATCCGTCAAAGGACATTGATAAATTTGTTCACTCTGATGCTTAGATTTTCTCAATTTTAACAGGCGTATCTGGCAAAAGACGATGATAAAGAATTTATTCACTCTGATACTTAGATTTTGTGAATGTTATCTGACGTGACCGACAAAGGAAGTTGATAACGAATTTATGCACTCTGATACTTAGATTTTGTCGATGTTATCCTATGTATCCGAGAATAGATGTTGATATGGAATTTAATCACTCTGATAGTTAGATTTTGATAATGTCAACCGATGTATCCAGTAAATGATGCTGATAAAGAATTTGTACTTAGATTTTGTGAATGTTATCTGGTGTAACCGACAAAGGAAGTTGATAAGAGAATTTATTCACTCAGATACTTAGATTTTGACAATGTTATCCGACGTTTTCGACAAAAGATGTTGATAAGGAATTTATTCAATCTGATAGTTAGATTTTGTCAATTTTATCCGATGCGACTGACGGATATGTTGATAGAGAACATTTATTCACTCTAATACTTAGATTTTGTCGATGTTATCCTATGTATCCGAGAATAGATGTTGATGTAAAATTTAATCACTCTGATACTTAGATTTTGATATTGTTAACCGATGTATCCAGCAAATGATGCTGATAAAGAAATTATTCACTATGATACTTAGTATTTCTCAATTTTATCCGACGTATCCGACAAAGAATGATGATAAAGAATTTATTCATTCTAATACATAAATTTTGTCAATGTTATCCGACGTATCCGACAAATTATATCGATAAAGAATTTAAAAAAGAGTTTGTTCACTTTAATACTTAAATTTTGTCAGTGTTATCAAACATATCTGTCAAAAGACATTGATAAAGAATTTATTCACTCTGATACTTAGATTTTCTCAATTTTATCAATCATATCTGACGAAGGACGATGATAAAGAATTTATTCCCTCTGATACTTAGATTTTGTGAATGTTATCTGATGTATCCGACAAAAGAAGTTGATAAGGAATTTATTCACTATGATACTTAGATTTGGTCAGTCTTATCAAATATATCTATCAAAAGACATTGATAAAGAATTCATTCACTCAGACACTTAGATTTTGATAATGTCAACCGATGTATCCAGTAAATGATGCTGATAAAGAATTTGTACTTAGATTTTGTGAATGTTATCTGATGTAACCGACAAAGGAAGTTGATAAGAGAATTTATTCACTCAGATACTTAGATTTTGACAATGTTATCCGACATATCCGACAAAAGATGTTGATAAGGAATTTATTTAATCTCATAGTTAGATTTTGTCAATTTTATCCGATGCAACTGACATATATGTTGATAGAGAACATTTATTCACTCTAATACTTAGATTTTGTCGATTTTATCCTATGTATCCGAGAATAAATGTTGAAATAGAATTTAATCACTCTGATACTTAGATTTTGATAATGTTAACCGACGTATCCAGCAAATGATGCTGATAAAGAATTTATTCACTACGTTTCTTAGGATTTCTCAATTTTATCCGACGCATCCGACAAAGAATGATGATAAAGAATTTATTCATTGTAATACATAAATTTTGTCCATGTTATCCGAGGTATCCGACAAATGATATCGATAAAGAATGTTAATAAAGAGTTTGTTCACTTTAATACTTAAATTTTGTCAGTGTTATCAATTGTATCCGTCAAAAGACATTGATAAAGAATTTATTAACTCTGATACTTAGATTTTTTCAATTTTATCAATCATATCTGACAAAGGACGATGATAAAGAATTTATTCCCTCTGATACTTAGATCCCCTCTGATACTACAAATGAATGTGCATTGTCAGTTTAATATACATATACTGATATTTAGTAATCAAAATGTTAATATTATTTGATTTATTAAAGTTATAAAAAAAAAACATCTATATTTTTTCAGTAAAGTGCAAATTTTGTTCTGGCCTTGGGAAGGCATAGGTGTTTTGCGCCCAACTTATGTTAATTTCTGCTCGTTTTGAGTTTGACTCGGTTAATTATTGTAATTTCTGTTCGTTTTGGGTTTCATTTATTTATCAATGCTGATTTGTGGTAGTTTCACGCTTGGTAGATTATTTGATTTAGTTTTGCTCATTTTTTGTTTAATGGAGTTCTTTACTTTTCTTTGAAAAACTTATTTTGTGGAAAAGGTTTTTTTAATTAATCTGACAAAAGATGATGATAGAGAATTTATTCACTCTATATTTTCACTCTAGATTTTTTGAATGTTATCTGATGTAACAGACAAAAGAAGTTGATTAAGAATTTATTCATTCTAATACATAGATTTTGTCAATAATATCCGACGTATCCGACAAATGATATCGATAAAGAATGTTATTAAAGAATTTGTTCACTCTGATTCTTTAATTTTATCAGTTTTATCAAAAGTATCTGTCAAAAGACATTGATACAGAATTTACTCACTCTGATACTTAGATTTTTATCCCATGCATCTGACAATAGATGTTGATACAGAATTCAATCACCCTGACACTTAGGTTTTGATAATGTTAAGTGACATTTCCGGCAAAGGATGTTAATAAAGAATCTATTCCTCTGATACTTAGATTTTATCAAGTTTATCCCGACCTATCCGACAAAAGATGTTGATAAAGAATTTATTCCTTCTAATACCAAGATTTTGTCAATGTTATCCGACGTATCCGACAAGTGATATCGATAAAGAATGTTAATAAAGAATTTGTTCACTCTGATACTTAAATTTTATCAGTATTATCAAAAATATATGTCAAAAGACATTGATACAGAATTTATTCCCTCTGATACTTAGATTTCTCAACTTTATCAGGAATATCTGACAAAGGACGATGATAAAGAATTTATTCACTCTGATACTTAGATTTCGGGAATGCGACAAAAGAAGTTGATAAAGAATTAATTCACTATGATACTTATATTTGGTCAGTGTTATCAAACGTATCTGTCAAAAGACATTGAGAAAGAATTTATTCAAAATTCACTATGATACTTATATTTGGTCAGTGTTATCAAACGTATCTGTCAAAAGACATTGAGAAAGAATTTATTCACTCTGATACTTATATTTTCTCAATTTTATCAAGCATATCTGACAAAAACACGATGATAAAGAATTTATTTACTCTGATACTGAGATTTTGTGAATGTTATCTGATGTATTAGATAAAGGAAGTTGATAAAGAATTTATTCACTCTAATACATAGATTTTGACAATGTTATCCAACGTATCCGACAAAGGATGTTGATAAAGAATTTATTCAATCTGATACTTAGATTTAGTCAATTTTATCCGATGTATCTTACAAAGATGTTGATAGAAAACATTTATTGACGCTGATACTAAGATGTTGTCAATGTTATCCCATGTATCTGACAACAGATGTTGATACAGAATTTCATCACTCTGACACTTAGGTTTTGATAATGTTAACCGACATATCCGTCAATGGATGTTGATAAAGAATCTATTTGCTCTGATACTTAGATTTTATCAATTTTATCCTGACCTATCCAACAAAAGATGTTGATAAAGAATATTCATTCTGATACTTAGATTTTCTCTATGTTAACCTATCTATCCGATATATGATGTATGCAAATTCCTTTTCTTACATCTCCGATGTTTTAATAGACATTCTAAACGTTTGATATGCTAGCATACCCTAAAAATAATGAACACATAACAATGTAATGCATAATATATTTTAAATGAAATAATGACATGTAGAATATTACTACAAAAAATATTTTTATACATTATTAATATCAATGACAACTTTGGACATTTTGAATCTGTTCCATAAAATAGTTCACCATGTTCTCTCTTGATACTGTAGCTATTGTCTTCTCTTAGTTCGTAATCAGTGGAATAATCATTATTCCATTTTGAGTCATACACTTTTTACTGGTTCAATATGCGTTTCGTCTCTGGTATTATTTGGTTCATTGACTAATCAATGATGGTAGTAACGTTTGCTGGCACTTTTTTTTCATCGATTCATCTTTATATTCCTTAGTGATATTTTCTACCAATGCCCTTTTTATTTTTCCGGCAATTTCACAGTCTATTACCACATTATTTTTACACAGGTAACAGTTCCGGCACGTAGACAAAATATGGTTTATGATATTAGTAGAAGAGTACGCCTGTCTTCTTTTGACCTTCTGTTGAATGCTAATACCCGAAAGCTGACGATAGGATGTATCAGTAGGTAATGTCTTACCTGCAACAGTAGCAAGGAGTTGTCCTCTATCATCGACGATTATTTTATGTTGGCATTCTCTTTGAGTGCAATCATCTCCGGAGATCTTAATCTCGCATATCCACCAACATAAGAGTTGAATTTTTTTGGTAATGCAAAGGAATTTAATTCCTTACTGTCATGACAATGCACGCATACGTTTCCGATAGTGCTACCACTTGTACTTGTTTGATAGTTCAAATACTTCTGTTCAAAAAAATCTTTCATCCCCCCTCTCATCAATTTCAGATACAGATTTCCTAGTCACCCAGCCACAGGTGGATGTCCGCGATCCGACGGTTGAAAAAGAAGAAGTCGGCAGGCATTGACCGTGTATCCGCCCTTCACCTTCGCCATTGCAGCCCGACTTTCATGGGACACCTAACTCTTCTCTTTCAGATGATCTTCAACACTGGACTCGCAGCATTCAGTACTGGGTCACTTAGGCCAGTCCCGAAGAAAGGAAAAAGCACTTCGGAATGTGCTTCGTTCAGACCGATCACAGTGGCACCAACACTATGCAAAGTCTTCAAACTTTTGGTCATTGATGAAATCTAGGAAAAATGCTGAACTCCCCCTTCCCAGTTTGGGTTCCAGAAGGGTTTTGGTTGCGGCCACACCATTTCTGCTTTGGCTTGAGTCTTGATTAACGCGGATGAATCAAAAGAGTCCATTGTTATAGGTCTACATGATGTCCACCGCGCCTACGACTCACTTCTCCATGACCAACTCATTCTGGATATGGGAAAGAGAGGTATGCAGAAGGACATCCTAATACCCATTAAAGACATTTAAGATCACCTACAGGCTGAACTCCTACTTCCTGGCCATGGTCGAGACCTCACTGAATATACAACAGACGTAATTATTATGTCTACCGATGGAATCCTGTAGTCCCAGTAAAAAAGGGTGCTCGACAAGGATCAGTCACATCTCCTTGTGCCTTTAACAAATGTATTATTGAACCTTAGTCTACTATCGAGACAACACGCATAGCTCGTGGCATAGACGTTACAGTGATGGTCTACGCCGATAACATACTGAACTACAGCCGCACAGTCGCAGGTACAGAGACCACCTTCTCCACACTACAATCAAATTACAGTCACATTGGCCTTGCATTTAACCCGCAAAAATCGGATATTCTTCTGTTCAACTGGCGCCAAGAAGAGGTCTCGTCTGTGAGGATGGGAAAACTGTCTGTAGCCCCTATCCCAAAAATTATCTACCTTGGTTTACCGATTGGAAAGGATCTCAAAACTACCCCCTCCCTTCTTATTAATCATCTCCGTAAACGCCTGGCTTTTGCTTACAGTAGAGTAGTTTCATCTAAAATCCGTGGCAACCGTTTAATTCTGGTTCGCCTTTATAACGCAGTATCCCTTCCCTATTTCCATTATCTAAGCCCATTTTGGAGAATTTTTCCCGAGCCAGAAAAAAGAAAGCTCAGATCCACATTTTTTTAAGTATGCAAAGTTCTTGTTGCGGCTCCTGCCGTGGACAAGAAATTCGCACCTTGTCAAAAATTTTAAAATTGCGGACCCGACGGCAGCTATAATTGAACAAATTAAACGGTACAACGAGAAAGTTTCTTCCCGCCCTTGGTACTATTTTCTAAGGCATTGAATCGCTGTCCACTTAATTTTGTTTGCCCGTCTCTTGTCATATTTAGTCTCTTGTTATATTTAGTCTTTTTACCGCCTCTTGTCATATTTAGACTAGTTGATATGATTTAGACATAGCTGATATGAATCCACTGATGATTATTTGGGTTTAATTTTTTACCAATTGCGGCTTGATGCAACAATGCTCATATTGCTTATGTTTGTTCAGTACTTGGGAGTTTAAAAAGTAAGTTTCTTACGTACCTGCAGTAAAGTGTATAATTGAGTTTTTGTTTCTTGTCTTTGTAATTTGTTCGATTACGTGTAATGTGTTGTGATTTGCTTTTTGTGTATGTGTTTTTTCTTTTTTAGTGATACTCTGTCTTTTGTACCTTTTTTTGACAGGTAACAAATAAATAAATAAATTATTTATTATAGGTGATGTAAAATATTCTAGTGCATGTAAATGTAATGCATACCTTTATATACATTCCATAAGAGCCTTATATGCCCCCAGGGCATAACTTAAGGCCCTTGCCCCAAGGCTCTGGGGGGTTGTGCCAACCCTGGGCATTGTTATAAGTTCTTCCGACTATTTTAAACAAAATTGCCATACATAATTTCAATCATATGCGTTTGGTGAAAACAGGGGCAGTTGGGGAGGGGGGCTAGTCACCCTCCATCACTATTGACTCTGAAAAAGAGCACTAAAACTTCCAATTTCAGCCAAATGAGCCAGTCACCTCTAAAGTTTATAATTCCATCCCTTCCATAAGAACCTTAATTTCCTCAGGGGCATAACTTACAACCCTTGCCCTCAGGCTCTGGTGATTTTTTTATCAAATTCAAAAGCCTTGTAAACCTTGTATCAAATTCAAAGCTCTAAATTCAGTATTGAATTAGAGTTCAGTATTGAATTAGAGTTCATACATAGAGTTAACAGCTAAATAAGTTTCAATTCAGTCGGATAAAACACATGCTTAAAATCTCAACAGCTTAGCTTGCGTAACTAACAAGTTTGACCACTACTGTGTATTAGTGAATTGTTATAGCTGTTACGTCAGAATCTTTTAATTAGAGACATAGCGATCTATCATTCAACGAGTGAACTTAATTGACTAGTTATACCGGTCTTAGACTCTGTCATTTGGATACTGCTTGGATACTTGCCAGTAAGTCTGTATTTAATGAAATTCTAAATGAAAACATAAATCTCACCTGAGAGCGGATTTTATAGCTAAAGAAATATGTCGTCAGTCAGCCAGAAAACTTTTGATGATGGAATGAAGGCACTGGGAAAGAAACTAGATCTCATAATTAACCAACAAAAAGAGTTAGCTGTTACACTGTCCTCGATTTCGGATGAGGTTCAGACTTTGAAAAATGAATCGAAGTCTCGTGATGCGAAGATTGCTAGTCTAGAAAGCCAGCTTGAGGAGCAAAAGTCAAAGTTTGGTACAATCGAAACGAAACTGCTGGAAATTGAAGTAAAAGACCGAAAACTCAACTTAATCATCTTCGGATTACCGAAAGAGAAAAACCAACAGTCAGTTCTCACGAATGTGTCTACGTTACTGACATCAAAAATGGAAATCACGGATAAAATCCGATTATCACAGTGCTACCGAGTGCCTCAGAAGTCAAATGTGTCTAGCCGTAAGCCGAACACCCCTCCAGTTTTTGTAACAGTGTCGACAGAAAAAGATATTCTATCAATCTTCAGTTCAATATCAAAGCTGAAAGGAACTGGGGTCCGGATTTGCACGGACTTGCCACTCAAATTAAACTCTATTAGAAACGAGTTACTGACTAAGGGTAAGGAAATGCGTGAGAATGGATCCGCTCAACTCACACGAGTGAAACAAAAAGGGGCTAAACTCTGGCTAGAGTATAAATCGGATTCTGATTCGCAGTGGGCAAAAGCATAAGAAATATTAAAGGCGACTATTGTATGATGTTAGATCAATCCTGCTCTAGATTGATAATTGTTTCGTTTTTGTGTTTGAGATATGTTGATTTTTTATGTTGATGTGTTATTTAGGCTAGCTCGGTTCAAGTTTATTTTGATTATTTCTTCCCCAGTTATTTCTGTTCTACTTATACCTTCTCAACTTGGGTCTTCTCGAAGGATGATAAGCATAGTTGGTTTTCATGACTCGGCAGTGGTACGGGCTCCTTATCACGCGGGCTTACTGGCGCGGGGTGGGATCTTTCGATTATTACTTAGTTGACTTTAAAGTTTGCGGGTGCGGGGAGGACCGATAGACTGGTGGCTTTGGAGGGGAAACCCCTTAACCTATCTTTACTTTCTGAAACTTTCATGTATTCGGTCAAAGAGAAAACAACACTTTTTCTAAAATAAAACCGTCATCGTACGTTTCTCCTGATGAAATAAACAGACTTGAAGATAATTCATTGCGAATGGGGTTTGTGAATGTACAAGGACTCACGAGTTCTATTGATGAACTAACAAATTTATTGCCAGCAAATCAAATTGACATTTTGGGGATTTGTGAAACATTTATTAATGATAAGACACATTATAATGTGAAAATCCCGGGATATAAATTCGTTGATAAGAATCGACTAGTCCATGAAAAAGGTGGTCTTGGGTTATTTTTGAATGATGGAGCGCAGTTTGAGCGACTGCCAGAACTGGAAAAATATAATGTTGAAAAAGTGTGTGAAATACTGGCGGTTGAATGTCGGCTTGGGACTAAAAAAATTCAAGTTTGTGTTGTGTATAAGCCCCCGTCGGCCCCAATACCGCTTTTTTTGCAATCTCTGGAGTCTTTACTAGCATCTTTGGATGATAAGGATGTTGTGGTTATGGGGGATTTTAATATAAATCTACTAGAATTTAATGAAAATACCCATACAACAGAATTTATTACATTAATGTCATCGAATTCCCTAATTCCTTCGTGTACAATTCCAACGCGTGTTGCATCGACTAGTGCAACTCTCATTGACAACATATTTTTAACAACACCAGCCACGTCTTCACAGGTTGTTCTGACGGATTTTTCTTATCATTTTTTTTTTAATTTCTGATGTGAGATACCAGATTCATAAAATAAAATCACCAGAAACAGCAACCCAGATTATTAATAAAAAAAATCTAGTATGTTTAAAGGATAAACTGAATTTAACTGATTGGTCTCCTGTATTTGATGCTGATGAAATAAACTCTGCGACGGATTATTTTTTAGAGGGATTTCATGCTGCACTTGATGAGTCGTGCCCAAGAGTAAAAAAAAGAAAACGGAAATATAATCAACCCATCCAACCATGGATATCGCCAGCCCTTTTGACATCAATAAAACATAAAAACAATCTCTATAAAACTTTAATATCTTTCGAAAGTGAAGAAAATAGAAGAACCTTCAAAAATTATAAAAACCTACTTTCAAAAATAATACGCAATGCTAAAATGAAATTTTATTTCGATTCTTTTAATGAAGTAAGTAAGTCCCCAAAGAAAACTTGGGAACTAATAAACTCATGTTTAAATCGATCGCGGACGTCTTCTTCACCATCAAAAATACGGGATGCCCATGGTAATACAATTCGAAGGGAACTAGAAATGGCAAATTACATAAATTTTCATTTCGTGTCAATCGGGCAGTCAATAGCTAATAAGCTCCAACATAATATGTCCCATGGGCAATGTAATTATCCTAAGTACCTAGGAAGTCCTTCTGAGAATTCTATGTTTTTAACTCAGGTAACACAAGAAGAGCTTGCTAAGGTTGTTAAGCTTTTAAATAATGGAAATTCCCCGGGGATTGATGAGTCGTCGACCAATATTGTTAAAGCAATTTTTCCTAGTATTAATAAAGTTATGTGTCATTTAATAAATCTGTCATTTAGATCTGGAACTTTTCCGGATTCTTTTAAAAAAGCGAAAGTGTTACCACTATATAAAAGTGGTGACCGGACTAATTGCTCAAATTATAGACCCATTTCTATTCTTTCGGGTTTTTCTAAAGTAATGGAGCGTTGTTTTTATAATCGAATGTATAATTTTCTCTGTTCAAAAGATTATTTTTCAAAAACTCAATATGGATTTAGAAAAGAGCATAGTATGCAGGATGCTATATTAACTATGGTACAATTTATTCACGAGTGTCTGGACAAAAAATGGATCCCGGCGAGTATATTTTTGGACCTTGAGAAGGCCTTTGATTCGTTAAGCCATGAAATATTGTTGTATAAATTAAACCACGGTGGAATACGAGGACCAGCGCACGATTTTATCGCATCTTACCTAAGTCGTCGCTCCCAAGTGACTATGATCAACGACACAGTTTCGGATCCATGTCTGTTGTCAAATATTGGTGTCCCGCAAGGCTCAATCCTGGGACCACTGCTTTTTTTAATATATATAAATGACCTTCCATCAGCGACAGAAAACCTTGGTCTGAATGTTCTTTTCGCTGATGATACCGGATCATCACTTACTGGATATTCGGAAGAGGATCTCAATGAGAAGCTGCAAATCGTATTTTCACAACTTCTTGTATGGCTAAAAGCTAATCGTTTGTCACTAAATGCATCAAAAACCAAATTTATCATTTATAGTAGAATTGGGCAGAATGCTCAAGGAATTTCAACTATATTTGATCATGCTACAAATATTCAAATTCAAAGGGTAACTTCGTTCCGGTATCTGGGTATTATTATTGATGAAAATCTGTCATATAAAGAACATTGTAATAGATTACCGGTTAAAGTTGCTCAGGGGGTTGGTATAATGCGAAGGTTTCAGCATTTTTTTCCATATGAAATCCTACGTCTAATTTATTTTGCGTTGGTTCATTCCCATCTTACGTATTGTCCTCTGATATATTTGGCAACATTCAGATGTCATGTGAAACCGATACAAATTCTTCAAAAACCGGGCTCTTCTAATTTTAAAGAAATATTTACCATCACCCTCTTCGTATCCTAATAAGAGTAAAACTGAAACTCTATATCTTCTAACTAATATTTTGCCTGTTTCACAGATATTCACCCTCAATTCTTTTTTATTTAAGGTAAAATATGACCGGTTGGAACTACCTACGTACTTTCGTTCGAATAATTTTTTCCCTATGCAACATGCCCATTCTTATGAAACCTGACATAAATGGAACATTCAGCACCTAAAATTAAGCACAGAGAGATCACGGTTCTCGCCCTTATTTTCAATCACGGGTTCATGGTGTCTTCATCTACCATTTATGATTGCAGCAAATCTCTTCCAAATATAAAAAAGCCACTTCATTCTATCCTTATAAATAATTTTAAAGAATTAATAATATATTGAAAATCTGGGTACATTTGATATTATTGTTTTGTTGGGTGTTTTTGCCCTGTGAGATGCCGGTTATCGGTTACCCTTATTCGCCCGTTGGTATTTTTTTTTTTTTTTTTTTTATTGGTATTTTCGGTGGATCTTTGCCCGGTGTCGGTGGGTTTGTGGGGTGGGTGTCCGTCTATTGGTGAGTCATGGAATAACTCTTATTTATTATTTTGTTGTTAAACAGGTTTATTCCGATTAATGTACCGGGTTTTTGTCATTCGACCTTGTGTCTCCGGCGTTTACCCTGTATTTATGTCTATTTTGTACAGATATTTTAAAATTAAACCTTGAACCTTGAACCTTGTTACATGATCAATTGGACTATTTTGAATAAAAGGACTGCCTCAAAATTTCTATTGCATGCATCTCAGGAAAACACAAAGTGTTAGTGTGTGTGTGTGGGGGGGGGGGAGGTGGCTGTGCTCTGATCACTTTGACTTTTAAAAAGGGCACTAGAACTTCTGATTACCAGTCCAATGAATCCCCTCCAAAGCATATACAACCACCCTTTCTATAAGAACCTTATATGCCCCCAGAGCATAACTTACAACCCTTGTCCTGAGAGCTGTAGGGAGGTTTTCTTCTTCACAGACATAATTTCCAGACCCTTCAACTATGATGAACAAAACCGTTATCTCCAAATTTTAATAGAAGGTGCTAAGGGAAATGATGAGAGTGGAGGGGGGGGGGTGGTTTCTCTCAAATCAATTTGACTTTTAAAAAGAGCCATATACCTTCCAATTTCAAATTGCATCTGAAGTTTATACAACCCCCCATTCCATAAAAACATGGGGAGAGGGTTATAATGACTTATAACCCTATCCCCAGGGAACTGGGGGGAGGAAGGTATGTCAACCCTAGAGACAATGTTATATGTTCTTTAGACTATTTTGAGTAAAATTGCTATCTTACAATTTTAATCAGATTTGTTTGATGATGATGGGGTAGTTGGGAGGGGGGAGCTAGATGCCTTCTATCACTCTTGACTCTAAAAAAGGAATTAGAACTTCAAATTTTCAACCAAATGAGCCTTAGTTAAGTACATAAGCGTCAGGTTTGTGCATTTTATGGTAAAAGCATGAAATTTGACAGACATATCCAGAAAAATATGAAGAATCTAACTGGGGTCAGAACCATATTTTCCGATGCGATTCTTGCACCGTTTTGCGTTTTTCCGCATGGGAAAAAATAGCTGGCTTTCAGAGTGGAAAATGTTTCCGATCAGAGGGTCCTTTCTGACTAATTTGTCTCTCCTGATCCCAAGAATGTGCTTACTTTTTTCGTCCGACTCCTGGTTATTGAGTTATCATCATTTTCATTAATACGCTCCATGCACTTCTGAGTAATTTCCGCTTTCTGACTTTGTATTTTTCATCTTAATCGCATAGAAACTGGTGAACATGTTACGGAAAATGTGAAGAATTGACTAAGTCACAAATTCAAATTTGTCTCCACGATTTTGCACTACTTTGCGTTTTTCCGCGCGAAGAAAAAACAACGCGAATTTTGAGAACGAACAATGACCGAGTTTAAGATCTCTTTTCTGACTGATTCGAGTCTCCCAATTCCAAAAATGTGGTTATTTTTGCAATCGGATTTTTGGTTCAGGATTTACCAGTTTCATAACTACGGTTTCTATGCCATACTCTAACAAGAACTCATGCCCTCCCTATAACATTCCTAGGAAGATCATGCGTTTTTGACTCCAAGTAATTAATTACCGTTTCAGATCTCCTCAATAAACTTTCAGTAAAAAAAATAATAATTTATTCAACTCAAACAGCTTGACTTACGGAAAAGCATACTATTATGATGATAAAATGTAGAATACTAAACTACTTTAGGTATTTCAAAATATTTTAAACAATCACATGGATTATAGGAATGAAATAGCCGATTTCGACTTGTTTCATCATAAAGATTGCTAAAAAAGAAAATGAGGTTCTCAGAGACAGGATACAGGTCAAAATCGGCTTCTGACAATTAAAGCTACAAGAAGTGCATTACTAATTGTACTGATTATCACAACCTTTGCATGAACAGAGATCTGTGCATTTAAGGGGAGCTTTTTCACATTTGCTCCTGTTTTTGCACTCTCTTTTACAGCCACATTTGAGCAGTTCTTTGCAAATTGTTGCTGCCTCAGGAAGATTAGTCCAGAAAGGCTCCCAGCTTCCATCATGCTTCACCCCAGCTGTATAAACCTGGATCCAGTGGAAAAAGTCCCGGACAACACGATGATGCCCATATCTGGGCCTGCAAGTAAGCGCGTTTGGTATGCTGCTCAAGAGCAGTCGCTGTTCGGGGCAGTCTTTTCATTCCGGCTGTTTTTTCGTGTGAAAAGCTTCTTCCGCAAACTGTTCAGTTCAGACAAGCCGCTTGATTTTTCGTAAAGAATGACGACGAATCGCTGGATGTCTGCAAAGTGACAATCTAGGAGTAGGGCTCCTGATGTACTCAAAGTAACGAAAGTCGGAAGAATGGATTCCACAGCTTTCCAGGTCTTCCAAACACCATGCTTTCCATGAAAAGCAAAAGGAGAAGTCGTATCGTATCCAGAGAAGGCATGCAAAAATAGAAGCTGCGAGACCTGTCAGGTCCTAGATAATAAGTAATATTGTTATTGGGCGGTATTTTCGTCTTTACTCCATGCCCATAGATGACAAAACAGGTTTTCAATCTGAAGCTGCTGGAACAATGCTGTTGGAATCACAACTACAACAGAATCCACAGTTCTGATGTCTATAAAGTTATAGTCACACTGGGCCTGATGGAAGGCATGGAGCAGCACATGAGTGTCACCTTCTTCATAGTTTGTAAGTGTGAGGCCTTCGCGAAAAAGCGATATTGCCCGTTGAAATAACGGTGTCTCCAAGAGTAGCCACTACAAAGATGTCCTACAATTCCTGGACTACCATAGTCACCAAAAAATGGAAGAGTCAACTCTTGTTCTAAGTTGATTTAAAAAAGTCACGCTAGTTCATCCAAGGAACGGGGTTCAGTCTCTGATTTTCATGGCATAAGATGAAGTTCCTCTGTGTTCACGCGTTTTTAAAACTGCTTCCTTCAAAGCAAAAATATCATAAGAAATTTTGTCTGTGCACAAAGTCCCATGAAATTTGTCTGTGCGCAACTCAAATACCTCATATTGCTTTTATACTTAAGGCAGAAAAGACTATTGGTCACATGGTGAGACTTTAAACAACATCAAGAAATCACAGGAGTGGCAAAAAATATAGTCTTCTGAATATTGTACATCATGATATGAAGACATTCATCAAAGATAACAGCACTTATTAAAGTAAATTGTATGTTACTTGTTCTCTTCTCATATGCTTTCTCTTTAAAAAGTATGTTCCATGTGGATTTTCTTCTTTTCTTTGTTAAACCTGCTAGTGATGTGAGGTATTTCGGGTCACGTTTTTAAACCCGCAAATGGTCCATTCATTCAGACCACAGTTGTCACTTGCACATTAAGGTGAACCAGAGTTTGTAATGTAGAATTATGAAAGACAGTCTACACCTGGCAATGATGAAAGTAATGCTAACTTAGTAACGGATAGTTAGATATTAAAAGTAAGCACATTTTCAGACTCCGCATACTCGAAATACCCATGAAAGATACTCTAAGCGCATGTACTAGCTCAGTATACAGAAAAGAGTATGACATGTGATAATGAAAATGACGATAACTCGGAAACTACTGATGCAACTTCAAAAGTGGACACATGTTCGGAATCAGTAGACCTGAATCAACCAGAAACGACCCTTGAAAAGTCCAAATCCTTCAATTTCAAAAATAAACAATTTTCCACATGGAAAATATGCTCAGAAAATGTGGTTCTGTCCCCTGTCAGATTCTTTATATTTGTCAACATATGTGTGCCAATTTTTTGTTCTTTTACCATGAAATGCACAAACCTTATGGCAATTGGCGCTTATATACCTAACTACTTCTCTAAAGTTTATACAACCATACCTTCCATAAAAACCTTAACTGCCCCTGGGACATAATTTACAACCTTTGTTCCAAGGTTTTTGCAGTTTGTTTCAACCCCAAAAGCCTTGTTATATGATATTTGGACTATGTTGATAAAATGGCTATCTCAATTTCTATTAGATGTATTTTGGGACAATACCACGTGTGTGGGGGAGGGGGTATTGGCTGTTCTCCAGCCACTTTGACTCTTAAAAAGGGCACTAGAGCTTCTGATTACCAATCCAATGAGCCCCTCCAAGGTGTATACAACCACACTTTCTATAAAAACCTTATATGCCCCCATGGCATAACTTACAACCCTTGTCAAGGTCTGAAGGGGGGGGGGGGTTGTCACCCTCAAAGACATAATTTTTTTTTTTGACCTTTCAACTATGTTGAACAACATGGATATCTCAAAATTTTGATTGGACCCTTTTTGAAGTTTCCATGACAATGCTTTCTATAAAAGCCTTATGCCCCAAGGGCATAACACCAACCTTTGCCCTGAGGGCTGTGGAGGGGGATTGTCATCCTCAAAGACAAAATTTATGGACCTTTTGACTACGTTGAACAACATGGCCATATCAAAATTTTGATGGGAAAATGATGGCTGTGGGGGGGGGGGGCTATTCCCTCTAATCACTTTCAACTATTAAAAAGAGCACTAACCCTCTCAATCACCAATATAATGAGCCATTTTTGAAGTTTCTATGACAATGCTTTCTATAAAAAAAAAAAACCTTAAATGCCCCCAGGGCATAACTTACAACCCTTGCTCTGAGGGCTGTGAGGGGTTGTCATCCTCAAAGACATAATTTCCAGACCTGTCAACTATGCTGAACAAAATAGCTATCTCACAATTTTGATTGGATGTGTTTGGGGAAATGGTGGGCATGGGAGGGGGGTTAGTTGCCCTCCAATCATGTTTGACTATTAAAAAGGGCACTAGCCCTTTAAATTTCCAATTGAATGAGCCCTTTTCAAAGTTTCTGTGACGACTCCTTTGATACAAAGTGCCTTGATCTAAACAAACCAAAAAATAAATAATACATTGGACCAACATCGTTCTTTACTTCGGCAGTGCTATTGTGCTGCCTATGATTATGGTTCTTTGCTGACAATGATCCTCCTTTTCCTGATGGTCGCATATATAGCAAAAAAAAAAGAAAAGAAAACAATGAAATTTATGTTGTATAATATAGCATACAAAATGTTTCTATTAATAAGATTATCCTGTTTCCTTCTGTTGTTACCCAATTTTTAAATCATTTGAAATATTATTTTATCTACAATCTACTGTAATTTACTCAGTCCAAACTAAATATCATCAAGTTGAGGCTACAGGAACCTGTTTAAATAAAAAGCCTTCAATTAATAGATAGATGTATTATTAGGGCTAGGCTATATCTGGGAACAACAGGAGAGTGGGGTGAACTGCCAGAAAATAACCTAATTCTATCACTGACATAGAAAAATGGTGAATACATTGCTCAATGTGTTTCTTATGCTCTTTCAAATTATGATAATCATTTTACATACAAATCCATCCCCTCCATGATGGTCCTGTATATTCTTTTCTTAAAACTCTTTTGCATGCTGATCATGGTCTGCATAGCACATGTAACAGTCTCCTGATTCTCTTCCTTCAGCTGGGAGTGCAATTTATGGTTGAGGGGAAATAATCCAACTCTTTCCATGTTTTTCCCACATTGCTCTAGGTACCCATTTGGATTGACTCTGACTGAACCTATAGTCACACTACTGGCCCTCATTCCAAACCAAATAATCAGCAAACTAGGCCTCAAACCCAGCCCTTACAGATAAGGGATTCCAAGCCCAGCACAATGACTAATTGGCTAGTAGAGTCCTGTACTAGGACATTATGGTCCAGTACATAGCCCTAATAAATACATAGTTGTCTGTTGTTTTGTGTCTGTTAATGTTTTTTTTTTATGAAGGGGTTCTTTTACCTGTCAAAATCATTAGACCTATATCTGATTGTAAGAGATTTTTCTGTCTGTTGGATACCAAATATTATTTCAAAATGATTTTTGAACATAAAAAACAATGGAAGTAAACATGGCATTGTGATTGATAGAAACAGGCTGTGTAGCCTATTATAACGTAAGAATTTTATTGTTTAAATATGTGTTTTTAGTTTTGTCTAAACCTATGAATTTGTCTAACAGAGCTAAACAAATGCTATAGGAGAGTATGGTATCAAATGGGAAAGTAAAACTCTCCTAGATGTAGATTAGACTGATGATTGGAGTGACCTAGATGAAAATGTTAGCAAAATGAATGACTTCTTTGAAGGTTTTGAGAGCTTAAGACACAAGAATAGGTTTGAAGATTAATGACAATAAGACTAAGTCCTTTATACTAGGAATACATAACGATGAAGAGGTGATATTGGGCAATGAGATTATTGATCAAGTGGGTGTTATTAGTAATGAAGGTGGAGTGAGCAAAGATATCAAGGAGGCACACTTGTGCCTCTTTAAAGAGGTGACCCGCCACAATGTTAAGCGATTTCCCGCTCCTAGCGGTCGCAGAGAGACGGCGTGATCGCATTTTGTAGCCTAAGCTCAAACTAAGAAACATGCAAAATTTCACCCCCCTCTGACTTTATCTTCATGGGGGAAAGTGGGCCGGAAGTTTCGACCCTCCCACCACAGCCCCCCTTTAATGTTGTCTGATCGGGCTGAAATTTAGAGGACAAGCTTTCCTAGGGCCTGGGAGCTTATCCTCAAAATTTCAGCTCAATCCGATCACTCCTTCCCTGTTTTCCAAAAACCAAATATAACCACTTAATGTTCATCAATTTTTTTTTGTTAGCCATGTCTACAGGCCACGGTTGGCAACAGATCCGGGTGAATGAGGACTCATTCGAAGCGGAATTTGACCTGTTAGAGAGTGGGAGATTTTCAGACCGAAATATTATCCCCCAATTTACATTTACAAAAAACCTTGTTTTCCTATAAGAGCCCATGTTAATTTTTCCCACCACAGCCCCCCTTTAACATTGTCCAATTGGGCTGAAATTTAGAGGATAAGCTTTCCTAGGGCCTGGGAGCTTATCCTCAAAATTTCAGCTCAATCCAATCACTCCTTCCCTGTTTTCAAAAAACCAAATATCAAGTTATTTTTTTTTATCTGACACACCTACAGACCACAGTTAGCAACGGATCTGGGTGAATGAGGACTCATTCGAGGCGGATTTTGACCTGTTAGGGCCTTTTAATATTTTCAGACCAAAAAAATTATCCCCCAAATTTACATTTACAAAAAAAACTTGTTTTCCTATAAGAGCCCATGTTAATTTTTGAAATTCCTAAAAGCATAGTATTTCCTTATTAAATTAGATCAAAATAGTCCTCTTAACCTGACAAGACCAAATGCAAGCTTCCAAAAATTCCAGCTCTTTCCCAGAAGTTTTTTTTGTTGAAAAACGAAAATCTTACTTTCTATTTGCTTGCGTTGAAAATAGATTGCAGAGACTAAAAATAATTTAACAAGTCTCTGATGGTACAGTGGTCACTATTCCTGTCTGTCATGCAGGTGACCTGGGTTTGATTCCTCATCAGAGTAAATTTTTTATATATTGAATTTAAAATAGTATCTCTTAAATTTAAAGTTTAAAAAAGAAACTCAGTTTCTTTTTTAAATCCAATCTATTAAATCCTTTGGCTCAACAGGTGTCTCTAGAAGAATATCACAGTTGGCCTTCAGCTTACAGGTAAGTCTCCACTGCTTTGATAACATGTGGTATAACTGCATGCTCAAAGAAAAGTTGAAAAAAGAAAATCTTACTGTGCATTTGATTTGAGTATTCAGGAATTAAAAGCCTTAACAAAAGAATCTTCAAAAGCAGGGGGTTTGGGGGCGGCAGCCCCCCAACTTTAACTCCTGACATGATCAGCTAACAGTTAGTCAAGCAATAATAAATAATAAACTGTACAAAACATGCAGAAATTATTTGAAAAAAAAAAACTATGTTTTCTAAAGAGTTAAAGAGGCTGAGTCACAAGTTTGAACCTTAAAGCGTACAGGGATTAGGAGGTACAGTTGGAGGGCTGCCGCCCCCCAAACCCCCTGCTTTTGCAGCCTCTTTTGTTAAGGTTTTTATTTTGGGGGTCTTCCTCCCCCTCAACCCCCACTTTTTCACCTGCAAAGAAATGCTTTGCAACACAAACAAAGTCTGCTTGAATTTTTCACCATATGAACATCCTATTGCATCTCTTTGATTAGAAACAGTACTGAGCCTGTTTACTGGATTTTTTACAGGAGATTTTTCCCTAACTGATAACAAGCTTTAATGTTAGCACTATGACAAGAAAGGTTGAGATGGCTAGGATGCATTCTGCAGATGAGGGGTGTCAGATTAGCAATGACTATCCTTTTTGGCTAGCTGTCTAGGGCCAAACAAAAAGCATCTTAACCCCAAATGAGGATAGAGGATGTCATAAGAAAGAACTTAATAGAAATTAGAATTTAAAGAGGGATGCTTTGAATAGATTGGGATAAAGGTGGAGCATGTGTAGCTGTTGATCTTAGGCAGTTTGGTACTGTAGTGAGTTGTTAGTAGTAGTAGTATCATAACCTAGGGCTATATAAGGAATAATCAGGGGGGGGGGGGGGTAAAATAGTTAGAAAATTTAGAATAATTAAGAAAAAAAAATGCACCAAGTAGTCCTAGTGTGTTTTACTTATTCCTAATCAGTGATAAAATCATGTATAGCCTTTATTTGCTGAAAAGTGGCCATGACATTTGAAAGTAGCATAAAATAAGAAAACTAATCATCTAACTTTTATCTGTTACAATGTTTCCTAAAAAATGGTCATGAGGATATCTGAAACACCTACATCCACTCCTTTTCTCTTCACATGGTGCTGACCTTCAATTAAATTTAACAGCCTTTTTATTATAAAAGTGAAAATTTGCAAAATAAAACTTCTAATCAAATCAGGCACAAGAAAAGTGATTTGAGCCTTTTACCTTTGCTTGATCCTGAAGGTTTTAAAGGTCTAAAAATGCATTTCTTTGATTTAGGAAATTGACTATCCCTTGATATAGGCCTAGCTTAAAATTCTACTAAAACAGCAGGAATTACATTTTCAAAAAGTAAAGCCAATGAAAAAGAGATTGAAAACATCATAAGGACACCAGGTTCAATAAGCAACCTGAATCAAGAAAAAAAAAAACAAGATTGAAAACTTAAATTAAGGATAGTGTTTTTTTTTTCCAAAACTCAAACTGGTAAGAGACCTGTCATTTATGCAATCTTTTAAGCCCTAGAAATCAGAGACCTAAGCCCTAAAGGTCATTTCAGATGTAAATCAATGTTATACTTGGATTCAAGATGATGTTCTGATTCTGAATGTATGTCTATTTCTTAGCTATCTCATTAGTAAGTTAACAAGAAAATTTAGACCTACTTAAAACTAAGACCCTGGAAGATCCCTGGCAAAGCTTAGGCTAGTTCCACTTAGCAAAATGTCATTCATACAGCCGATATAAAATCTTTACAAAAACCTGAACAGACCGTATATGGGCGTAGGGAGGGGGGGCAGCTGCCCCCCCCCCTAGACCTTCAAATTTACATTAGATATGGCTGAAAAAGCAGATGGTTTGAAAAAAAAGCAGTTGATAGAACTCCATCACACTATCAACTGCACCCCCCCCCCCCCCCCCCCCCTAGACAATATGCTGCCTACGCCCATGAGACCGTACCAGTTTTTATTCATCTTCAGCAAACTCTCAAGTGAGCACGTTTCATGAACATTAAATTTAAATTCTTATGCCAAACTAATCACGAATTTACGATAATGATTGCATTTCGCCTCATTTCAGCTAAGCTGCATTTGTTTAAGTCATCATTTCGAAGTTGACTGACAGGGGACAAAATGTTGAAATTTTGCTCCTCTAAGTTTAATTTGCTCCTTTTTATGTCGGCTAAAAATACCCTATTTACAGTTGTCCTCTTATAACACTCAGAACTTTTTAATACTGAATGTCAGCTGAACTACTTTTATTCAGTTAATTAATTGACCCTGGTATTCCTTACCATTTCTGAACACAAATAGATCATCCATATTCAACAATAAATATAATCAGTCAACCTTACGTTATTGATTTGCCCCTTGAATCTCTATGTCGACTGTCGAATAAGAAACAAACCTTTTTACTGTCGTCAAAAGAGGACAAAATGTTGACATTGCATCAACATTTTACGTGTTGAACGTTCTTCTTGTCAACAAAAATCAAATAAAAATGTGTAATTCCTTGTCCTATTGAAGAGAGGGCTAATTCAAACGCTCCTTTTTTATGTCGGCTAAAATACCCTATTTACAGTTGTCCTCTTATAACACTCAGAACTTTTTAATACTGAATGTCAGCTGAACTACTTTTATTCAGTTAATTAATTGACCCTGGTATTCCTTACCATTTCTGAACACAAATAGATCATCCATATTCAACAATAAATATAATCAGTCAACCTTACGTTATTGATTTGCCCCTGAATCTCTATGTCGACATAAGAAACAAACCTTTTTACTGTCGTCAAAAGAGGACAAAATGTTGACATTGCATCAACATTTTACGTGTTGAACGTTCTTCTTGTCAACAAAAATCAAATAAAAATGTGTAATTCCTTGTCCTATTGACAGAGAGGCTAATTCAAACGAGATATTACTCTTACAAGGTCGAGAGGATGTCGACATCATGTTGATATTTTGCTCTTTAGTATTTTTTTTATTTGTTATGTTGTCTTGGAAAAGTCCATCAAATACAATTTAATTGTGGTTGTTTCAAAAATTTATGATTTTAAACGAAATTACCAAACTGTAGTCTTTGGTGAAGCAGTGGGTTTGATCTTGGGTTTGTAATACAGGACCTAACATTTGAACTCAACTGCAGTAACAGACTTCCGGGCTGACACAAGGGCCTTAATAGTTAAAGTGCGTCTTCGTACATTAACAAACTCCCAGCTTTCATTCACTTAATGAGTTGCTTTTTAATGATAGTTTACATACTTGAAAAAAAACACTAATTTTTTAACATATGTCATTGATTCATATTTCATTTTGAATTTACCGCTTGAACATGTAATTTCTACATCAACTAGGAAATCCACGATTTTTTTTTTTTTGTCACAAAAGACGACAAAATGTCGGAATCATGTTAGCATTTTACAAATCAAATACCCATCATATTGATAGAAAACAATCTGAAACAATAAAATCCTTCATCGCGTCAATAAAGATGTTTATTCAGTTACATCTTATAATGTAATTTAAGTCAGTTTAACATTTTGGGGAAACCTCTAAATGAACCAAAACAATCGCTAAAATTACAAGCGATTGTTCAGTCTATCTTGAGAGTTTATACTGCAAACACTTTTTTGGATGTAATCTCATTCATACAGTAAAAATTTTAATACAGTAAGACATTTGTGATTCCCTATGTTCTTTTATTGAATTAATTTCATAATCGGGCTTGGACTTGAAAATAGTTCACCTTGAAGTAGGATTTTATTATTTGACCTACATATTACATTGACCAACTTGATTGGAATACTCAACTGTCCCTGGCAATGATAATTAGAATGCGCAATGACCGATCAAAATAGGAAGATAATTTTAAATCCGTTGCTGAACTTTGTCACCAGATCTATGCTTGATGGTGCGAAAATTGATCTGATTGTCGGAAAAGCTGTGAGTTTTTTTTTTTTTTTTATCGTGGTACTAATATCAGTGCTAAAGAGTTTATGTATAAGGAGCTGAATATTCAGAGCCGATGTGAAGAAACATGCAAAGGATAAAGGTAATGTATTTGTCATTTGTAAACAGTTAAATCAGGCAGCAAAAGATAGTCTGCCTGTTCCCACTTTTGTTATATTCTCGTTTTCTGAAACCCCAACAATCAGGAAGGCAGTCTCGGCTACTTTAGTCTCAAAAGTTAATGAACTCTTTCGGAAAATTTACGGCTTTTTAGAGAATGCGACGCATTCAGGCCCTGTTTGGCCAGCTTGAATTGATACGAACGTAACAATTAACCCTTCCCCAGCTCCTACGTTTGCCGTTGTACTAAAAAAACTATCCTGCAAACCTGACCTCACCTAATGCTCGTAAGGACTTTGTCGATAAACTTTGCCCTGAGGCCTCAAGTGAAATAACTGAACTTAAAAAATCAGCTTCGGAATGGAAACTTGTTGTTAAATCAAAGCGTACAGCAAACAAAATTGCCGAGAATGCTAAAAACAGTGCCTCAGGTATCTCGGTGAGTGTGAAAGCCCCACTGTTTATAAGGATCCTGAAAGGCGCACCAATCGAATACGATGAGAATCAAGTTAAATCTCTTGTACCAAACTGCGTGAAAGTTCCACACTGCGGAAATTCCCGAGTGCTTAAAGTCTACTTTGAGTCGAAACAAAACCTGGATCAGTTCTTGAAAGTGTCTGTGAAAGTTGGCTACGAAAAGCTCTCTGCACAAGCATTTTGTATACCTCCCAAAGCGTTATTTCTCGTGTCATAAGACTGGGCATCTGGACTCACAGTGCTCCAATCGGGCCCTCTGCTTTTGCTGTGGATCGTGCGATCACACCTCTAACAGTGCCTGTCCGTGTTCGGAAGAAATGTTCTGTCTAGAATGTAAAGTTGCGGCCATACTTTTTACAGTGTAAAGTGTCCTAATAACAACAGTCAACTAGCGAAGCCCACGTTATGATATGGATGTGTCTACTACTGCGCAAGCTGTTCTTCCGTGGAATATTAATGGTGGGGTTTTAGTCAAAACTCCTGTGATAAAAGGTTTGCTTTTCGAATTGTGACGTATTGTGCTTGCAATAAACATTTTTTGACGAGTCATAATTTAGGCCTTCTGAAAATTGACAATAATTTTAATAGCTATTCGGTGCCCGCTAAACGATCAGCTTCCAGTGGCCACCCCTCGGGTGGTATTGCGATGCTTGATGGGACCTCGTGTCGGTCGAGTATTTTTGATTCATGTGACTTTTTTCTTGCTGTCCGTGTAGAAGAGTATGTTATTGTAAACGTCTATCTCCCAACTGATTACCGCAATGACCGATCGGAATTTTTATTTACTTCTGCGTGTGGGAAACTAGGGTCTTGCCTTTCAAAGATTCGCCTGTTAGGTAAGTGTTGTATTATTATAGGAGATTTTAACTGTAATTTAACTGACACCTCGTTATTGCAAACTTTATTTTGTCTGATATTTTTGACGATTGGCTTAGGATATTGCCGAAAGATCTCGGTTACACTTACATACACCATTCAAGTCACGTGTCGAACCTCGACCATGTAGTTTCTTCTATAAGTCTCCAAGTGTCACCTGTTCACGTCGTTACTGATTTTCAACTATCAGACCACCTTCAATATCTGTATCTATTTTTTGTCCTTCTGCTCAGTCCACTCCCACCACACAACCATATCAGTCGCACGCCCAATCTTGCAGGGTTAGGAAAAACATCCAAGGTGATCTTTTTGCTGCAGTTACTAATTCTGTCCTACATATAATTCATGTTCCGTTCCAGCTGCTCATGAGAAATCTGCAAGTTGATGCAAATGAAATACGGGTGTTGCTAGATATCTATCTTGCACATATTTGCCATGCCCTGCGATACGCGGAATAAGCCACTATACCTCTTAAACGTATTCGTCGTGGTGTCACGAAGCATTGGTCCAGTAATCCGAACCTAGTTGAAGCTTGGAGAAAATACAAATTTTAGTACCATTTGTGGCTCCAGTGTGACCGTCCTCGCTCTATCTGGGTTTCTGACATTCGTCTTTTTACCAAAAGAAAGTTTGCAAGAGAAACTATCTATCTACATGAACCAGATAGTTGAAGAGACGTCCCAGCAAGCTTCTCTGTCCCAAACTTCCTTCTGGAGAAATGTATCAAGATATCCTCTTAGCACCCGCCTATCTGCTCAAGTTATTCCTGGTTCCGAATGGAATTCATATTTCTCTGCTGAATCCTCCACCACCAGATTCCGCCATGCAGTCCGAATATGAACATAAGCTTGATAAATTTCTGTATAGTAGTCTAACCGACATTTTTGTTCTTTCGGTTGATATTGTAAAGTGAGCAATCCAACGCCTAAAGCGTTAAGAAATCTTCTGGCATCGATAAAATAAGCTTTCTTCACATTCTGCATGGAAGCGAGCTGCTAGTTAACCATATTGCTCTTTTGATGCAGATTAATTAAAAAAACTTTGTCCACAAAATAAGTTTTTAAAAGAAAAGTAAAGAACTCCATTAAACAAAAAATGAGCATAAATAAAATCTACCACGCGTGAAACTACCAAAAATCAGCATCGATAAATAAATGAAACCCAAAACGATCAGAAATTACAATAAGTAACCAAGTCAAACTCAAAACGAGCAGAAATTAACATAAGTTGGGCGCAAAAAAACCCTATGCCTTCCTAAGGCCAGAACAAAATTTGCGCTTTACTGAAAAAAATATAAATGTTTTTAGTTTTATAACTTTAATAAATCAAATAATATTAACATTTCGATACTAAATATCAGTATATGTATATTAAACTGACAATGCACATTCATTCATATTTTTTCAGTAAAGTGCAAATTTTGTTCTGGCCTTGGGAAGGCATAGGGGTTTAACGCCCAAATTATGTTAATTTCTGCTCGTTTTGAGTTTGACTCGGTTATTTATTGTAATTTCTGGTCGTTTTGGGTTCCATTTATTTATCGATGCTGATTTGTGGTAGTTTCACGCTTGGTAGATTATTTTATTTTATTTTTGCTCATTTTTTGTTTAACGGAGTTCTTTACTTTTCTTTGAAAAACTCATTTTGTGGAAAAAGTTTTTTAATTAATTTCGGTTCGTTTTATATTGACATAATCTTTCCAGGGAAAAAGAAAATAATACTTTAAACCTTTTCGTTTTTTAAGACTTTATAGTTTAGCCTGCTATTTGTATGCTGTAGAAAAATTTTCAACAATTTTTAACAACATACACCCTTTTAAAAATCTGGACACAAATACTACTTTTTAATTTAGTTTCATACCTCCTCTACTTGACCTGAAATGGAAAACTTAATGCCATTCGCAAAAAAATCTGTTTACTTTCTTTGATAGCTTGGATACACTTACTCTATTTTGATTGGTTAAATTTTAAGAGCAGAAGTAGCCCCGAAAGTTTGAACATAATACCCTCAGTCGCTCTTGGGATACTGCTGAGATGCCTTATTGGGAATTAGCATTATCACAGTGCATTTTGATTTAATCTTAAGGCAACATTTAGTTTTTAAACATAATGGGCAAATGGGAGGATGGGCGTGGGAGGGTGGGAGTGGAAGGGGGATTAGTTGTCCTCTAATCACTTTCGACTATTAAAAAGGGCATCAGCCCTTTCTATTTTCAATCGAATGAGCCCTTTTCGAAGTTCACACGACAACTCCTTCGATACGAAGTGCCCTGGTCTAAACAACAACAACAATAAAAAATATCACTAATCACTTTCGACTATGAAAAAGGGTAATGGCCCTTTGATTTTCAAATCGAATGACCCCTTTTTTAAGTATCTACGACAAAGATTTCAATAAAAACCTTATATGCCCCTAGGGCATAACTTATAACCCTTGTCCTGAGGGTTGTGGGGAGTTTCCTCCAAAAACATATTTTCTGTCTGGAAATCAACTGCGCTGAACAAAATGGCTATCTCAAAATTTTTATTGGATGTGTTTGGGTGAATGATGGGAGGCGGGGGGGGGGGGGCTAGTTGCCCTCCAGTCACTCTTGACTACTAAAAAGGGCACTAGCCCTTTGAATTTCTAATCGAATGAGCTTTTTTGAAGTTTCTACGACAACACCTTTTATAAAAACCTTATATGCCCCCAGGGACCAGGGAATAACTTAAAACCCTTGCCCTGAGGGCTGTGGGGGAGTATCCTCCTCAAAACATTTTTTTATATCCGGAAATCAACTACGCTGAACAAAATAGCTATCTCAAAATTTTAATTGGATGTGTTTGGGGGAATGATGGGCGTGGCGGGGGGGGGGGGGGCTAGTTGCCCTCCAATCACTTTCGACTATTAAAAAGGGCACTAGCCTTTTGAATTTCCAATCAAATGAGTCTGTTTTGAAGTTTCTACAACAATGCCTTCTATATAAAACCTTATACGCCCCCAGGGCATAGCTTAAAACCCTTGCCCTGAGGGTTGTGGGGGAGTGTCCTCCTCAAAAACATATTTTCTATCTGGAAATCAACTACGCTGAACAAAATGATTATCTAAAAATTTGATTGGATGTGTTTGGGGGAAAGATGGGAGTGGGGGGGGGGGGCTCGTTGCCCTCCATTCACTTTCGACTATAAAGAAGGGCACTAGCCCTTTGAATTTCCAATCGAATGAGCCCCTTTTGAAGTTTTTACGACAATGCCATCTATAAAAACCTTATATGCCCCCAGGGCATAAATTAAAACCCTCTGAGGCTTGTGGGGAGTGCCCTCCTCAAAAATATATTTTTTATCTGGAAATCAACTACGCTGAAAGAAATGGCTATCTCAAAATTTTTATTGGATGCGTTTGGGGGAATGGTGGGCGTGGGGGGGGGGGGCTAGTTACCCTCAATCACTTTCGACTATTAAAAAGGGCACTAGACCTTTGAATTCCAAATCGAATGAGCCTGTTTTGAAGTTTCTACTACAACGCCTTCTATAAAGAACCTTATATGCCCCCAGGGCATAACTTAAAACCCTTGCCCTGAGGGTTATGGGGGAGTGTCCTCCTCAAAAACATATTTTCTATCCGGAAATCAACTACGCTGAACAAAATAGCTATCTCAAAATTTTAATTGGATGTGTTTTGGGGAATGATGGGCATGGGGGGGGGGCTAGTTGCCCTCCAATCACTTTCGACTATTAAAAAAGGGCAATAGCCCTTTGAATTTCCAATCGAATGAGTCTGTTTTGAAGTTTCTACGCCAACGCCTTCTATATAAACCTTATACGCCCCCAGGGGCATAGCTTAAAACCCTTGCCCTGAGGGTTGTGGGGGAATGTCCTCCTCAAAAACATATTTTCTATCAGGAAATCAACTACGCTGAGCAAAATGGTTATCTAAAAATTTGTTTGGATGTGTTTGGGGGAAAGATGGGTGTGGGGGGGGGGGCTGGTTGCCCTCCAATCACTTTTGACTATTAAAAAGGGCACTAGCCCTTTGAATTTCCAATCGAATGAGCCCCGTTTGAAGTTTTTACGACAATGCCTTCTATAAAAAAAACCTTATATGCCCCTGGGCATAAATTAAAACCCTTGCCCTGAGGGTTGTGGGGAGTGTCCTCCTCAAAAATATATTTTGTATCTGGAAATCAACTACGCTGAACAAAATGGCTATCTCAAAATTTTTATTGGATGTGTTTGGGGGAATGATGGGCGTGGGGGGGGGGGGGGGTAGTTGCCCTCCAATCACTTTCGACTATTAAAAAGGGCACTAGCCCTTTGAATTTCCCATCAAATGAGCCTGTTTTGAAGTTTCTACTAAAACACCTTCTATAAAGAACCTTATATGCCCCCAGGGCATAACTTAAAACCCTTGCCCTTAGGGCTCTGGGGGATGTTCTCCTCAAAAACATATTTTCTATCTGGAAATCAACTACGCTGAACAAAATGGCTATCTCAAAATTTTGATTGGATGTGTTTGAGGAAATGACGGGCGTGGGGGGCTAGCTGCCCTCCCATCACTTTCGACTATTAAAAAGGGCACTAGCCCTTTGAATTTCTAATCGAATGAGCCTTTTTTGAAGTTTTTACGACAACGCCTTCTATAAAAATCTTATATGCCCCCAGGGCATAACTTAAAACCCTTGCCCTGAAGGTTGTGGGGGAGTGTCCTCCTCAAAAACATGTTTTTTATCTAGAACTCAACTACGCTGAACAAAATGGCTATCTCAAAATTTTGATTGGATGTGTTTGGGGGAATGATGGGCTTGGGGGGGGGGTGTGATAGTTACCCTCCAATCACTTTCGACTATTAAAAAGGGTACTAGCCCTTCGAATTTCCAATCGAATGAGCCTGTTTTGAAGTTTCTACGACAACGCCTTCTATAAAAACCTTATATGCCCCCAGCGCATAACTTAAAACCCTTGCCCTGAGGGTTGTGGGGGAGTGTCCTCCTCAAAAACATATTTTCTATCTGGAAATCAACTACGCTGAACAAATTGGTTATCTCAAAATTTTGATTAGTTTTGTTTGGGGGAATTATGGGCGTGGGGGGGGCTAGTTGCCCTCCAATCACTTTCGACTATTAAAAAGGGCACTAGAACTCTCAATTTCCAATCGAATGAGCCCCTTTTGAAGTTTCTACGAAGACCCCTTCCATATGAAGTGCCCTGCTCTAAAGGAAAAAATAATAAATAATACATTGTGCCAACATCGTTCCTTACAATTGTTACCCAAGGAGTTGTACCTTCTTTTTTCTCAGTCGGAGATCTCACTCCAAATCCAAAGAAAGGTAAACTCGCTACCCAGTGCTCGTCCTTCCGCCCTATAACAGTGGCTACTACCTACTGTAAGTTTTTTGAACTTCTGTTCATTGACCATCTCTACGCACCAGCCCCTAATATTTTTTTCAATGTCGAAAAAGGTACCCATCAAGGTGCTGTTTTTCCCCTTCACTGTTCAATAAGGGAGTTCTTGATCCACAGTCAGCTGTCCCCACATCTTTCATTATTGCCTGTCTTGATTTATTTCTCGTATGTTATGCTGACGACATTCTGAATTTGAGCCCCACTATCCAGCGCATTAGCAAGATTTTCGCAACGCTACAATCTGAGTATGCAAAACTAGGTCTTCAGTTCAATGCTGAAAAGACCGAGGTTGTATTCTTCAACTGGAAGCAAGCATCGCCTAGGGATATTCCTTTCGGATATAGTAGGATTAAGCCAGTAGATAATATCACCTACCTTAGTCTTCCCATTGGTTCGCCAGTAATGCACACGCGACAACTATTAATTGCTCACATTGAACGTAGAGTTGAGTTATCATATGCTTCTTTTGTAACTAATAAGTTACGCTTAAACCGCCGTCTTCTTTCGAAACTTTTTAACTCTGTCGCTCTACTACATTATCTGTACATATCTCCGTTTTGGAAAATGCTCACAAATTCTGACAAGTCAAAAATTTGTTCAGTTTCCTTCCGGTTCGCAAAATATCTCTTGGACCCGCAAGTCTTATCTAATTAGAAAATCCACCATTGCTGACCCAATTATATCTGTGGAAAAGCAAATGCGTGCTTATAATTCCCGTTTAACGAAGTTGAACCATCCTTGGTCGTCAGTAGTGGCCCAGTAGTTAAGATGTATTTGTTGTTTGTTTTTTTCTTTTTTGTTTTTTTAGTGTTTGTTTTCGCGCTTAGTGTAATTTTTGCAATTTTAAACTGATTGATGATTTAGTCGCTTGTCATATGAGTCCAATTTAAGTGACGCTGGTCATTCTCAATTTTGGTGTCAATTTTTGTCTAATAATATATTGCATATATTGCTAATAATTTATTTGTTTATATGATTATCGGTTCTTTTAAGCATTTTGCTTTATGTAAAGATGTAAAAGGATCTGTGATTGAAATATTTCCTTGTTTCTGATATCTATGTATATCGGAGTAGATGATTCATTTGTTGAGAGTGATCTGATTTCAAGACCAGCGGGCGAAAGTGTCGTTTAATTGTTTTTACCGTTTCTTGTCATATTTACACTAGTTGACATTATTATCTACTGTATATTTTTAATTTACTGATGATTATTTGGTTTAAATTTTTTTACCAATTGCGGCTTGATGCAATTATGTTCATATTGCTTATGTTTTTTCAGTATTTAGGAGCCTAAAAAAAAAAACATGTCGCGTACCTGCAGTGCAGTGTATAATTGAGTTTTTCTTTCTCGTTTTTTTGTAATTTGTTCTAAGAGCTGATTTAGATCTTAGCTCCAGCGTTCGTCACTAAAAACCGCATGTATAACTCCTAAGTTTATGTGTACTTCTTCTTTTTTTCGTTTATTGCTCCGTATTTTCCTTTTTTTTGTATGACGAGTTTTCCAATAAATAATAATAATAATAATAATAATTTTTTGGTATAATTATTATAGAAGGTATTAGCTGAATACAAAGAGGTGATGCATAGAGAGGTAACATGTTGCTTAGTTTCAAATCACTTCTTAGTCACAAACGATAACTGACTGATTCCCGGTCATTAATGACAAATCTACAACAAGGATTTTGATGATCTCTTATTAGTTGGGTAAAAAAAATCTAAAGAATTAAAAAAGGCCAAGTGTCTCGTTTTTGAATGCAGGAAAAAATCCAAGAAAGATTCGAAAATCACATTTCGCCAGTAAATATTATAAGTTTGTATAGCATATAATGTTAGTCTATCGTTTTTTCTATCTTTCTCATTGCTATAACAAGCACTACGATTTCCAGAAAGCTGTCATCCGTGACTATATAGAATAGCAGAAGTTTGGTTATATCGATTCTTAGACCGACAGATTAGACTTTTTTGAGTCATGTATATTAAAATTTTAAATCTAGACACCTTGATTAAAATTGAAGGACCAAGAAAATCAGAATTTAGTAGAAAATGAGGAGAAAAATTTATCCCGTCATTTTCTTCTTCTTTGTTTTTTAAAACTAATAGAACTCTTTCTAATGAATGACCTTGAGATGCGATGCACCTGTTTAAACAAACAGCACAAAAATAAAATCACGAAAATTAAATGGTTGATAAAGATCCATGCAAATTATAACACCAACATTTGTAAGATTTTATATTCGTATGAATCATAACGTGATAAAAAAACTGCACATGTGTTCCAATGTTAACTTATTGGTTAATGGTAATAACACTTTTTTGGTGCCATTGAAAGTAGAAGACTCAAAGAGGGGTTACTGTTGTTACTTTCAGTCACCATCTAGCCACTGAACGTTTTGCCCAGTGTCTGATTCTGAGCTGGGGCGTTTTGTGAAAGGTTATTAGGTAGGTTTTGTTGCCGGTACTGGATGAATTGAAGCCAAATATGGTTGCCCAAATCTTGCAGGGGGAGTGGGGTGATCCTTTTGGACATAAGAAGCGTCACCTTTGGGGCAAGAAAAAATCCCTGCGAAGCAATCAAAGTGGAAGAAAGAACTTCTCTTGCTAGTAGCTACTGGTTCTAAACATCTAGTGTCGCTTGCCACAGATGGAATGCTATTTAAGGTTACTCTTCTCTCTGTTGGAAGATGCTCGCCTAAGCCAATATGAAGCTGGCAGGTGAGTTCTTGATAGGTAAGAAAACAAAAAAATGGTCATGACACTAGCAAAGAATTTTTTTCAATAAAGGGAAAAGAATAAAAAAAAGAGATGCTCAAAATAACCTCGCTTAAGTAGGGTACCAATAGTCTAGTGACTGTTGGCGCTATATTATTTTTTATCAGTTACAAATTAAAATAAAATTGCATCAAACATAAAGATAACAGATAATGCTTTTGATAAACAACTTAATGCTAAAAGGGAGCAGAAATTAAAATGAATTATCAAGTTAGACTCAAAGCAAACATAAAGTACTGCTAAAAAGAGTGGGATACAGTCCCCTAAGCCTTCTAAAGGCCAGAGTGTTATTTATGCTTTGCTGAATACAAAATGCATTTTAACAATTTTGCCTTTTACATTAAAAAATCGTCAAAACTTTCAGGAATTAAAATAATTCTTCCTAAGACCGGGCATCCCAGTCGGTGGACACTGTTTACAGAATTTTTTTTTCTGCAGAGGATGTGTCTTTTCGATAAGTTTTGGGTATTTTATGGTTCGTCCGTATCTGTTCGAACTATGGCTAAAATAACGCTGCGTTTTAAGGCAAAGATTTCAAATTATTGAAACAGCATGACCTATGTTCTTACCCTATTCTGAAAGCTGTTGAACAATAGAGAGCCAAATGACACCGTTTTTGTTAGTTTTCTTATAGCCTGGGTGCGCAGGATCATAGAAGCTGGGTGTAGCCTTGAACCAAAGTTATAAGATCGTGTAGTTTTTGATAATCCATACTCATGATTTTATTCATTTAAAAATCTTGCCAAGATTCCGTCCTGATTTGACCAAAACGTTGCGGAAATCTAGAGATTTTTTCTAGCACGAAAACGGACGAAATTTCCGCACGGATTGCTAAGTCCGCATGAATTTCCGCAATGTGTAACGAACCATTAACGTGTTCTTCGTGCCCGAAGTGCCATCTACAATTTTTCAGAAAAGTTTTTGACTTTTAGTGCCGGCTTTGCTGCATCAAAAAAGCTTAATTTTAGAGATGAAAAAAGCAAAGAAAAGAAAAGGAAAAAAAATAACAGTGATAAGAATAAGTAATAAGAAAAATAATGTGTGATCTTTCAACTCTAGACTTCACATAGCCAGTTTTACCAACAATCAGTTTGAACAAATGGCTCTAGTGGAGCCTCAAGAACGTCCCAGTCCTTTTTGTAAACGCTCGTTACCAATCGAATGATCGAGGGAGTTTAAACAAATTAAGGCTGGAGTTTCCCAAATTTTTATTTTAGTTAAATATTTTTATAGCTGGTAGTTTAATTACTTTTTAACTATTTCATATAATTTTTTAATTAGAAGCCGAGGTCATTTAGAAAAATAGTTTTCACAACAGTCTTCTAGCGGATTTTAGAAAAGTATTATTAGTTTATTTTGCAATAACATCATAACTCATCTTATCAATGCACCTTGCATTATCTTAAGATTCATCATGTAGTTTCTGCCTTACTTTGCTGCACTTTGGATGACAATCTGTGAGCGCATAGTTTGTCAGCTGACATTGTGCTAGCTTCGTCCCAGACCCTACCAGAAGGCAGATACCTTTATTTTGACAGTTTTTTACTTATATAAGAACTCATTGTCCTGGCCATGCTTGGCGGAAGAAAAATAAATGTGACTAGAACTTTATTGAAAAGTAATTTGGGTGCTAACAGGCAAGTATTTTTAACCAGAGACGAAATTAAAAAAAAAAAAAAAAAAAACTGGCAGAAGAGCTTCTATGATGCATATGTACTCGGACACAAAGGTAACCGTTATTTAATATTATGATAACAAGTAGGTTCTTTTAGTTTCCAACTGCAAAGGTGTAGAAGACGAAAAGGAAATTTTTTCTAAATTTGTTAAAAAAGAAACCAACAAAATTGGGAAAGTATTTCTATGATTTTGGCTTCTGGACGTTAAGGAATCAGATTAATTTCATTATCTCTTTCTAGTAATCTTGATTGCTATATTTTTTTACGTTTTGAGAAACAAAAATACACTGCTAAAAATACATATCGTTTTCATTATAACGCAAATGAACTCGAGCCGTTTAGCAGTTTCAGGGGAAGGATAAACAGGGGTGTCAACTAAAGATTGGGTAATTGCCCGCCAAGATTTAAAGAAATAACTCTTTGCATCTTTATTTGAAAACTGAAGAAAGATCCCTTTTCCTTCCATTATAGTATCGTGAATGGGCAAACCTGAGGATGGAAGGTCGCCAATATTATTTCTAAACCTTGATAGATTCGTGATTTTTTCTGCTGTTGTTGAGGCGTTGTTTTCAATATTGTGACAAATAACAACATACTGCTCGAAATAAAAATTGTTTATATTAAATTTAAAGCACAAACGACCCTACGGCCTTTAGAAGTTTAATGGGCAGTGGCTCTACTCCCGTTTGTGGTAATTTATGGTCATTTTAAGTTTTATTTTCTCATTGATTTGCTTTCTCACATAAATTTTCTGTTCGATTTTAATTTGATTAATCAATTTATAGCAAAATATATTATCTTTGTATTTGGTGTAATTATTCATTTTAATTCTGTTCGTTTTAAGTCTGAATTATCATTTGACTTTATTTTAGCTCACCTTCTGTTTTAATGTGGTTCTTTACTTTTCTTTGGAAAATCTTTTTTTTGGAAAGTCTTCTCAAGATAATTAAGAGCATAAATTGACTCAAAAAGATATATTTTTGAATTAAATGAGCCTATCAGGTGACACACAAATTTGAAACGTCCTTAGTACCCAATAAGTGAAATTAGATAAAGTTGTCAGTTTATGCAAAAGTTATCATTATCACGAATCAATTCAAAGAAAAACAAAAAGAAAAAAAAATGTAAAAACGCGTAAAAATTTAAATAAAGTCATTTCAAATTACAAATCCGGTTCGAGCATTCCTGTTCAACTCCCAGAAATCTTTTACTGCAAAGCAAATACAATTTAAAAGGGTGACCCCCCCCCCCCTAGCCGTAAAAGTTCTAAAGCCTATTGTATTATTTTTGTTCTATTGAAAACCTTATGAATTTGGACAATGTGCTTTAGTTTTCCAAAGCGTCGACGACAAATAAACAAGTAATCACTATGATAACCAAGTCAACTATAAAGTACTGATAAAAATAAACTAATTATGCAATATGGAATGATATTGATTGCTGGAAGTCTCAGCAAATTCAAGGTTTTATTGTACTGTAATTGTTTGTTTCTTTTCAATGTTGTAAATATAAAGTAATATTTATAACATGTTTTGTTTTCAGTAAAGCACAAATGACGGAATAGGCTCTAGAACTTTTACGGTTAGAGGAATTACTCCTGACTGCAGTAATTTTTGTTTGCTTTAAGTTTGAATTGAATATTTAATTTAAATTCTACTCTTTCTAAGATTTATTTATTCATCTATATCAGCATCTGTTATCTTTGATATTATATTTCAATTTCTTCGTTTTGGGCTTCGTTTATTATTTGATAGTAATTTTGTGTATAGAACTTTATTTCTGGTGATCTTATGTTTAATATATCTATTTATTTTTCTTTCAAAATCTTCTTTTTCTGAATTTTTATTCTTTTTAATTAGACTTTTGTTCGTTTTTTATTGCCAAATTTTTATTATTGGTCATTACAAGGAATATTTTTCATGTTTTTCATGTCTTCCGCTTAAGAATTAGAGTATTTAATCCTAATTTATTAATTATAATTAGTGTCTTTTTATATATTTTAACATCTCCGTCAATATTCCCTGAAAGTTTCAACCAAACTAGATTAGCCGTTTCAGATGTATTGCAAATACGCTCTGTTAGCAACTGAGGTGAACTTAGTGTCCTTGATCAAGTTTAAAATTCCATTTAACATTCAACATTGCATAATTTGCAACCCTTTCCCGGGAGGTTTGAAGGGGGGGGGGGGCATGGCATCCCAAGAGGCATGGATATTAGACCTTTTGACTATTTTGAACAAAGTGGCTATTTAAAAATTTTCATTTGTGTTGGGGAGGGCACCAATCAAGGAAAAGAGGGCCCTTTTTCCTCAAACCACTGTTCAGCCTGCCCTGAAAGTTTCAACTTAATACCCTTAGCCGCTGTCGCAAGTAGTCACTGTCATAGTTACAAGTTATAGTAGTTGCAAATAGTCAGTCACAGTCACAACCAGTCGCAGTTTCAGCCACAACATGAGTATTTTAAGTAGTGACCCTTAAAGTTTCAAGGTAGTACCCTTAGCCGTTTCTAAGATATTAGTTAAAACAAACTTTTCCCACAAAATAAGTTTTTCAAAGAAAAGTAAAGAACTCCATTAAACCAAAAATGAGCAAAAATAAAATCAAATAATCTACCAAGCGTAAAACTACCACAAATCAGCATCGATGAATAAATGAAACCCAAAAAGAACAGAAATTACAATAAATAACCGAGTCAAACTCAAAACGAGCAGATATTGACATGAGTAAGGCTCAAAATCCCTATGCCTTTCCAAGGCCAGAACATAATTTGCACTTTACTGAAAAGAATACAAATGAATGTACATTGTCAGTTTAGTAAACATATACTGATATTTATTAATCAAAATATTAATAGTATTTGATTTACTAAAGTTATAAAAATAAAACATTTATATTTTTTTTCAGTAAAGCGCAAATTTTGTTCTGGCCTTGGGAAGGCATAAGGGTTTTGAGCCCTACTCATGTTACTTTCTGTTCGTTTTGAGTTTGACTCGGTTATTTATTGTAATTTTTGTTCATTTTGGGTTTCATTTACTTATCGATGATGTCTTGTGGTAGTTTTACGCTTGGTAGACTATTTGATTTTATTTTTGCTCGTTTTTGTTGTAATGGAGTTCTTCACTGTTCTTTTAAAAACATATTTTGCGGAAAATTTATTTTTAATTAATTTTTGTTCGTGTTATTTTGACACAGTCTCTTCAGGGAAAAAGAAAATAATACTTTAAATCTCTTCGGTTTTTTAAAGACTTTATAGTTAGTTTGGCCTGGTATTTGTATGCTGGAGAAAATTTTTCAGCAATTTTTAGCAGCATACACCTGGGCACAAATAGTAGGGTTTCATTTAGTTTCATAGCTCCTCTAAAAACTATTTAACCTGAAATAGAGATACAGTTACAAGACTGTTCAACTGAACAAAATAGATATCTAAAATTTTGATTTGAAGTGTCTGGAAAATTACGAGCTAAAGAGGAGGGCTAACTGCCCTCCAATCTGTTTTGACTATTAGTCACTTTGAATAGAAAGTCACTAGAACTTTGAATTTCCAACCAAATTAGCTCCTTTAAAATATCAATGATATTACTTGCTATGATAGAGTACCGCTGCCTATGATATTGCTTATATACCCTTTTAATGCTTGCATGTGTATAGTTTTTTCGTTTAATTGAAACTCCCCCTAAAAGTTTTATCTTAACACCCTTAAGTGTCAGTAGTCATAGTAACTGTACAAGTAGTATTAAAAGTATACACATAGTGTCTTCTGACTAGTTGAAAATCTGTCACAACTTACCCTAAAGGTCTAACTTAATAATGTAAACCGTAATTGTGATATTGCTTTGTCACCCTATTGACAATCTACATGATCATAGTTCGTTCTGATTTAGTTCAGCATCCGTCTAAATATTCCTTGAAAGCTTCACCTTAATACCTTAGCTTGTGTAGTAGCAATAGTAGTACTGATGATATGCTATTTCGACACCATGCATGCGGATGCAGGTTGTCATCCGTACAACATATATTTTCGGAGATATTCTCCGAAAATTTCACCTTCATACCCATACTTGTAATAGTAGTCACAGCATTAGTATAACTACTCAAATTAATGCAATTAGCCATTGCTGTGATATTCTCGATTTACTTTTTCTAACCTGTATAGTCGTATACTTTTTGAAATTTTTATCTTAATACCCTTAACCTTACAAGTAGTTGCGATAGAAGTAGTAGTTCGAGCAATAGCCATAGTAGTAGTAAAACTAGTAAATGTTGCAGTAGCAGTAGTATTGGTTATAGTGTGCACATATGGCCTTTTGGCCAATTGATCATCCCATTTAAGTATTATCTGATAGTTACAACTTAATACATATACCAATTCTTAAGATACACTATTTTGATAATCTAAATGCACACAGTCTCTTTTGTTAGTTCAAATTTGCCATCAACATTAGCAGCGATCTATATAAAGGCGTGACGGAGGATTGCATAAAGCGAACGGAGGATTGCATAAAGTGACCAAACACGGCATATTATTGGACCTATAATGCGACCAAGTAACCAGACAAGTTTTTCTAGGTTCAATACCAAAAACTAAAGACCTTGGTATTACGTGTTAAAAAGGTTTGATAGTCTTTTCTGTAAAAATAGCTGGTTAACAGCCAAGCTTTCGGCTATTAGCATTCAACGGAAGGTTCAATGATTGCATACGGTATAAGATACCAAAAATTTGTATCATTTGCGTAAAACTAACTCAGTTCGCGAAAAAAGGTATTCCATTGGCATAAGAGTTTGAGATTTATTTTAATCGGATTGTATGTAAGTACTAAATGGGTTAAAACTGCTTACCAGTTAAGGTGATTCCGAGGGGGAGGGGCGGTAAATCTTACGCAACTTAACATAAATTTGGAATAACATCAATGGTATCAGTCTATGGAAACAATTACTGCTGACAAGGTGATCATAGGACTTGACTTAGCTTTACTTCTTGGCTGCGTTCTGTACAATACAAAACTACCATTTGAGTAGTGTTGCGAATATAAAATATGCTTTAGCATTGGAATATGCTAAAAAGTTGAAAGTAATAGAGTCTTAGGTGCCATGATGACCTTGTGAGTTAACTTAGCTTTACTTCTCGGGTGTGTTCTGTATAATACACAAGTACCATTTGAGTAGTGTTATCAATATAAAATATGCCTTAGCATTGGTGTATGCTAAAAAGTTGAGACCACAGTTCATATAATTATCCAGTATGATCATTCCCTATCTCACCCATTATAAAAACCCGGACCGGGGTGCGAGTGCTCCGGAGAACGTTTTTGCAGATAGAAACATAGGTGGCATCAGATCTTTTCATGGGTAGACAAGTCAGACTGTGATCTAATCGGAAACAAGTGGAAACCCGCGATCTTTTCATGGGTAGACAAGTCAGACTGTGATCTAATCGGAAACAAGTACTAACCCGCTAATGCAGAAAGAAGTGGGAGGAGCTTTTTGTTCGCACCGAGAACGAAGTCCAGAAATGATCTGCGATAAGCTTACTGGATAATTATATGAACTGTGGTTGAGACTAATAGAGATGTAGATGCTAAGAAAAGAATTTTAATAAAGAAATTCAGAACAATCCTTAGAAACCCTTAGAAATCAACTAGTGAGATGATTATGGGTTTGGACCATCAATGACCCTAACCACCAAGGACCTCAACCTCCAAGAGCTCCTTATCCCCAACCTCCAAGGGGCCCCCTCCCTCCAACTTTTTCCCCTCCCCCCCGCCATTTTTTACTTTTTTTTCAATTTTTTTTTTTGAACTTTTTAAGATTTCGTTTTTAACACATTTTTTCAACTTTTTTTTTTACATGTCTTAGAATGACATAAAAGATATGTGAAACATAAAAAATTCAAATTCAATATTTTTCGAATTCAAAATGAGAATGATATAGATATTTTAGTCGTGACTTTTACTACAAGAATAATAATGTTTGTAGTAGCACTTTTTTTTGGACTGAATTTCTTTGGACCTAGAAATTATTCAACTTTCTTTTTTACGTAGCTTAAAATGACATGAAATATGCTTGCGGCTCTACCAATCGTACACTATGCTTGCTCATAGACACGAGGCGGCTCTCCCACTGGTACTGTATGGCGGGTTATCGACACTACCTAATTTATTGCATGTGTTAAATCAGTAATTTTTACGCAGTAGAAGAATAAACACATAAGTCAAATCTTTAAAAAAGTGAAGATGAAGAATTTTAAGAAAGTGTGTTCACAAGAAAGCGTTATTGTATCATTTAATGCTGACAAGGAGAAGTATTTGAACTTGACAGTTAAAGTCACGACAGTTAGGAATTAAATTTCTTTGGATTACCAAAAAACATTCAACTCTCATGATGGTGGTTATGTGAGATTAAGATATCCAGAGATGATTGCACTCAAAGAGAATGCCAACATAAAAATAATAGTTGATGAAGAGGGGCATCTTCTTGCTAGTGCTTGTGGTAACATGTTACCCAGTGTTAAACCCTACACTCCAACTTTTTTGACCCCCCTTCCCCCCCACCATTTTTTATAGTTTTTTTGAAGTTTTTTTTTGAATTTTTTTTATTTTTTTTAACATATTTTTTCAACTTTTTTTTACATGGCTTAGAATGAAATAAAACATACTTAAAACATAAAAAAAAATCAAATTTAATATTTTCCGAATTCAAAATGAGAATGATATAAAGAATTTAGTCGTGACTTTTACTATTAGAAAAATAATGTTTGTCCCAATCGTACTATATATCGGCTCTCCCAATTGTACTATATACATGCTCATGGATATGACGCGGCTTTCCCATTGGTACTCTATGGCGGGTTATCGACACTACCTAGTTTATTGCACGCATTAAATCAGTAAATTTTACGCAGTGGAAGGACAAACACATAATTCTTATCTTTAAAAAACTGAAGATGAAGCGTTTTAAGAAAGTCTGTTCATATGATAGTGCTATTGTAGCATTGAATGGTGACAAGGAGAAGTATTTGAACTGTAAAACAAGTACAAGCGGTAGCACTATCGGAAACGTATGCATGCATTGTCATGACAGTGAGGAATTAAATTTCTTTGGAGTACCAAAAATAATTCAACTCTTATGATGGTGGATATGCGAAATAGAGATCTCCGGAGATGATTGCACTCAAAGAGAATGCCAAAATAAAAATAATAGTTGATGAAGAGGGGCATCTTCTTGCTAGTGCTAGTGGTAACAAGTTACCCAGTGTTAAACCCTATCGTCAGCCTTAAAGTATTAGCATTCAACGGAAGGTCAAAAGCAGACAGGTGTACGCTTCTACTAATATCATAAACCCTATCTACGGGCCGGAACTGTTACCTGTGTAAAAATAATGTGGTAATAGACAGTGAAATTACCGGAAAAATAAAAAGGGCATTGGTAAAAAAATATCCTAAGGAAAATAAAGATGAAACGATGAAAAACAAAGTGCCAGCAAACGTTACTACCATTGATCAAACAGTCAATGGACCAAATAAGAGCAAAGATGAAATGCATATTGAAAATTTAGATGACCCCCAGTAAAAATGTGTTCACAAGATAGTGTTATTGTAGCATTGAATGCTGACAAGGAGAAGTATTTGAACTATGAAACAAGTAAAAGTGGTAGCACTATCAGAAACGTAGGTGTGCGTTGTCATGACAGTGAGAGTTTAGATTTCTTTGGAGTACCAAAAAAAATCTAACTCTTATGATGGTGGGGTATGCGACATTGAGATCTCCAGAGATGATTGCACTCAAAGAGAATGCCAACATAAAAATAATAGTTGATGAAGAGGGGCATCTTCTTTCTAGTGCTTGTGGTAACATGCTACCCAGTGTGAAACCCTATCGTCAGCTTTCGGGTATTAGCATTCGAATGAAAGCAAAGGGGAAAAGAAAGGCCGACTCTTCTACTTTTATCATAAACCATATCTTGTCCACGTGCCGGAATTGTTACCTGTGTAAAAATAATGTTGTAATAGACAATGAAATTGCCAGAAAAATAAAAAGGGCATTGGTAGAAAATATCACTAAGGAATATAAAAATGAATCGATGAAAAACACAGTGCCAGCAAACGTTACTACCCTCATTGATCAAACAGTCAATGAACCAAATAATACCAAAGACGAAACGCATACTGAACCTGTCGGTGAAATACCAGTAAAAATTGTGTATGACTCAAGATGGAATAATGATTATTCTACTGATTACGAACTAAGAGAAGAAAATTGCTACAATATCAAGAGAGAACATGGCGAACTATTTATGGAACAGATTCAAAATGTCCAAAGTTGTTCATTGATATTAATAATGTATAATATTTGTGTTAATATTCTACATGACAGTATTTCATTAGAAATATATTATGCATTACATTGTTATGTATTCATTATTTTTAGAGTATGCTAGCATATCAAACGTTTAGAATGTCTATTAAAACATCGGAGATGTAACAAAGGAATTTGCATACATCATACGTCGGATAGATATGTTAACATGGAGAAAATCTAAGTATCAAATAAATAAATTCTTTATCAGCACCTTTTCTCGGATAGGTTAGGATAAAATTGATAAAATCTAAGTATCAAGCGAATAGATTCTTTATCAACATCCTTTGCTGGTTATGTCGGTTAACATTATTAAAATCTAAACGTCAGAGAGATGAAAATCTGTATCAACATCTAAAGATGGAAAAAGTTAGGTTAATTTAGGTTCACTTAGAGTGGCGCGCCACTCTAAGTGGCCTAAATTAAACTAACTTTTTGCATGTCTCTCTCACCAGGACTGTGTGTCTGAGCGGGTTTGCTGCCATCTATAGCCAGTATAACCTAAATTCAACGCAACGATACATGAACTCAAAATTAATAAAACTTAGATTTTATGAATGTTATCTGATGTATTCGATAAAGACGTTGATAACGAATTTATTCACTCTGATACTTAAATTTTGTCAATTTTAACCGATGTATCTAACAAAAGATATTGATAAAAAAATTTATTCTATCTGACACTTTGTCAATTTTATCCTTGCCACATTTTGTCAATTTTATCCTTGCCACATTTTGTCAATTTTATCCTATGTATCCGAGAAAAGGATGTTGATATAGAATTTAGTCACTCTGATACTTAGATTTTGATAATGTTATCCGACGTATGCAGAAAAAGATGTAGGTAATATTCACTCTGACACTTAGATTTTATCATTGGTATCCTCTCTATCCGACAAAGGGTGTGATATAGAATTTAATCACTCTGATACTTAGATTCTGATAATGTTATCCGACGTATCCATCATAGGATGTTGATAAAGAATTGTTCACTCTGATACTTAGATTTTGTCAATTTCATCCGACGTATCCAATTAAGGATGTTGATAAAGAATTTATTCATTCTAAAACATAGATTTTGTCAATGTTATCTGACGTATCCCACAAATGATTCCGATAAAAAAATATGTTAGTAAAGAATTTATTCACTCTGATACTTAGATTTTGTCACTGTTATTAAACGTGTATCTGTCAAAAGACATTGATAACGAATTTATTCACTCTGATACATGGATTATCTCAATTTTATCAAGCATATCTGACAAATGATGATGATAATGAATTTATTCGCTCTGATACTTAGATTTTGTGAATATTATCCGATGTATCCAACAAAAGAAGTTGATATAGAATTTATCAATGTTATCAATGTTTTAACAATGTTATCCGACGTATATGACAAAAAAAGATGATAAAGAATTTATTCAATTTGATATTTAGATTTTGTCAGTTTTGTCTGGATAACCCATGTATCCGAAATATGATGATGATAAAGATTTTGTTCATTATGATATGTAGATTTTGTCAATTTTATCCGAGATATCTGACAAAAGATGTTGATAAGGCATTTATTCATTCTGATACTTACATTCTCTCAATGATATCCTATGTGTCCGTCAATAGATGTTGATAAAGAATTTAATCACTCTGACGCACTCTGATATTTAGATTTTGTCAATGTTATCCGACGTATCCAACACAGGATGTCGATAAAGAATTTATTAAATCTGATGCTTATATTTTATCAATTTTATCCGATGTATTTGACAAATAAGATGATGATAAAAATTTTGTTAATGTTACCCAATGTCTCCAAGAAAGGATGTTGATAGAGAATTTACTCAATCTGGAACTTAGAGTATCCGATGTATCTAAAAAAAGATGTTGATAAAGAATTTATTCACTCTGAAACTTAGATTTTGATAATGTTAACTGACGTTTCCGGCTAAGGAAATCACAAAGAATCTATTCGCTCTGATACTTAGATTTTATCAATTTTATCTCGACCTATCCGACAAAAGATGTTGATAAAGAATTTATTCATTCTAATACGTAGATTTGTAACGCTAATTGTTTGCGCCACTCTTGTAACGCTACGAATCGCACCGTTACTATTTTAAACTTGTGCCGCTAAAGATTACACAGTACTTGTAATGGGGAGTAAGATAAATGGGTGACCGCACCACTTCCTATGGAAAAAAATAAAATAGATTGAATAATAAATTTGAATTTTCTTGTGAGGTGATTACTTAGGCTGGGGAGCCATCAATCTAGGAGCGTAGACACACTTCGTGGGATTATCAGATTCCTTAGGGATTTTCAGATTCCTTAGGAGCGTTTCCAATGGAGACAATTGAACTAGTTATTTACTTTGCGGTAAGATACAGGTATATAAGTAAAACAACACAAATAGAAAAGTAATGGTTTTATTTGAGACTTACATCTCAGGTGTACAAAAATGTATGTGTATGAGCAAGGCTTCACTTCAGTCAGAATGATAATTACTCGCAGAATGATAGCAACATAATGTCTGTAATCATAATGCCTGGGTTCTGAATAATGACCCGAAAAAAACACTTTTCCAACACTATAAAACACATAGTCTTGAATCTGCGCGCTAAGAGCTATTTCACGATTGGCCCAACTCCTGTGGAGGGGCCGCTACCTTGTCATTATGTTTACAAAACTAAACTCATTATGCTAACTGCCCATCCAATAATTTATTTTCAATATTTAGATGATTAGACCTTCATATTCCTATGATAACTTGAAACTTCCTGTGAACTTTGTATTTATGATTTTTTATTGCCAAGTACTTTCGCGAAATTCAAACCGTCTTCCTTGATTTAATAGTCGGTCTGTAAGACCAAACGTCTCGAATGCTACGAGGCATTTTTATTGGAAGCATCCTTAAAAGGAAAGAATTTTATTTTTTTTATTTTAAATATATCACATATTACTCACGGTACAGATTTTGTCAATGTTATCCGACGTATTCGACAAATGATATCGATAAAAAATGTTAATAAAAAATTTGTTCTCTTTTATACTTAAATTTTATCAGTTTTACCAAAAGTATCTGTAAAAAGACATTGATACAGGATTTATTCACTCTGATACTTAAATTTTCTCAATTTTATCAGGCATATCTGACGATGATAAAGAATTGGTTCCATCTTATACTTAAATTTCGTGAATGTTATCTGATGTATCCGACCAAAGATGTTGATTAGGAATTTATTCACTATGATACTTAGATTTGGTCAGTGTTATCAAACGTATCTATCAAAAAACATTTACAAAAAATGTATTCACTCTGATACTTAGAATTTCTCAATTTTATCCAACGTATCCGACAGAGGATGATGATAAAGAATTTATTCATTCTAATACATAGATTTTATTAATTTTATCCGACATATCTGACAAATGATATCGATAAAGAATGTTAATAAAGAGTTTGTTCACTTTGATACTTAAATTTGGTCAATTTTATCAAACGTATCTATCAAAAGACATTGATAAAGAATTTAGTCACTCTGAAACTTAAATTTAGTCAATTTTATCCAATGTATGTGACAAAGATGTTGATAGAAAAAATTTATTCACTCTGATAGTTAGATTTTATCAATGTTATCCCATGTATCTGACAATAGATGTTGATTCAGAATTTAATCACTCTGACACTTAGGTTTTGATAATGTTAACCTACATATCCGGCAAAGGATGTTGATAGAGAATTTATTCACTCTGATACTTATTTTATCTGATTTAACAGACAAAAGAAGTTGACAAAGAATTCATTCAGTCTGATACTTAGATTTAGACAATGTTATCCGACGTATCTGACAAAAGATGTTGATAAAGAATTTATTCAGTCTGATACTTATATTTTGTCAATTTTATCCAATTTATCTGACAAAGATGCTGATAGAAAAATTTATTCACTCTGATACTTATATTTTGTCAATGTTTGTCGATACAGAATTTAATCACTCTGACAGTTAGGTTTTGATAATGTTAAATGACGTTTCCAGCAAAGGATGTTGATAAAGAATCTCTTCACTCTGATACTTAGATTTTATCAATTTTACCCCGACCTATCGGATAAAAGATGTTGATAAAGAATTTATTCATTCTAATACATAGATTTTGTCAATGTTATCCGACGTATCCGAAGAATGATATCGATAAAGAATGTTCATAAAGAATTTGTTGACTCTAATACTTAAATTTTATCAGTGTTACCAAAAGCATCTGTCCATACAGAATTTAATCACTCTGATACTTAGATTTTGATAATATTAACTGACATTTCTGGCAAAGGATGTTGATAAAGAATTTATTCGCTCTGATGCTTAGGATACTTAAATTTTATCAGTGTTACGAAAAGTATCTGTCAAAAGACATTGATACAGAATTTATTCACTCAGACACTTAGATTTTGACAATGTTATCCGACGCATCCGACAAAAGATGTTGATAAGGAATTTATTTAATCTCATAGTTAGATTTTGTCAATTTTATCCGATGCAACTGACAGATATGTTGATAGAGAACATTTATTCACTCTAATACTTAGATTTTGTCGATGTTATCCTATGTATCCGAGAATAGATGTTGAAATAGAATTTAATCACTCTGATACTTAGATTTTGATAATGTTAACCGACGTATCCAGCAAATGATGCTGATAAAGAATTTATTCACTCTTATACTAAGATTTTCTCAATTTTATCAGGCATATCTGACAAAGGACGATGAAAGAATTTATTCAGTGAATGTTATCTGATGTATCAGACGAAAGATGTTGATAAAGAATTTATTCATTCTAATACATATATTTTGTCAATGTTATCCGACTTATCTGACAAATGATATCGATAAAGAATGTTAATAAAGAATTTGTTCACTCTGATACTTAAATTTTATCAGTTTTATCAAAACTATCTGTCAAAAGACATTGATAAAGAATTTTTTCACTCTGATTCTTAGAAATTCTCAATTTTATCAGACATATTTGACAAAGTACGATGATAAAGAATTTATTCACTCTGATACTTAGATTTCATGAATGTTATTTGATGTATCCGACGAAAGAAGTTGATAAAGAATTTGTTTACTATGATACTTAGATTTGGGTAGTAATATCAAACGAATCTGTCTAAAGACATTGATAAAGAATTTATTCCTCTGATACTTATATTTTTTCAATTTTATCAAGTATGTCTGACAAAAGAAGATAATAAAAAATTTATTCACTCTGATACTTAGATTTTGTGAATGTTACCTGATTTATCCAATAAAATAAGTTGATAAAGAATTTGTTTACTATAATACTTAGATTTGGGTAGTGTTATCAAACGAATCTGTCAAAAGACATTGATAAAGAATTTATTTACTCTGATACTTATATTTTCTCAATTTTATCAATTATGTCTGACAAAAGACGATAATAAAGAATTTATTCACTCTGATACTTAAATTTTCTGATTTTTATCTGATGTATCAGACAAATGAAGTTGATAAATAATTTATTCATTCTAATACATAGATTTTTACAATTTTATCCAACGTATCCGACAAAGGATGTTGACAAAGAATTTATTCAATCTGATACTTAGATTTAGTCAATTTCATCCGATGTATCTGACAAAGATGTTGATAGACAAAAAATTTATTCACTCTGATACTTAGATTTTCTCAATGTTAACCCATCTATCTGACAATAGATGTTGATACAGAATTTCGTCACTCTGACACTTAGGTTTTGATAATGTTAACCGACATATCCGGCAAAGGATGTTGATAAAGAATCTATTCGCTTTGATACTTAGATTTTATAAATTTTATCCTGACCTATCTGACAAAAGGTGATGATAAAGAATTTATTCATTTTGATACTTAGATTCTCTCCATGTTAACCTAACTATCCGACATATAATGTATGCAAATGCCTTTTCTTACATCTCCGATGTTTTAATAGACATTCTAAACGTTCGATGTGCTAGCATACTCTAAAAATAATGAACACATAATAATGTAATGCATAATATATTTTTAATTAAATAATTCCATGTAGAATATTAATACAAAAAATATATTATTATACATTATTAATATCAATGAACAACTTTGGATATTTCAAATCTGTTCCATAAAATAGTTCACCATGTTCTCTCTTGATATTGTAGCTATTTTCTTCTCTTAGTTAGTAATCAGTAGAATAATTATTATTCCATTTTGAGTCATACAAAATTTTTACCAGTGTATCACCGACAGGTTCAATATGAGTTTCGTCTGTGGTATTATTTGGTTCATTGACTGTTTGATCAATGATGGTAGTAACTTATGCTGGCACTTTGTTTTTCATCGATTTATCTTTATATTCCTTAGTGATATTTTCTACCAATGCCCTTTTATTTTTCGGCAATTTCACAGTCTATTACAACATTATTTTTACACAGGTAACAGTTCGGGCACGTAGACAAGATATGGTTTATGATATTAGTAGAAGAGTAGGCCTTTCTTTTCCCCTTTTTTTCATTCGAATGCTAATACCCGAAAGCTCGAAGGGTTTATCTCTGGGTAGCATGTAATAATAAAAAAAATTGCTCAGTAATAATAAAAAACAACATAATAGGCTTCTGAGATCTAGCTCTCAGGAGATTCCAGTTAAATTTCTTCTTTTTCTTTGAATATTCTCGTTTATTTGATTGAAATTGCTTAATAATAGTAAAAGTAACATAATAATTTCCGAGATCTAGGTCTCAGGAGATTCCAGTTAAATTTCTTCTTTTTTCTTTGAAAATTCTCGTTTCTTTGATTGAAGTTGCTTAATAATAATAAAAAATAACATAATAAGTTTCATAGATCTAGGTTTCAGGAGATTCCAGTTAAATGTCTTCTTTTTCTTTGAATATTCTGGTTTATTTGATTGAAACTCCTTAATGATAATCTTATTATAATTTTCTTTGAATATTCTCGTTTATTTAATTGCAATTGCTTAATAGTAATAACAGATAACATAATAAGTTTCCGAGATCTATGTTTCATGAGATTTTAGATAAATGTCTTCTTTTTCTTTGAATATTCTCCTTTATTTGAATGAAATGGCTTAATAATAATAATAATAACAAACATAATAAGCTTCCGAGATCTAGGTTTCATTAGATTTAATTCTTTGAATATTCCCGTAGATTTGATTGAAATTGCTTAATAATAATAAAAAATAACATAATAAGCTTCCGAGATCTAGGTTTCAGTAGGTTTAAGTTAAATGTCTTCTTGTTCTTTGAATATTCTCGTTTATTTGATTGAAATTGCTTATTATATTAATAAAAAATAACATAATCAGCTTCCGAGATCTAGGTTTAAGTAGATTCCAGTAAAATGTCTTCTTATTCTTTGAATATTCTCGTTTATTTGATTGAAATCGCTTACTAATAATAATAGAAAATAACATAATAAGCTTCCGAGATCTAGGTTTCAGGAGATTCCAGTTAAATGTCTTCAGTTTCTTTGAGTATTCTTGTTTATTTGATTGAAATTGCTTAATAATAATGAAAAATATCATAAAAAGCTTCCGAGATCTAGGTTTCCGGTTATTCCAGTTAAATATATTCTTTGCTTTGAATAATTCATTTGATTGAAACTGCTTAATAATAATAAAAATAACATAAATAAGCTTCCGAGATCTAGTTTTCAAGAGATTTAAGTTAAAAGTCTTCTATTACTTTGAATATTCTGGTTTTTTATTGAAATTGCTTAATAATAATAAAACTAACATAATAAGCTTCCGAGATCTAGGTCTCAGGAGATTCTAGTTAAATGTCTTCTTTTTCTTTGAATATTCTCGTTTATCTGTTTGAAATTGTTTAGTAATAATAAAAAATAACATAATAAGCTTCTGAGATCTAGGTTTCAAGAGATTTAAGTTAAAAGTCTTCTATTACTTTGAATATTCTGGTTTTTTATTGAAATTGCTTAATAATAATAAAAGTAACATAATAAGCTTCCGAGATCTAGGTCTCAGGAGATTCTAGTTAAATATCTTCTTTTTCTTTGAATATTCTCGTTTATTTGATTGAAATTGCTTAATAATAATAAAAAATAACATAATAAGCTTCCGAGATCTAGGTTTCAGGTGATTCCAGTTAAACGTTTTCTTTTTCTTTGAATATTCTTGTTTATTTGATTGAAATTGCTTAGTAATAATAAAAAATATTACAATAGGCTTCCGAGATCTAGTTTTCAGGAGATTCTAGTTAAATGTCTTCTTTTTCTTTGAATATTGTCGTTTATTTGATTGAAATTGCTTAATAATAATAAAAGTAACATAATAAGCTTCCGAGATCTAGGTTTCAGGAGATTCCAGTTAAATGTCTTCAGTTTCTTTGAGTATTCTTGTTTATTTGATTGAAATTGCTTAATAATAATGAAAAAATATCATAAAAAGCTTCCGAGATCTAGGTTTCCGGTTATTCCAGTTAAATATATTCTTTGCTTTGAATAATTCATTTGATTGAAACTGCTTAATAATAATAAAAATAACATAAATAAGCTTCCGAGATCTAGTTTTCAAGAGATTTAAGTTAAAAGTCTTCTATTACTTTGAATATTCTGGTTTTTTATTGAAATTGCTTAATAATAATAAAACTAACATAATAACCTTCCGAGATCTAGGTCTCAGGAGATTCTAGTTAAATGTCTTCTTTTTCTTTGAATATTCTCGTTTATTTGTTTGAAATTGTTTAGTAATAATAAAAAATAACATAATAAGCTTCTGAGATCTAGGTTTCAAGAGATTTAAGTTAAAAGTCTTCTATTACTTTGAATATTCTGGTTTTTTATTGAAATTGCTTAATAATAATAAAAGTAACATAATAAGCTTCCGAGATCTAGGTCTCAGGAGATTCTAGTTAAATATCTTCTTTTTCTTTGAATATTCTCGTTTATTTGATTGAAATTGCTTAATAATAATAAAAAATAACATAATAAGCTTCCGAGATCTAGGTTTCAGGTGATTCCAGTTAAACGTTTTCTTTTTCTTTGAATATTCTTGTTTATTTGATTGAAATTGCTTATTAATAATAAAAAATATTACAATAGGCTTCCGAGATCTAGTTTTCAGGAGATTCTAGTTAAATGTCTTCTTTTTCTTTGAATATTGTCGTTTATTTGATTGAAATTGCTTAATAATAATAAAAGTAACATAATAAGCTTCCGAGATCTAGGTCTCAGGAGATTCCAGTTAAATTTCTTCTTTTTCTTTGAATATTTTCGTTTATTTGATTGAAATTGCTTAATAATAATATAAAATAACATAATAAGCTTCCGAGATCTAGGTTTCAGGAGATTCCAGATAAATATCTTCTTTTTCTTTGAATATTCTCGTTTATTTGATTGAAATTGCTTAATAATAATAATAAATTATGTATATTCCCGATACAATAGAATATTTTATATTGACTACACTCTTCATTGGGTACTTGTGTATTATGCCGACCCCACTCAAGGATTTAAAATTCCCGCATTAGATATGTATATTCCCGATACAATAGAATATTTTATGCGATTTGAGATAGCGAGATGACCGGTCAACTAAACGGTTCGCTTAATTAGGCTTGGCTTGCGTTTGGCAGTATTAAAATCAAAGATTGGAGATCAACGGAAGATGTAAAAAGTATATTAAAAAATGAAGATAAAACAGTTTCTCGTTTATTTGATTCAAATTGCTTAATAATAATAAAAAATAACATAATAAGCTTCCGAGATCTAGGTTTCAGTAGGTTTAAGTTAAATGTCTTCTTTTTCCTTGAATATTCTCGTTTATTTGAGTAAAATTGCTTAATAATAATAAAAAATAACATAATAAGCTTCCGAGATCTAGGTTTAAGTAGATTCCAGTTAAATGTCTTCTTTTTCTTTGAATATTCTTGTTTATTTGATTGAAATTGCTTAATAATAATAAAAAAAATATCATAATAAGTATCCGAGATCTAGGTTTCAGGTTATTCCAGTTAAATATCTTCTTTGCTTTGAATAATCTCGTTTATTTGATTGAAACTGCTTAATAATAATAGAAATAACATAATAAGCTTCCGAGATCAGGGTTTCAAGGTATTTAAGTTAAAAGTCTTCTTTTGCTTTGAATATTCTCGTTTTTTGATTGAAATTGCTTAATAATAATAAAAATAACATAATAAGCTTCCGAGATCTAGGTTTCAGGATATTCCAGTTAAATGTTTTCTTTTTTCTTTGAATATTCTCGTTTGTTTGATTGAAATCGCTTAATAATAATAAATTACGTATATTCCCGATACAATAGAATATTTTATATTGACTACACTCTTCATTTGGTACTTGGACTGTGTATTATGCCGAACCCACTCAAGGATTTAAAATTCCCACGTTAGATATTATATTCCCGATACAATAGAATATTTTATACGATTTGAGATAGCAAGATGACCGGTCAACTAAATGGTTCGCTTAATTAGGCTGGGTTTGCGTTTGGCAGTATTACAATCAAAGATTGGAGATCAACGGAAGATGTAAAAAGTATATTAAAAAAAATTTGAAGATAAAACAGTTTCTCGTTTATTTGATTCAAATTTCTTAATAATAATAAAAAATAACATAATAAGCTTCCGAGATCTAGGTTTCAGTAGGTTTAAGTTAAATGTCTTCTTTTTCCTTGAATATTCTCGTTTATTTGAGTAAAATTGCTTAATAATAATAAAAAAATAACATAATAAGCTTCCGAGATCTAGGTTTAAGTAGATTCCAGTTAAATGTCTTCTTTTTCTTTGAATATTCTTGTTTATTTGATTGAATTGCTTAATAATAATAAAAAAATATCATAATAAGTTTCCGAGATCTAGGTTTCAGGTTATTCCAGTTAAATATCTTCTTTGCTTTGAATAATCTCGTTTATTTGATTGAAACTGCTTAATAATAAAAAAATAACATAATAAGCTTCCGAGATCAGGGTTTCAAGGTATTTAAGTTAAAAGTCTTCTTTTGCTTTGAATATTCTCGTTTTTTGATTGAAATTGCTTAATAATAATAAAAATAACATAATAAGCTTCCGAGATCTAGGTTTCAGGATATTCCAGTTAAATGTTTTCTTTTTCTTTGAATATTCTCGTTTGTTTGATTGAAATCGCTTAATAATAATAAATTACGTATATTCCCGATACAATAGAATATTTTATATTGACTACACTCTTCAATTTGGTACTTGTGTATTATGCCGAACCCACTCAAGGATTTAAAATTCCCACGTTAGATATTATATTCCCGATACAATAGAATATTTTATACGATTTGAGATAGCAAGATGACCGGTCAACTAAATGGTTCGCTTAATTAGGCTGGGTTTGCGTTTGGCAGTATTACAATCAAAGATTGGAGATCAACGGAAGATGTAAAAAGTATATTAAAAAAATTGAAGATAAAACAGTTTCTCGTTTATTTGATTCAAATTGCTTAATAATAATAAAAAATAACATAATAAGCTTCCGAGATCTAGGTTTCAGTAGGTTTAAGTTAAATGTCTTCTTTTCCTTGAATATTCTCGTTTATTTGAGTAAAATTGCTTAATAATAATAAAAAATAACATAATAAGCTTCCGAGATCTAGGTTTAAGTAGATTCCAGTTAAATGTCTTCTTTTTCTTTGAATATTCTTGTTTATTTGATTGAAATTGCTTAATAATAATAAAAAAATATCATAATAAGTTTCCGAGATCTAGGTTTCAGGTTATTCCAGTTAAATATCTTCTTTGCTTTGAATAATCTCGTTTATTTGATTGAAACTGCTTAATAATAATAAAAATAAACATAATAAGCTTCCGAGATCAGGGTTTCAAGGTATTTAAGTTAAAAGTCTTCTTTTGCTTTGAATATTCTCGTTTTTTGATTGAAATTGCTTAATAATAATAAAAAATAACATAATAAGCTTCCGAGATCTAGGTTTCAGGATATTCCAGTTAAATGTTTTTTTTTCTTTGAATATTCTCGTTTGTTTGATTGAAATCGCTTAATAATAATAAATTACGTATATTCCCGATACAATAGAATATTTTATATTGACTACACTCTTCATTTGGTGCTTGTGTATTATGCCGAACCCACTCAAGGATTTAAAATTCCCTCGTTAGATATTATATTCCCGATACAACAGAATAATAATAATAATAATAATCTGTATTTAAAAGCCAACTAAAGCCATATACAAAAAGACATACTAAAGAAAAATTACACTTCATTTGACATCCTTCCCATCAATACAAAATTTCCTACTGCCACAATATAACGGGGAGTCCTAGACCTCATTAACTCACAAAGCAGCCTATCTTCCCCCTCCTGGATAATTAATCCCCTTAAATGAGATAGTTGCTTACACCGGAGGAGGAAATGGCCCAACCCATAATCATTTTCCCCACATCTCAAGCAACTACACCCGGCCTCCGGACCTTCCCTCTTTTTCCTTGCAACCTTAGTATAAATTGGAAGACAATTTGCTCGAATCTGAATCCAAATCCTCAAATACTTAATGGGCAATCCCAGCTTGAAATAAAACTCCTGACCAAAATTCTCTTTTACTTCTCTATACAAAGTAAGACTCGGAGATTTGTCCACAGCTGCTTGCCATAGTTGCACTTCTTGGTCTTCAAGTCTTACACTAAATTCCTTGAAGAACTTTTCATGATCCTCTGGCCCTTTTCCCTTCTCCCACGAACTTGAAAATCCATTCTAATCTAATATCCTCTTGATTTGTGCTGTCCATGATGTTTTGTTACACTGAAGGAGAAGATCTTCATATGCTGCTCGGGCAAGTCTAGTCTGGGGAAGTTCTAGAAGTCTGGGGAAGTTCTAATATTTTATACGATTTGAGATAGCGAGATGACCGGTCAACTAAACGGTTCGCTTAATTAGGCTTGGTTTGCGTTGGCAGCATTACAATCAAAGATTGGAGATCAACGAAAGATGTAAAAAGTATATTAAAAAAATTGAAGATAAAACAGTTTCTCGTTTATTTGATTCAAATTGCCTAATAATAAAAAAAATAACATAATAAGCTTCCGAGATCTAGGTTTTCAGTAGGTTTAAGTTAAATGTCTTCTTTTCCTTGAATATTCTCGTTTATTTGAGTAAAATTGCTTAATAATAATAAAAAAATAACATAATAAGCTTCCGAGATCTAGGTTTAAGTAGATTCCAGTTAAATGTCTTCTTTTTCTTTGAATATTCTTGTTTATTTGATTGAAATTGCTTAATAATAATAAAAAAATATCATAATAAGTTTCCGAGATCTAGGTTTCAGGTTATTCCAGTTAAATATCTTCTTTGCTTTGAATAATCTCGTTTATTTGATTGAAACTGCTTAATAATAATAAAAATAACATAATAAGCTTCCGAGATCAGGGTTTCAAGGTATTTAAGTTAAAAGTCTTCTTTTGCTTTGAATATTCTCGTTTTTTGATTGAAATTGCTTAATAATAATAAAAAATAACATAATAAGCTTCCGAGATCTAGGTTTCAGGATATTCCAGTTAAATGTTTTCTTTTTCTTTGAATATTCTCGTTTGTTTGATTGAAATTGCTTAATAATAATAAATTACGTATATTCCCGATACAATAGAATATTTTATATTGACTACACTCTTCATTTGGTACTTGTGTATTATGCCGAACCCACTCAAGGATTTAAAATTCCCACGTTAGATATTATATTCCCGATACAATAGAATATTTTATACGATTTGAGATAGCAAGATGTCCGTCAACTAAACGGTTCGCTTAATTAGGCTGGGCTTGCGTTTGGCAGTATTACAATCAAAGATTGGAGATCAACGGAAGATGTAAAAAGTATATTAAAAAAAAATAAAGATAAAACAATTTCTCGTTTATTTGATTGAAATTGCTTAATAATAATATAAAAATAACATAATAAGCTTCTGAGATCTAGGTGTCAGGAGATTCTAGTTAAATATCTTCTTTTTCTTTGAATATTCTCGTTTATTTGATTGAAAAAAATCGCTTAGTAATAATAAAAAATAACATAATAAGCTTCCGAGATCTAGGTTTCAGGTGATTCCAGTTAAATGTTTTCTTTTTCTTTGAATATTCTTGTTTATTTGATTGAAATTGCTTAGTAATAATAAAAAAATATTAAAAATAGGCTTCTGAGATCTAGTTTTCAGGAGATTCTAGTTAAATGTCTTCTTTTTCTTTGAATATTGTTGTTTATTTGATTGAAATTGCTTAATAATAATAAAAATAACATAATAAGCTTCCGAGATCTAGGTCTCAGGAGATTCCAGTTAAATTTCTTCTTTTTCTTTGAATATTCTCGTTTATTTGATTGAAATTGCTTAATAATAATATAAAATAACATAATAAGCTTCCGAGATCTAGGTTTTCAGGAGATTCCAGATAAATATCATCTTTTTCTTTGAATATTCTCGTTTATTTGATTGAAGTTGCTTAATAATAATAATAAACTGTGTATATTCCCGATACAATAGAATATTTTATATTGACTACACTCTTCATTTGGTACTTGTGTATTATGCCGACCCCACTCAAGGATTTAAAATTCCCGCGTTAGATATGTATATTCCCGATACAATAGAATATTTTATACGATTTGAGATAGCGAGACGACCGGTCAACTAAACGGTTCGCTTAATTAGGCTTGGCTTGCGTTTGGTAGTATTACAATCAAAGATTGGAGATCAACAGAAGATGTAAAAAGTATATTAAAAAAATTGAAGATAAAAACAGTTTCTCGTTTATTTGATTCAAATTGCTTAATAATAATAAAAAATAACATAATAAGCTTCCGAGTTCTAGGTTTCAGTAGGTTTAAGTTAAATGTCTTCTTTTTCCTTGAATATTCTCGTTTATATTTGAGTAAAATTGCTTAATAATAATAAAAAAAAACATAATAAGCTTCCGAGATCTATGTTTAAGTAGATTCCAGTTAAATGTCTTTTTTTTTCTTTGAATATTCTTGTTATTTTGATTAAAATTGCTTAAAAAATAATAAAAAAATATCATAATAAGCTCCCGAGATCTAGGTTTCAGGTTATTCCAGTTAAATATCTTCTTTGCTTTGAATAATCTCGTTTATTTGATTGAAACTGCTTAATAATATAAAAATAACATAATAAGCTTCCGAGATCAGGGTTTCAAGGTATTTAAGTTAAAAGTCTTCTTTTGCTTTGAATATTCTCGTTTTTTTTGATTGAAATTGCTTAATAATAATAAAAAATAACATAATAAGCTTCCGAGATCTAGGTTTCAGGATATTCCAGTTAAATGTTTTCTTTTTCTTTGAATATTCTTGTTTTTGTTTGATTGAAATCGCTTAATAATAATAAATTACGTATATTCCCGATACAATAGAATATTTTATATTGACTACACTCTTGATTTGGTACTTGTGTATTATGCCGAACCCACTCAAGGATTTAAAATTCCCACGTTAGATATTATATTCCCACTACTATAGAATATTTTATACGATTTGAGATAGCAAGATGACCGGTCAACTAAACGGTTCGATTAATTAGGCTGGGCTTGCGTTTGGCAGTATTACAATCAAAGATTGGAGATCAACGGAAGATGTAAAAAGTATATTAAAAAATTGAAGATAAAACACAGTTTCTCGTTTATTTTGATTCAAAATACTTAATAATAATAAAAAAAAAACATAATAAGCTTCCGAGATCTAGGTTTCAGTAGGTTTAAGTTAAATGTCTTCTATTTCCTTGAATATTCTCGTTTAAATTGAGTAAAATTGCTTAATAATAATAAAAAATAACATAATAAGCTTCCGAGATCTAGGTTTAAGTAGGTTCCAGTTAAATGTCTTCTTTTCTCTTGAGTATTCTTGTTTATTTGATTGAAATTGCTTAATAATAATAAAAAAATATCATAATAAGTTTCCGAGATCTAGGTTTCAGGTTATTCCAGTTAAATATCTTCTTTGCTTTGAATAATCTCGTTTATTGAAATTGCTTATTGAAAAAATAACATAATAAGCTTAATAATAATAAAAATAACATAATAAGCTTCCGAGATCAGGGTTTCAAGGTATTTAAGTTAAAAGTCTTCTTTTGCTTTGAATATTCTCGTTTTTTTGATTGAAATTAATTAATAATAATAAAAAATAACATAATAAGCTTCCGAGATCTAGGTTTCAGGATATTCCAGTTAAATGTTTTCTTTTTCTTTGAATATTCTCGTTTTTTTGATTGAAATCGCTTAATAATAATAAATTACGTATATTCCCGATACAATAGAATATTTTATATTGACTACACTCTTCATTTGGTACTTGTGTATTATGCCGAACCCATTCAAGGATTTATAATTCCCGCATTAGATATTATATTCCCGATACAATAGAATATTTTATACGATTTGAGATAGCGAGATGACCGGTCAACTAAACGGTTCGCTTAATTAGGCTTGGTTTGCGTTTGGCAGTATTACAATCAAAGATTAGAGATCAACGGAAGATGTAAAAAGTATATTAAAAAAATTGAAGATAAAACAGTTTCTCGTTTATTTGATTCAAATTGCATAATAATAATAAAAAATAAACATAATAAGCTTCCGAGATCTAGGTTTCAGTAGGTTTAAGTTAAATGTCTTCTTTTTCCTTGAATATTCTCGTTTATTTGAGTAAAATTGCTTAACAATAATAAAAAATAACATAATAAGCTTCCGAGATCTAGGTTTAAGTAGATTCCAGTTAAATGTCTTCTTTTTCTTTGAATATTCTTGTTTATTTGATTGAAATTGCTTAATAATAATAAAAAATATCATAATAAGTTTCCGAGATCTAGGTTTCAGGTTATTCCATTTAAATATCTTCTTTGCTTTGAATATTCTCGTTTTTTGATTGAAATTGCTTAATAATAATAAAAAATAACATAATAAGCTTCCGAGATCTAGGTTTCAGGATATTCCAGTTAAATGTTTTCTTTTTCTTTGAATATTCTCGTTTGTTTGATTGAAATCGCTTAATAATAATAAATTACGTATATTCCCGATACAATAGAATATTTTATATTGACTACACTCTTCATTTGGTACTTGTGTATTATGCCGAACCCACTCAAGGATTTAAAATTCCCACGTTATATATTATAGTCCCGATACAATAGAATATTTTATACGATTTGAGATAGCAAGATGACCGGTCAACTAAACGGTTCGCTTAATTAGGCTGGGCTTGCGTTTGGCAGTATTACAATTAAAGATTTGAGATCCACGGAAGATGTAAAAAATATATAAAAAAAAATTAAATATAAAACAATTTCTCGTTTATTTGATTGAAATTGCTTAATAATAATATAAAATAACATGAATAAGCTTCCGAGATCTAAAATATATTCCAAGTCTTACATTTCAATGAAAAAAAAAATCCAAAATTAACTTTGAAACATTAACAGAATGTAACAATGAGGAAAACCACGACACAAAACTACAAAAATATTCAAAATCTCACATCTGAACGAAAAAAAAATCCGAAATTGACTTTGAAACATCAACAGAATGTAACAATGATAAGGAAAACCACGACACACAACACATCCCTAAAAAAATATTCCAAGTCTTACATTTCAATGGAAAAAAAAATCCAAAATGAACTTTGAAACATCAACAGAATGTAACAATTACAAGGTAAACCACTACACAACACTACAAGAATATTTCAAGTCTTATATTTTTATGAAAAAAAAATTCCAAAATGAACTTCCAAACATCAACAGAATGTAAAAATGAGTTAAACCAAGACACAACACTATAAAAATGCTCTAAGTCTCTATTTCTATGAAAAAATTCTAAAAATGAACTTTAAAACATCAGTAGAATGTAGCAGTGACATGGTAAACCACAACCAATACTACAAAAAAATATTCCTAGTATATCTCAAACGAAAGAATTCCAGAATGAACTTTGAAACAAAAACAGAATGTCAGAATGATAAGGAAAACCACGACACATCACTACAAAAATATTCCAAGTCTTACATTTCAATGAAAAAAAAAACAAAAAAGAAATGAACTTTGAAACAACAACAGAATGTAACATTGACAAGGAAAACCGCGGCACATCACTACAGATATATTCCAAGTCTTACATTTCAAGGAAAAAAAAATCCAAAATGAACTTTGAAACATCAACAAAATGTAGCAATGACAGGGTAAACCATGACACTACAAAAATATTCCAAGTCTTACATTTCAACGAAAAATTCCAAAATGAACTTTGAAACATATACAGAATGTAAGAGTGTCATGGTAAACCATGACACAACACTATAAAAATATTGCATTTCTTACATTTCAACGATAAAAAATCCAAATGAACTTTGGAACATCAACAGAATGTAACATTGGCAAGGTAAGCCACAACACAACACTAAAAAATTTTTGCAAGTCTTACATTTCAATGAAAAAATTCCAAAATGAACTTTGAAATATCACCAGAATGTAACAATGACAAGGTAAGCCACAAACATAGCACTACAAAAATATTCCGAGTATTACATTTCAAGGAAACAAATTCCAAAATGAACTTTGAAACATGAACAGAATGTAACGATGACAAGGTAAAACACAACACAATACTATACAACTATTTTTAGTCTCACATTTCAATGAAAAAAAAATTCCTAATGAACTGTGAAACATCAACAGAATGTAACAGTGACAAGGGAAACCATGACACATAACTACAAAAATATTCTAACTCTTACATTTCAACGACAAAATTCCATAATGAACTTTGAAACATCAACAGATTATAACATTGACAAGGAAACCGCGACACTTCATTACAAAAAATATTTTAAGTCTTACATTTCAAGGAAAACATTCCGAAATGAACTTTGAAACATCAACAGAGTATAAAAGTGAAATGTGTAGCCACAACATATCACTACAAAAATATTCGAAGTCCTACATTTCAATGAAAAAATTCCAAAATAAACTTTGAAACATCAACAGAATGTTACAGTGACAAGGGAAACCACGACACATCACTACAAAAATATTCCAAGTCATACATTTCAAGCATAAAAATCATTAATGAACTTTGAAAGATCAAAAGAATGTAACAGTGACAAGGTAAGCCATAATATATCACAACAAAAATATTCCAAGTCCTATATTTCAACAAAAAAAAAATCCAAAATGAACTTTGAAACATCAACCGAATTTAACAGGGTCATTGTAAACCACGACACAACACTATAAAAAAATACTCCATGTCTTACATTTTAATGAAAAAAAAAATTTCTAAAATGAGCTTTGAAACATCAACAAAATGTAGCAGTAAAAAGGTAAGAAAAAGAATTCTCAGAAATAAAGATACTGCTAGTAGTAGGCTCATAGGGGATATATTAGAAACTGACATAGGGTAACAGAACTTATACAAAAGTCTGAGCATATCCCAAAAATAAGCAATACTTTTCTAAAGACATTATTCTTTCGTTTTTCTCATAGGGCTGTCACATCATCACTTAGAAAAGACATTATTTTATCAATTTTACGGCGTCTTCCACGCTTTTCCGACCCCCGCCGATACAAGTTCTTTTTAACCTATCTCAGTTTCTAATATATCCCCTATGAGCCTGCTAGCAGCATCTTTATCGCTGAAAATTCCTTTTCTTACCTTGTCACTGCTACATTCTGTTGATTTTTCAAAGTTCATTTTGACTTTTTTTTCATTGAAATGTAAGAAGTGGAATATTTTTATAGTGTTGTGTCGTGGTTTACATGACACTGTTACATTCGGTTGATGTTTCAAAGTTCATTTTGGGATTTTTTCGTTGAAATATAGGACTTGGAATATTTTTGTAGTGAAATATCATGGCGTACCTTGTCATTGTTACATTCTGTTGATCTTTCAAAGCTCATTAATGAATTTTGTGTCTTGAAATGTAAGACTTGGAATATTTTTGTGATGATGTGTCGTGGTTTCCCTTGTCAATGTTACCTTCTGCTGATTTTTCAATGTTCAGTTTGGAATTTTTTCGTTGAAATGTATGACTTGGAATATTTTTCTAGTGATTTGTTGTGGTTTCTCTTGTCACTGTTACATTCTGTTGATGTTTCAAAGTTCATTTGGAATTTTTTCATTGAAATGTAGGACTTACAATATTTTTAGTGATATTTTGTGGCTTACCATGTCACTGTTATACTCTGTTGATGTTTCAAATTTCATTTAGGAATTTTTTCCTTGAAATGTAAGACTTGGAATATTTTTTGTAATGACGTGTCGTGGTTTCTCTTGTCAATGTTATAATATGTTAATGTTTCAAAGTTCAGTATGGAATTTTTTCGTTGAAATGTAAGAGTTGGAATATTTTTCTATGACGTGTCATGGTTTCCCTGGTCACTGTTACATTCTGTTGATGTTTCAAAGTTCATTTGGATTTTTTCTCATTGAAATGTAAAACTAGGAATAGTTTTATAGTTTTGTATTGTGGTTTACCAAGTCACTGTTACATTCTGTTCATGTTTCAAAGTTCATTTTTGAATTGGTTTCCTTGAAATGTAAGACTCGGAATATTTTTGTAGTGCTGTGTTGTGGTTTACCTTGTCATTGTTACATTCTGCTGATATTTCAAAGTTCATTTTGGAATTTGTTCATTAAAATGTAAGACTTGGAATATTTTTTAGTGTTGTGCAGTGGCTTACCTTGTCACTGTTACATTCTGTTGATGTTTCAAAGTTCATTTGGATTTTTTATCGTTGAAATGGAAGACATGAAATATTTTATAGTATTGTGTCATGCTTTAGAATGAAACTGTTAGATTATATTGATTTTTCAAAGTCCATTTTGGAATTTTTTGTTGAAATGTAAGACTTGGAATATTTTCGTAGTAATGTGTCGCGGTTTTCCTTACCAATGTTACATTCTGTTGTTGTTTCAAAGTTCTTTTTTTTCATTGAAATGTAAGACTTGGAATATTTTTGAAGTGATATGTCGTAGTTTTCCTTATCATTGTTACATTCTGTTGATGTTTCAAAGTTAATTTTGGAATTTTTACGTTGAGATGTAAAACTTGGAAAATTTTTGTAGCGTTATGTTGCGGTTTACCATGTCACTGTTACATTCTGCTGATGTTTCAAGATTCATTTTTGGAATTTTTTCATACAAATGTAAGACGTGGAATATTTTTATAGTGTTTAATCATGGTTTAACTTGTCACTTTTACATTCTGCTGATGTTTCGAAGTTCATTTTGGAATTTTTTTTTTCATTGAAATATGGGACTTGGAATACTTTTTGTAGTGTTTGTGTAGTGGGGTTTACCTTGTCATTGTTACATTCTGTTGATGTTTCAAGGTTTTATTTTGGATTTTTTTTTCATTGAAATGTAAGACTTAGAATATTTTATAGGGATGCACCGTGGTTTTCCTTATGATTGTTACATTCTGTTGATGTTTCAAGTTCATTTTGGTATTTTTTCGTTTAGATGTAAGACTTGGAATATTTTTGTAGTGTTGTTTTGTAGTTTACCATGTCACTGCTATATTCTGCTGATGTTTCAAAGTTCATTTTTGGAATATTTTCATAGAAATATAAGATTTGGAATATTTTTATAGAGTTGTGACGTAGTTTAAAACATGTCACTTTTACATTCTGTTGATGTTTCAAAGTTCATTTTGAAATTTTTTTTATTGAAATATAAGACTTGGAATATTTTTTTGTAGTGTTTTGTAGTGGTTTACCTTGTCATTGTTACATTTTGTTGATGTTTATAAGTTCATTTTGGATTTTTTTCCCCCTGAAATGTAAGACTTGGAATGTTTTGTAGTGATGTGTCGCGGTTTTCCTTGTCAATGTTACATTCTGTTGCTTTTTCAAAGTTCATTTTGGATTTTTTTTTTCATGGAAATGTAAGACTTGGAATATTTTGTGTAGTGATGTGTTGCGGTTTTCTTTATCATTGTTACATTATGTTGATGTTTTACAGTTCATTTTGGAATTTTTTCGTTCAGATGTAAGACTTGGAATATTTTTTTAGTGGTGTGTTGTAGTTTACCATGTCCCTGCTACATTCTGCTGATGTTTCAAAGTTTATTTTTGGAATATTTTTATAGAAATGTAAGATTTGGAATATTTTTATAGAGTTGTGTCGTGGTTTAATATGTCACTTTTAAATTCTGTTGATGTTTCAAAGTTCATTTAGTATTTTTTTTCATTGAAATATAAGACTTGGAATATTTTTTGTAGTGGTTTACCTTGTCATTTTTACATTCTGTTGATGTTTCAAAGTTCATTTTGGATTTTTCCCCCTGAAATGTAGGACTTAGAATATTTTTGTAGTAATGTGTCGTGGTTTTCCTTGTCAATGTTACATTCTGTTGTTGTTTCAAAGTTCATTTTGGATTTTTTTTTCATGGAAATGTAAGACTTGAAATATTTTGTAGTGATTTGTTGTTGTTTTTCTTATCATTGTTACATTCTGTTGATGTTTCAAAGTTCATTTTGGAATTTTTTTCGTTCAGATGTAAGACTTGGAATATTTTTTTAGTGGTGTGTTGTAGTTTACCATGTCCCTGCTACATTTTGCTGATGTTTTAAAGTTCATTTTCGAATTTTTTCATTGAAATGTAAGACTTGGAAAATTTTTATAGTGTTGTGTCGTGGATAACTTGTCCCTTTTACATTTTGTTGATGTTTCAAAGTAAATTTTGGAATTTTTTTTTCATTGAAATATAAGCCTTGGAATATTTTTTGTAGTGTTGTGCATAGACCCCGACACCGAACCGGCAGATCGACCGAACGCCACTGACGAGAGGCCTGGTCGACCACCGCCGAAGTGTTGCTACGCCGCTATCGCGCCACAAGCGCGCCACCGCCGGTAGAGGCGGCGGCGTTCGATCTTTATTGCGTCAACCGCAAAGTCGGAGCTTTTCCTTCTCGTGTGGTTTAGTATTTTGATTTTCCTGATTAGAAATCAAGCAGGGCTTGCGCTATTCCTGAATTTTCGGGTATTTCCCCGAAAATCAATGCGTCACCCCCCGAAAAAAATGGTTTTCCCGAATCCCCGAAAATCACTCAATCACGGTGTCACCCCTAGAGATTTGTCACCAGTGGCTTTCCCTGCCAAATATTACTTTGCACACCATAATTCTTCACAACTCTCTTGTTCGCTATTGTTCGTCTCTTTTGTCACTTTGCGTAAAAACCAGACAGATGCAATATGCAATTACAAATATTGCAATATACACAGTTCTCCATATGTTGACAAAAAAGTATCGTCTTTATGAAATGAGTTTAAATCATTTCGAATGCAGTTTCCCAATTGCTATATCTTACATCATTCGTAGTCAAGAATTTTATTTTCAAGTTGAATAGAATTATAGAACGCATTCATTACTATACAGCCTAAGCCTTAAGTTGGATTTTGAAATTGATAGCCGACAGATTGTTTCTACAGCTGAATTGTAAGTTCGCAGAATCTTTTTCTTTTGCTGTTTTTATATAAGATTTTCTTAATGTTTAATATTCAATTGTTGAACGCCTGATAGATTAAAGAATATAAAACCTTCTTTCGGAAAATATTTTTACCCCCCCCCCCAAAAAAAAAAAGCTTCTATTGAGACGAAATTTAGCTATAGACTAAGCTATGTACAAGGTTGGGGAATTAAAGATTGAAACGGAAGTTAACCCAAAAATATGATTCATAAAATAACTGTAAATTATTGCCTATAGGGGGGGGGAGAATAGGAGACTATCATTTTTAAATGATAATGCCTCATTTTTTTTTTTATTTTAAGCAGGGACACCAAAAAGTTCATTTTTTTCATTTAAAGTGGAGACGGAAGAAAATGATATCAAATTCCCTGGGAAACCATTGAAATATTTTGATAGACCCAGGCCCCCCAGAACCAGGACTTGTTCATTGTCTTGGGTATTTTGCGATTTCTCATAGGCTACTGGCTAATTTGACTTTTTGCGTTCTCCCTTTTAATTAGATTCTTTGGATCAAATTGAATTCCACGGCGAATTTATGACTCAGTTTTTCCAATAATTTGAGGTATATCTGAATAATTTCGAAATTTTCGTTGTTGTCTTTGTACGCCTTTACTCATACCCTCAATTTTTTTTCAAGGAACATTAAGCTGTTTAACGTTATTTTGCGTGTTTGTTTGAACCATATTGTGACCTAGTTAATTATTAAGTAAATTATTTTTTTAATGGAAAGCTGAGACGGTATCCTATAAATGTGGTATTCAGAGGGGGGTAGGGGGTAGGGAGGTATTACATTTAAATGATAATATCTCGAAATCTTTTTTATTGAAAGCATGGATGCCAATTGTTATTTTTTTTTAATTTAAAGCAGATACGGCATCCTATCAAGGTGGTATCCAGAGGGGAGGGGGTGGAGGGAGCTATCATATTTAAATGATAATACCTCGAACTTTTTTTGAAAGCAGGGACGTCAATAAGTTAATTATCTCTTTTTATTTAAAGCAGAGACGATATCCTGTCAAGATGATATCCAGAGGGGGGCATAGGGAGTTGTTATATTGAAGAGATAGTACCTTGATTTTTTTTTTATTGAAAGCAGGGATGCCAAAAAAGTTGAAAAAATGAAAAAAATTTACAAGATATTTGTGGGTTATAGTTAATACAGAACTTGTATAGTTTTATTGTCCAAAAGGAAAGGGACACATGCGCCAAACCAGTTTTTTTCTCATTCATAAAACGAGTTTACTTTGAAAACATTCATTAATAAGTACCAGGCAGATTCACACTAAAATGAATTGGTGCGATGAAAGCCATATCGACATCCCTACCTAACGTTGCGCTCGAGTAATAATGGCGCCCTTGGTCCAGTGCCCAAGTCAGAGGCAACGCTGTAGCGTTGCCTATAGTAAAGGCCATACGGCTCCAATGTTTTATTATTATTAATTAAAAAAAAAATTCCGAAAAATAAGTTTTTCAAAGAAAAGTAAAGGCCATTTTAAACTTAAGCTCAGGAGATACAAATACCTGTTAAAATTCAAACTCAAAACGACCAGAAATTACTATTAAAGAATAAATGAAACCCAAAACGAACATAAATTAAATAAACAATCATAGCAAAAAACATACAAAAAGTAATAATATAAATGAATAAATAGATCTTAAAGGGAGTAATGCTTAGATTGAATACGAAAATCAAGCTTAAAACGAAAACAAATATTTTGCTATTAAATTATAAATAAAACTTAAAACGAACAGAAATTAAATAACAATCAATGCGATTAAACATACAATATATATTAATGTAAATGAATAAATAAATCTTAAAACGAGTGAAAATTAAATTGAATATGCAAATCAAGTTTAAATCGAATAAAAATAACTACAAACAAGAGTTTGGGTATCGTCTCACTGCAGAAGCCTAAAACCTATTGCGTCATTGGCGCTTTAATGAAAACAATTCTTTGAAATATTTTCACTTTTGTAACTTTAAGAAATCAAAAATTAATTAAGATTTTAGGGAATAAATATCAGCATATGTATATTAAATTGATAATGCACATTTTTTTTTCAGTAAACTCATTTGAATTTTTTTCAGTAAAGTACAAATTATATTCTGGCTTTTAGAAAGCCTAGGGTATTGAACCCTAGTCACATTAATTTATGCTCGTTTCGTTTGACTCTAATATTTATTTTAATTTTTATTCGTTTTGGATTCATTTATTTATTGATACTGATTTGGGGTAGTTGTATGCTTGGTAGATTATATGATAGTCCGGACGCCAGGTGTTGAAAATGTGAACCATACCACGACGGAATGGGGCTGCTACGATAATTAGCCTACCCTTTAACCCCTACATTGACCATGCGGATTCAAAAATACCAATGACACTTGCTTGCGAGTGTTGGAACACTCCGAAACTTGAGATTTTATTATATTTTGGGTGTTTCATGCAAGAAAATGCATGTTCCACAAAGGTTGAGGTGCAGTTTTCCGCCCAAATAGAAATTCCTAGCAGTCATAGAATGTTTTCATAACAAACTAACACGATTAGTTACAAAAAAAATGGCAGAGTTAAAAAAAAATGGCAAAACTATATGAGTCTGGAACAGTCTTGGAAAGTACAAACAAAATCAAGTTGAATATTAAATATATAATGATATTAATTGTTGACAGATCCATCAGTTCAAAATTGTTTTTGACTGTAATTTTTATTTTCATTTTCAATGCTGTAAGAACTGGAAAATAATAAATTTGTAATATACGAGTAATTCGTTTTCAGTGAAGCACCAATGACGCAGAAGGCTTTAGGTTTTTACAGTTAAAGAAGGGGGCAGTATCCAAATTTTGCTTGTAGTGAAACTATATTTGTCTTGACCAATCTTGAAAAGAAATAATAAATTAAACTGAATGTTTGATGCATAATGATATTAATTGCTAAAACCTCATCAGTTCAAAATTTTACTGTAATTTTAATATTTATTTTCAATATTAAGTACAAAAGAAAACATTTGTAATATAATTCGTTTTCAGTAAAGTGCCAATGACGCAGTAGGTCTTAGGCTTATGCAGTGAGACGATGCCCAAACTGTTGTTTGTAGTTATTTTTATTCGATTCAAAATTGATTTGCATGTTCAATTTAAGTTTCACTCGTTTTAAGATTTATTTATTCACTTACATTAATATATATTGTATGTTTGTTCGCATTGACTGTTATTTAATTTCTGTTCGTTTTAAAGTTTCATTTATACTTTAATAGCAAAATATTTGTTTTCGTTTTAAGCTTGATTTTCATATTCAATCTAAGCATTACTTGCTTTAAGATCTATTTATTCATTTATATTACTACTTGTTGTATGTTTTTGCTATGATTGTTTATTTAATTTCTGTTCGTTTTGGGTTTCATTTATTCTTTAATAGTAATTTCTGGTCGTTTTGAGTTTAATTTTAACAGGTATTTGTATCTCCTGAGCTGAAATTTAAAATGGCCTTTACTTTTCTTTGAAAAACTTATTTTTCGGAATGTTTTTTTTAATTAATTTTTGTTCGTTTTTGATTGCAAAAAATTTCAAGTTTTTATGGCATGGGGGAGGGGTGCTTACTGTCCGATTATTCTTGACTTTAAAAAAAAACGGATCTAGAACTTTCAATTTAAATCGAATGAGGCTTTTTTCAAAGTCTATACGATTGCCTCTTAGATAAAACCTTGTGTGCCAAAGCACTTTTGCATCTCTCACAGAATATGTATTTTAACCTTATAATTGGATAGTTTTCATAGATTTCCTATGTGTTCTTCCCATACAAAACCCCTTCCCATAAGTTATAAAACCCCCTTAATAAGTTATGCCCCAGGGCATTACTTACAACGCCTACCCCTTGGCCCTGGTGGGCTGTGTCGACACCTGAGTTTTTGTAATCAGAACTTTGAACTATTTTAACAAAGTGTCTATCTCAAAATTTTTATCTGATACATGAGTAGAGATGGGGGTGCTACTCCGATCAGTACATAATTTATGCATGTTTTTATGGTTTTTGTCAGTGAGAATTTGAAAAACAGGAATTTTGTCACATTTTTGTATGGTTTTATGGACTTTCTCAGTGAGAATGAAAAAACAGGAAGTTTGTCACATTTATGTCTGTTTTTATGGATGTTTATGTGTGTTGATTATTTGACGGTTTTATGATTTTGTCAGTGAGAATGGAAAAACAGGAACTTTGTCACTTCCTTCTTGTTGTTGTTCAAGCCAGATGTTATGAGTTTCCGGGAAACAGTATTTGTTATTGTTGTTCAAGCCAAATGTTGTGAGTTTCCATGGTAACAGTTAGATCCCCCATTCTCAGGCAATCAGAGGGCTTTGTTTACATAACAATTGACCTTGAGATTTCGTATATAACGGGCATGCAATGTGATTCAATTATCAGAAAGTATTGTGACACAATGGATAGAACAATTGACATAATTGATGAGCTTGAGGCCTTGGCAGCCGCAATTAGCAATGTAAGTGCATTTTTATTTTCAAAGGAATTTTCCTTGGTCACCCTCCAGCATATTCAGCTAAAACGTAAATATATTCCTATACCCTCAAACCCCCCCCCCCTCCACAAACCATACTCAATGCAAAACGTAAATATATTCCTTTACCCTCAAACCCCCCCCCCCTCCGCAAACCATACTCAATGCAAAACGTGAATATATTCCTTTACCCTCAACCCCCCCCCCCCCCTCCACAAACCATACTCAATGCAAACGTAAATATATTCCTTTACCCTCAACCCCCCCCCCTCCACAAACCATACTCAATGCAAAACGTGAATATATTCCTTTACCCTCAAAACCTATCCCCCCCCCCTCCATTGTCTTACAACCCCAAATTCTCGCAAAAAGAAATACCTTTTCGACAAATTCCACTATTTATTTTCGTTGGACACCCTCCAGTATATTCAGCTAAAACGTAAATATTCCTTTACCCTCAAACCCCCCCCCCCTCCACAAACCATACTCAATGCAAAACGTGAATATATTCCTTTACCCTCAAAACCTATCCCCCCCCCCCTCCATTGTCTTACAAGTATAATTCTTGCAAATAGAAATACATTTTCGACAAATTCCACCATTTATTTTCGTTGGACACCCTCCAGTATAATCAGCTAAAACGTGAATATATTTTTTTACCCTCAAAACCTAACCCCCCCCCCCCCATTGTCTTACAACCCCAAATTCTCGCAAAAAGAAATACCATTTCGACAAATTCCTTCCCTCTATATTTCCAGCTAAATCCCCCCCCCCAACAAACCATACTCAATGCAAAACGTAAATATATTCTTTTACCGTCAAATACCTTTTCGATAGAAATATCTTATCGGTAAATTTGGCCTTTCTGTAAGCCTCATCAACTTCTGCCTATCTCTTAGCTATTAACCGCAATGGTTTTGACAATACATTTCCGTGCAAGCATATAATTACTTTATCACCCCTTTTCCGGTGTGTTCACGCTATCAGTCTAGGCAAAGGGTTGTTTTGGTTGTCAAATTAAAACGATTTTAAGCAAAATTAGATTGTGGATTCGTAGCCTGTATGGAAGTAGAGAAACAGATTATTTTCAAATTAAGTCTAACAATATATTTAGAACATTATGTGAAGGGGAGGGCAATACCTTCAATTCTACCGCCATCAGTGTAAAATGAAAACAAACAGTGCAGGGCTAGAAAAGTCTTTGGGAGTTGCATGAAGCTAATATTATGTATAAATTGAATAGCATTTTAACCTATGTTTGCAAAATATAGGCCTACAGGTCGATGGGTTAACGATCTAATTTAAAGCCTATAGACCGGAAAATTTAATATTTTTCTAAATGGTAAAAATAGAAACAATGATTCCTATCCTATGGCTATAGACTACTGATTGTCTAATAAAAACGTTTGATTTCTAAGCCTAATATATTTCTCGCGAAATTTTTTTACTTTTTGCTTTACTGAAAAGAGATAAAATGCTTTGTCTAAACAAAATTATGGTTAATAATTTTCATTCTTTAAAATAAAGGGGGAAATTATTTGATACTAATTTTTTTCTCTTCTTTAAGGCAAATTATGAAGAATTTGCGGACCCTATGGCTGGCGCAAATAGCGAAGAATGCTTGTCACCGCCACCCACCAAGAGAGCAAGGGCTAATAATGCGCCCCCTGTGAAGGCTACTGTCGTACAGTATGGTCGCTGGCCAAAACCCCCCAGCTCCACACTGCCTGCACAAGTGCAGCCGTCTGTACCAGCCCCTCTTAATCAAGCCTCAATGCTGCCTCGTCAAGTTGCAGCCTCGACTGCACAGTCATATGATATCGCTAGCCCGGCGGCTGCACAGCCATATGATATTGCTGCCCCGGCTGCGAAAGAAATCAACGTCACCAGTCGCTCCGCCCTCCAGCATGCACTACCTGGTCCTCTAATAGCTGCCCCATCGACGCTAGGTCAGGAGGTTACCCTCCAACATGCACTACCTGGTCCTTCGGGCACCCAAGTCCAGGTGGATTATGCAAATGTAAGCATTTTTTTCCTACCTATCTATTTTTTCCAATTTTTTAGTCCTTTTCAATCCCAATATAAACTTATCGCAGCGAGATATTAACCCCTATTACATATCTAAATGTAATTTTTTTTGCAAAGAAACCACTCTTTTCTCTGTTGCTATCGCTTCACATATAGTTTAGATACCATTGAAACTCAAAATGCTATTCCGTTCATAATTGAATATTATCTTGCTTTAATCTTTGACATAAGCTCTCCACACAAGCATATAAATAGATCTCTTTCATCCCCTTTTCCTGTTCTATCATTAGCGAGGGTTAGGCCACCAAGTCTAGGCTTTTAACATAATTCTGTTGTATTAGCTGTGAATTGTCTGCAAATTAGGAAGTTGGAATTCTATGTAAGAGCGAAACAAGTTATACCCCCAAAAATAATAAATGCTGAAAAGTGGGGAGCCTAGTTGCCCTCGAATCTTTATGGTCACTTAAAAAGCGCACTAGAACTTTTAATTTCCATTTACATAGTTTTAAGATAGATTATTCCATTTGTCACATATTGACGTCCTAATTTACACTGAATATTTCTATTTTAGTGAGGGGGACTTCAAGCTAACGGTTCCAGCCTGGAATACTCGCGCGAGAATTAGAGAAAAATTTTGATAGGCATTATGCAAAGGAGGGTTGGGAAGCGCTGCGGGAGGTGCTGCATGAAGCACCGCGGGCCCCGAGAAGTGCCGCAGGGGTGTGCCGCAGGATGTGCTGCAGGGATGCCCCCCGCAGGGGGGTGCGCCGCGAAAAAAAAAAAAAAAAAAAAAAAAAAAAAAAAAAAAAAAAAAAAAACTTCTATGTCATATCTTAGATTCTCGTTAAGCTATTTTTCATTTATAGGTTGGTGCATTGGTCCCATATTCGCCGTCCAGTGAAGAAGGGGAAGAAGAGGCAATGGGGTTTCAAGACAACGAAACATGGGACAACTCTATTGAAGTACCTGATAATATTGATAAGTTTTTAGATGATTTTTTTAAAGTAGATAGTAGCACAGTTGAACTGGTAGACTTGAGCCCGAACACTTTGCAACTTTTAGATGATTTCACTGGGAACCCTCCTCTATCCCCCACTGATTACCTACTTCCACTTCAAACAACTGAAGTGGAGCAGAGTCCCAATATTGTTGAACAACTAGGGGGAGGGGGTACATCTTTCCCTGAATTTCAGCTATCGAATACAATGTTAAATAATATAGTTGTTTTCACTGCCACGTTTTGGTGATCCTTTTAATACACTAATGGGGGGGAATTTTGTTTATGACCCTGTAGAGATTGTGCATGCTTATTTAGATAAAATTCGTGCACTACTGGAGAAACAAATTCAATTGTGGGGGGGGTAGGGATTCACTTAAGGTCTCCATTGTTTTAAAGGTTTTTTATTTGAATGAGGGGAAAAGCGAGGTTTACTATCATTTTATACATTCCGAGATGCGCGTAATTTATCCAAATTTAGAAAATTTTGAGGGAGTTTTTTGTGAGTGGGTAGGACAAATTATAGCGCATCTCGAGAACTATAATGAAAATGGGAGTGGCTCAGTAGTTTTATTTATTGAAAATTTAAGCGTTAATATTTGTAAATTTAAAAAGATTTTATTTTAAGAGGGGGGAGTGGACCAAGAGCAATTGAATTAAATTATAATCCAGATCTAGAGGGTTGTCAAGGTGTCCAGAAGACCTGTTTTGAAACAGATCAAAAGTGTTTCAAGTATGCTTTCCTCATATCAGCATACGAGCCTCTAGCTCGGGACGCTACCAAGAAGAATTTAGATCACTGGGCTGTACATGGGAAGGAGGGGTCCGATTTCCCAGTTGTAGATTTTTCATGCTTAGAAGGAAAATACCCAGTAACGCTAAGATCCTTTGACATGTTTGAAAGGGCTAATGCTCATTTAAATATTGGCGTTACTATGGTACAATACGAAACAGAATTTAAAGATGGGACTCGTTCAAAAAAGAAGGGCGTGGTATTCCCCGTAAGGGGCCCGTCAGTTGATTTGGTTAAACACTGGGTTTGGTTGCTTTACACGCCACCTAGTGAACCGAACACAATTGGTCATTTTAACCCTATCACTGACATTAGTAGAGTTCTGGGGGGTGGTAAGCATAGGGGGACCCGTTTCTACTGTCCAACATGCTTGTCACAATTCCGTAGTGATATGAAACTACGGGATCACATGAAGCATTGTAGACAGCATGGATATCAGACAGTGGAAACGGTTTCAGGGGATAGGGGCAATTCTACGTTTTAAAAATTTCCAAAACACCCTTCTCCAGTGCAACAAAATATCTTTAGACTGTGAAGCTAAGCTGGTGGAGGCGAATGACCCACAATATCCAAACCGAGTCAAAGAACACCAGGCCATTGCAGTGTCCTATGCACTTGCGCAAAGAGATAGTTCTAACACCATGGGGTTGTTAGAAATAGTAGAAACATTGGATGAGGGAGATGAGTGCATGGTCAAGGCATTGACTAAACTGATTGGCACGGCTAATGGTGCTATTTCTCGTTTGAGAAATACGCATTATCCAATGGTGCTGTCTGCAGAGGATCGTCTCGCGATTAAGAATCAAAAAATATGTTGGGTTTGTAAGGGGGAGTTTGTAGAGGAGGATAAAGGGACTAAAGGGAAAAGAGGGGGGAGGGGGAAAGTCAGAGACCACGATCACTTGTGGCAGGAAATATCCTCGGGGGGTAGTAATTTTAGGGGGGTAGCGCATCAATCGTGTAATTTAAATGTTAGCCAACAGTTTTTTTATCCCAGTTTTTATTCATAATTCTAATTATGACTTAAAATTTATTTTACCGGCACTGGCACGTATGCATAGGGAGGGAGGGGGAGTAGATAGTCCATGGGTGAATAATTCATTTATCTACAACATCATTCCCAAATCAGCCGAGAAGTTATTGCTTCTCGAACTGAAATGGCAGGTAGTGGATAATGGGCGTACGTGCTGGAATAAAATTAGGTTTTTAGATTCTTTTAGTTTTTTCCCCAAATCCTTAAGTCAACTAATTCAAGTGCAGAAAAGCGACAATTTTGATAGCTTTCCCTTGCTTAAACAGCACTTTCCAGACAGTGAAATGTATGATGACTTATTAACCAGCAAAGGTGTATATGCATATGATTATTACTGCTCTGGCGCTCACTTAAGCGAGGAGAAACTACCTCCAATTGAAGCTTTTCACAATTCACTGACCAACAGTGAATGCACAGCCGAGGATTATGAGTTTGCCAAGAAGGTGTGGGCTAAGGGGGATTGTAAAAATGGGTGGGATTATTGTAGACTGTACTTGGCCAGTGACGTTCTAACTCTGTTGGATATAGTCTGTAAGAATACAGACCAGATCTATTCAGAGTTCGGGTTAGATATAGGATATTATTTTTCTACACCCCATTTAGTGATGGATTTAATTTTAAAAATTAGCAGGGAGGAAATAGGCCTAATCACCGATGTAGATCAACACCTTTTTGTAGAGCGTTCAATGAGGGGAGGGTATGTTTTTCACGGGGACCGTGTCTTATCAACCGATCCGAGCGGACAAAGCACCGGTGTAAAGTCAAATGCAGTGTTCTTGGACATGAACTCGTTATACCCCTCGGCAATGTCCCACTACTCTTTGCCGTGTGGGAACTATCAATGGCTTGAGAATCCTTGTGAGTTCCCTGACATTAACACCGTCGAGGACAACGGGCCACAAGGATGGTTCTTTGAAATTGACGGTCACATTCCGCTGGCCCTTCACGACTCAGTCAAAGATTTTGTTTTTCCCTGTATCAATCGACCAGTGACCAGGGACTCACTGAGCCCCTACAATCGATCATTGGTTGAGGATATGGGGATGCATTGGACCCCCTCCAAACAGAAACTGATTGCTGATTTGGACCCTAAAGAGAATATCGTTGTTCACCATGTGCTTTTGCACTGGATGGTGAACAATGGCTTCAAAATCACCAAAATACATAGGGTCCTGCAGTTCAATCAGCGACCATATTTGAAAACGTTTATCGATACTTTTGTCGATAAACGTTCTAGGGCAAATTCAAAGGTAGAGAAGGAATTGTACAAGCTCATTCTAAATTCAGCGTTTGGCAAAATGTGTGAAAGCGTACGTAACAGATCTCGCTGCGACGTCGTGACTGACCCTCTAGAGTGTGCACGAATTATTGCCGACCCCAATTTTACATCATTCACGAGCATAGAGGCCGGCATGGTTCTTCTACACAGGAAAAAGCGAAATGTAGTACTGAACAAGAATATCGCAGGAGGTAGTTCAGTACTAGAAATTTCCAAAAAGCTCATGTTGTCGTTCTTTTACAAAATGTGCAAGGTGCAATGGCCACGGGAGGGGGAGGTTCAAGTTTACTATGGGGATACAGATTCTCTGCTGTTAAAGGTAAAAGGGACTGAAGATTTATTGGGTGATTTGCAAAATGGGGTGCACATCAGCTCGCGGATGGATTTCACCAACTGGAATCCATCCCTCTACCCCGGGCTGGTGAAACGTCAAGCCCCCAACCAACTATTAAAATTAAAATCAGAGACGGGGAGTGATTTGATATCCCAGGGGGTGTTCCCGGGTCCCAAAGTTTATTGTGTTGAAACACATAGTGGGGATGAAAAGAAGACATGTAAAGGGGTGCCTACACACTTTGTAAAGAGCAATTTTAACATGAGCGTGTACAGAGACTGTGTAGAAATTAGCCTAGTGCCAAGAGCACAAGTGCTTGCAATTCGCTCTCTACAGTATAGAAATTATACTGTGAGAGTAGAAAAAAATGCAATGTCGTGTATATCTGACAAGGTCTATGTGCTCGAGAATCGTGTGAGTGTCCTGCCTCATGGTCACTATCGTATTTCAGACCGAGTTGAATGCGTAGACTATCGTGATCAACTTGGTCTGGATAAACTAATCTAACCCAAGCACTAACCACCACCACTCAACCTTTCATAAATTAACCTATCCAACTAATCCAACCAAGCACTAACCACCACCACTAACCCGTAGCAGTGACGACAACTATTGTTTTTTTTCCATCGCGGCTCCCGGGGGGTGGGGGACCCTTCCCGCGGCTGGCTCCCGGGGGTGGGGGGGGGGGGCCAGCAATCACTGTAATGTTCAACTGTGCTAGTTCCAAATGTATTTTATTGTACAAAAAGTGTTGTATAGAAAAGTGTTGTACAAAGATGTTGTACAGAAAAGTGTTGTACAGAAAAGTGTTGTACAAAAGTGTTGTACAGAAAAGTGTTTATTATAAAGTGTTATCATTGTTCATGTTGAACAAATAGAGTTTTCATGTTGACCATGAAATTTTGTCTGGTTCTTGTTGAACAAGTGTTATCATTGTTCATGTTGAACAAGTGTTATCATATTGCTGTAATAAATGTTGCCATGAAATATTGTTTTTGTTGTTCTTGAATAGATAGATCTATGGGAAAATTACTACTTATTCATTGGACACATATGATTTACAGTTAGTCATAGTCCGACCGTTGTCAACAACATGTATCAATTTAAGACACCCTTCAGATCATTTCTGTGTGGACCCTCAATGTCGGGGAAAACAACACTTTTAGCTAAAATAATTCAAAATTGCGATAAAATGTTTTTGGAAAAACCGAAAAAAATCTACTATTGCTATAGTATTTGGCAGGAGTCCTATGATCAAATAAAAGCTATTGCCACAACCATACCAATACAATTCATAAGAGGACTTGATGTTTTCAATAGTATTGAACCAAACTCGTGGCTGATTATTGATGATTTGGCTGAATCCATTGAACAATTCTCACAGGAAATGCTACAACTGTTCACCGTTCGCTCTCACCATGAACACATTTCCATAACCCTGGTTCTACACAATCTGTTTCATCAGAGCAAATGTATGCGAACCCTTGCTTTGAATTGCACTATCTATATTATCTATCGAGTCGTTCGTGATTCTAGCTCACTCATAACTCTCAATAAACAGATATACCCCGGCGCCCCTAAATTTCTGTTGTCAGCGTACACTCAGGCGACTAGCAAGCCCTACGGTTACATTTTATTGGATCTTAATCAGAGCACGCCCGAGGATCTTCGTGTAGTCACCGACATTTTCGACAATGAAATTACAGTATATCTTCCAGTGAATAGTAGAAAAGGCTACTAGTCGCCATTATGACACTGAAGAAACTACACGAACAACGGCATCTGTTTTCCGTTCTAGGCACTTCAAAACCTCCGCTTAGGAAGGCTATACTTAAACATGGTGTCGACAATGATTTCATTAATCTAATATATGAACTTTGTTTAAATTTAACTGAGGGGAATGTTCAACTGCCAGAAGGTGTTAGACAACAGACAAAGCAACATCGTTCCATTGTACGTGCCTTGGCTTGTAAAAACAAGGGAAACAAATTTAAAAGAAAACGGCTCCTTCAAGCAGGCGGTAGCTTTTTCACACTTTTACTGTCAATAATTGCAGGACTTGTAAACAGTTTTCTCTAGAGAATGGCAAAACCCTATAAATTGACTCCAATAGAACTTGTCCTCTCGCCCGTCGAACATTTTGAAGACAATCTGAGTAAATTCATTAATGATGAGAATATTGCCGATGATAAAAAACTGCTTTTACTTCAAGATGCAGTGCGACGTATGGACAAACATAGACCTTATCGCGAGAGACCCGCCGTCACCGATCCCTCTAAACAAGAAACATCTCAAGATTCTGCACAATCGAAGGAGAAGGAATTGAATTCGATTGTATTGAAAATTGGAACCTATTGCCACTGTCCTATCGAGAACAGAGTAAAAGAGTATTATCTTATCTCGTGTTGGAATCTGGTGATCAAGTTCAAGTCGACAGCACAGGGAAACGAATTATAATTTGGGGAAAAAGTTATAATCTAGTTGATTTAATTTGTGATATGGTGACGAATCGTAAAGGACTCTTATCCTTTGACGATAATCTATACACCTTTCTAAGTGTATCAAACTTTCCCAAAAGTCTTATTGGCAATAAGCAAATTCTAAAGAAACTAAGAGAATATAGTCCTCCAACAACACCATTTAAAAAAGAAGAAGATTCAATATTTGAAGATACTAGCACCACTGATTTTACAACACCTGTGGCTGCTAGTCAAAAGCGAAGACGAATTGATTCGCCCTCCAGTGTGCAAAAGGGGAGTGGACATTACACTACGTGTTTACGTTCAAAATGGATGAAGTTTTGAAAGGTGTCTATGAAAATATTGGCGAAGCGGGAAGTTTAAGTTCTCCCAAAACGCTTTCTAGAGCTGTCTCCGGCACCACATTGAAAAATGCAAAAGAGTATCTAGAAAATGAACCAAGTTACACACTACATCGGGATCATTGACTTCGCAGTAAACAATATCGTCAAACTAAAGCCTTTTTCCCTCTGCATATAATGCAAATGGATCTTTTAACTTTAGACGCAGTTCAACGGCGTCACAATACACCCTACAAATATGTTCTAGTGGCAATCAGTATTTTTAGTCGCTATGCCTATGCCATTCCGCTGCGATCAAAGAGAGGTGTTGAAGTTGCTCGGGCCATTGAAAGTATTCTTGAACAGGATTCCTATAGAAAAATTCAATCAGATCGTGGCAGTGAATTTGTTAACCCACACGTGCAAAAGGTTCTTTTGAAATATAATACGACACTCTATCATAGTCACAGTCCGATAAAGGCTGCATTGGCCGAACGATTAATAAGAACGATTCGTCTATTAATTTCAAGATATTGCACATTGAAAAATACATCTGCTTTTATTCACGATTTAGATAAAATCATGCAGATATACAACCATCGACCACATCGATCTCTGTCCAACTCTACACCAACGGAAGTTCATCATTCGGATCATGATACATTTGATGCTTTTCTAAAGCAATACTCCAATGGCAATGAGAAGAAAAAGAAGAAGAAATTCAATGTTGGTGATACTGTTCGAATTAATAGAACCACCAATATTTTTGAAAAGGGGAATTATTTATGGAGCACCGAACTTTTTAAAGTGTCCAAAATCCTAGACACCATACCCATAACTTATCGACTACGAGATAGCAAAGACGATGAGATTCTCGGTGGTTTTTATGAATATGAACTGCAAAAAGTTAGAAACACTAGTGAAATTTATCAAATTGAAAAGATATTAAAGAGTCGTACTCGTAGGGGCAAGAAACAGTTGCTTGTTCGCTGGCTAGGATACAACTCGGATTTTGATTCTTGGGTCAGTGCTGAAGATATTAACAATGCCCAATGATTTCTATGTGACTTTCATGTCCAATGTTTCTGATCCTCTCTACAATGACTTGAATAAAACAAGTGATTTTTGGACAAAACTCTCCCCCACCATCAAATTCGACGGAAAGTATGAAGTGGCTCTTGTCGACTGTATTCTAAAAATACCTATGACATCCTGAGAAAGAATCGTAAATATGAAATAAAAATTAGACCCTATGATTGGCCACCACCACCAGGTGATCAAGAACAAATTCAAAAAATCAATTGGTTGGATTATCCATATATTGAATTACCCTACGAGGAACTCACCTGTATGAATGATTTATGTCGTACTATTAATAAAAGAATTTCCGCTCGTAAAAAGGGAGCTTTTCATTTCAACTATTCAAAGGAGGAGGGCAAGATCTACATTAGTTCACCTATTGCCAGTGAAAAGATTATTCTCAATGATAACCTAAGGGATGTTCTTGGCTTTAAGCTCAATATAATCAATGGTAAAAGTGCCAGGAACACTAATTTCATTTTTGCTGACTACCCGCCTGCCTTCTCCACAGACACTTGTATATTTCTCTATGCTTCATTTGTGGAAACATCTCGGGTTGGTAATTCAAATGTTCCCCTCCTACGAGTTCTTGAACGAAAAACCAATCAAGAACATATTCATCACTACAATATAAAGCATCTTCAGTATATTCCAGTAAACACTTCCTATTTGGAACTCTGTCAGTTAATACTAAGAAGTGAATTGGGTGATCCAATAGCAATTTCAAAAGGTTTGGCTGTGATTACATGTCATTTTCGACCCATCGTTCAACAGCAAGATGTCTAATAGAAAAGTGGTATTCACTTGTCCTGATATTGACTGCTATGTTAATACTCTTGGCCCAAGACAACAGGGCAATGGAATGGACTATTACAAGGGTCGCTCGTCAATGTCTGGCTATGGTCTTGGTAGCTGGTTTGCTAAGCTGTTTCGCTCTTCACTACCACTGGCTAGAAAATATCTTGTACCGGCTGCGACAGATTTTGCATCCTCTACACTATACGATTGGGGCTCTGGCAAGGATTTTAAAAAAAGTGCTTCGGAAAATCTTAGGTCCAGTGCGCGAACCCTTGGCGAGAAATTAAAGCAAAATGGTAAAGGTTTAAAAAGGTTAAGAAACAATGCATCACTCATCAGTCTCTACTCAGGACGGAAACGAAAGACATCCCTTTTGTCAAAGAAAGAAGGAAAAAGCCGACACGTAGTGTAACCAGAAACCCCAGGAAGAAAATTGTTAGATCGAAACTTGATTTCTTCTCTTAAGATGTCCTACCTACCACATAAGGATTCTCAACCTTCAATAACCGCCTCATTGAATCTATTCAATGCCGAAAATGTTGATGTGAGTGTCAAGCATGGATACTATGAACAATTTTATCCACTACAACCCCTCTCCGATAATATCCACTTTCAAATTTATTCCAATGAAGACTACTTCATAGATTTGTCGTCCACATTTATAGATTTACAAATGAAAGTCCGGAAATCCGATAATACAATGCCAGTTCGAGCTGATGGGATATCCTATGAAAATTGTATACTTCATAATTTATTTCGTCAAATTAGTGTCTGCATCAGCGGCACGCTGGTGAGCACAAACAACAATCTCTCAAACTATGCAAGCTATATGCAATTCATGCTGATGACACCCAAGTCATACAAGGAATTGAGAGGTGCCTCCAATGGATATGAATATATTACTAATACTGATAGTACAGATGCACTTAAAAATGCTACAACTAGTGAATTACATCTAGTTGGAAAAATATATCATGAAATATTTAATATACCCCAATGGTTACCACCCAATGTTAAAGTGGATATAAAATTGACGCTTGCACCATCCAATTTCATATTGAGAAAGGAACTTGCCGCCAATCCCGATGTAAGCCTCTCCCTCACCTCAGCAATACTTCATGTACGCAAAGAGCAGGTTATGAGTTCTGTTGCTTTGGCCGTGGAAAAACTGAGAGCCAATGGAAATAATATTAAACTACTTGTTCCTCATACAATCACCAATCAGCGTCATATTGCAATGGGGTCACGCACCTTCACCGATTCATCCTTTATCAATGGCGAAATCCCCTCGAAATTGGCTTTGGCATTTGTAAAGAGCGCCAGTGCAATAGGATCATGGACCGAATGCCCACATAAATTCGAGATGTTTGGACTTTCATCTCTTGTGTGCAAAGTAAATGGTATCCCACTCTACAATCTATCTTTTGATAAATCCTATAGAACATGTATGAGTTGACCATGCAAACCCTAGATCATGATTCGCAACTATTTGAAAATGGTATAACCGAAGATATGTTTGCTAAAACACATGGTATCATTGTATTGGATTTGTCTGGCACACAGGATATGAGTATAGTACGTACGGGGACTGTGCGTTTAGAGTGTACATTTGCCAACCCATTGGCTGAGAGTATTGCCCTAATCTCACTAAATCAATATGAAACCTATTGGGAAATCACTCCCGAAGGCAGTGTTCTACTAGACTTGGCGCCATGAACACCAGTCAAATAATCAGTGTATTTAATATGGACCCCTACATGTCCCAGTACAAATCATATTGTCTACCCTCTGACTATCTTGGAAAAATTCAAAGTGCGAACAATACCTTGATTATTGTTAATAGCAGTCCATCGACTGTGCTGACGGGTCATTGGCTGTGCATCTATCAAACAATGAAGAATATCGAATTTTTTGATCCTCTTGGCCTACCCCTACTATACATTCTACACGCCTCACATCAGCAACTATATTGAGAGCAGTAATAAAACTATTATTCAAAATCGAAAAAGGGTGCAGGATCTAACGACTAAAAGCTGTGGCTTCCATGCGCTACTATATTTTGTGTTCCGATGTCGTGGCTATACTTACAAGCAGTTTCTCCATATTTATGGTGACAATCCACGTCTGAACGACTTTCTAGTGGAAAATATACTTACAAGTGTATTTAATATTGATTTCAGTGCCCTAAGAGTAAAGTGCTTAAAAAATGTTTGTGAATTTGTTTATTAATAAAATGTATATATACAACAATGTCTTTAAATCTTCACTTTTAGATTTCTTCATCGGTGTATAGGTAACTGTCGTGAACCACTAATGCTGGTAAATCATTTGGATTCACTATATATTGATCTTGATTGACTGCAAAGTCAGGGTCACATTTTCTACAGTACAATGTAACTTCACTCTTGTCATATCTCTTTGTATAGTCAATGATACTATTTGCATTCATATTATGAAATTCACGAGTTTCAATCTGTCTATTTGAAGCAATATCACATACTGTGTTTTCAAGTGGTGAATCACATTCGGTAACTGCCAAATAAAAATCGCTTGGTTTATAGTCATAGTAGGTGGTGTCATCACAACGATGACGTAGAAACCAGATTGTCTTGTTACCCCAACAGTTGAATCGTAGACCAGATTCCTCTTCCCAGAATAATTTAAAACCACGACGATACCAATCTCGTAGAAATAAACTAAAATCACGTTTAGGATTCTTTCCAATCATAGCGGGGTAAGTATTCTCCCACTGATCACATTTATCATTGTGACAATTGGAGCATAGGTGCCCTCTAGGATGAGAGTCACACACCTCCTCAAGACATGAATTACATCCTTTAATTTGTACTGCATAGCCTCTATGTAATTTGCAAGGATTACATAATTTACACTTTTCATTATAGTCATCAATAATTGTACAATTCTCACATTGAGTCCAACTGCCAAGAGTGTACATGCACAATGGGCACATATAGAACATTTTGGTTTCCGATGTCAACTCTCTCACAGCTAAAACGAAACTGATCAAAGTTTAGGAAAGGGGAGAGGAGTAACTCTGTGACGTTGCCTCTTTCGAAGGAGGAGCCATCTACATTGGCAATGAATGTATATTCACGATATCATTCTGACGTGTCGTGATCAAGATATCAATGAATTGAGTATAAGCATTTGAGTCGCATTTTAAAAGTTTCATACAATAGTCCAATGGGGATTATTCCAAAAGGCGAGAAAATCATCATCCAAAATCAAATGTTTTTCCATAAACACTAGATTTGATCTAATTCTCTCTTTCTCAAATTTATTCATTTTTCAATCCTTTCACTCTGACTGCCAACTCTAGACTGACCAGAAAAGAAAGTTGGCTCGGAAACAACAGATCGATTGACCTTGACATTCGCTGAGAGCGTGCCCAAAACAACAACAAGAAGGAAGTGTCATTAACTGCTTCCCGGAAACTCATAACATCTGGCTTGAACAACAACAAGAAGGAAGTGACAAAGTTCCTGTTTTTTTCCATTCTCACTGACAAAATCCATAAAACCATCAAATAATCAACACACATAACCATCCATGAAAACAACCATAAATGTGAGAAAATTCCTGTTTTTTCATTCTCACTGAGAAAGTCCATAAAACCATCCATAAATGTGACAAAATTCCTGTTTTTCAAATTCTCACTGACAAAAACCATAAAAACATGCATAAATTATGTACTGATCGGAGTAGCACCCCCATCTCTACTTACATGTAGGGCGTGGAGGAGGGAGAGAGGCTAGTGGCCCTTCAGTCTCTTTTGACTCTTAAAAAGTGAACAAGAACTTTCAATTTTCAATCAAATGAGCCCTCTCTAAAGTCTATACGAGCATCCCTTCCATAAGAAATAATATGAAGGATTCGGAGAATCCTTTAATTACAACCCTTGCCCTGGGGGCTTTAAGGGAGTTGTAATCCTCAAAGACCTAATTTCCAGAACTTAAAACTGCGTTTTAATAAAATGGCTGTCTTAAAATTTTAATTGGATGTGTTTTGGGGAAAAGGTGGGCGTGAGAGGGGGGTTAGTTGCCCTCAAATCAC